>JAJOZX010002868.1:115000-598959 GCA_023014485.1 Bathynomus jamesi
TATATTTGAGAATATCGAAAGATGTTTATTTGTATTTTTTTATTTGATCGTTGTATTTGCCGTATTTGCTCAAATACATGTCAAATACAAACCTCAGTGAGTATTTATCCACCCCAGCTTCTTCTGCCCCTGTAGAGCGACATAGTGTTGCAAGGAAAATTTTTCGCCCCGAGAGGTGCACCCTAACTGATGAGCGGTTTGAAGAGTTGCTGTTTGTAAAGTGTAACCAGTAACGAATTGTTCTTTTTGTTGATTGTTAACGAAATAGTTTTTAGTGACGCTCACTTTTGTTTACTTTTAACTTGAACAGTCTCAAAACGGGAAGAAATAATAATTAATTGAGAGAAGTCACAACTAGCCAATTTGAAACTCGTACAGTATTTGTATTTGAACAATCTGTATTTGTATTTACCAAATAAAAAAGCTGCAAGTGTGTATTTGTATTTAACAATTCCAAAATTAGCATATTTGTATTTATAATTGACAAAGTATATTTGACCCCAACCATGGTGTGTGTGTGTGTGTGTGTGTGTGGTGTGTGTATATATATATATATATATAATGTAAATCCACAAGGAAAAAGAAAAATGATTCCAAGGCCTTTCGTGTATTCAGAAGTACACCTCGTCAGGGGATGACGAGGTGTACTTCTGACGAGGTGTACTTCTGAATACACTTCCCTGACGAGGTGTACTTCTAAATACACAAAAGAACTTGGAATCATTTTTCTTTTTCCTTGTGGATTTACATCATTCATTCATTTCACGTGTTTAATTGTGAAATTGTTATAATGTTATAATGTTACAGACCAACAAAGACCCTAGGATCCACTCATGGTTGGTCTACCTAACTGTGTTCGTAACTGTGTATGTCCTCCGTGGTGGCGGAGGGGGGACCTTCAATTTTAAGTGGGTTCCGAATCACAAGAACATAAGAAATTTATGCAAAAACTGCCTGTACATTGGCAACGACCAATATATCCCATATATATATATATATATATATATAATTGAATTAAACGGAAGTATGGCTAATTACTTTTCTAAATGTGGTTTTTCATTCACACAAACTTTTTGACGTAAGTATATTTTGGAAAAGTAATATTTATTTCGGGAAAAGGAAAGAATTTCAATAATGGGAAAAAATCAGAATTTTCTTCTTTTCAAGGTTACCAAGGCATCTGTTAACATTTGCTTTGTGCCACTGTTAAAAATTCTTATTTGTTCAGTCTGATCATATATATATATATATATATATATATATATATATATATATATATATATATATAAAACACACGCTTATCATTAACAAAAAAATACTGCTTTGAAAATTTTACCAAATTAAAAATTAATTTTAACTTATAAATTTGAATTTGTTTTTACATTTTAATTAAGCCAAAAGTGTGTCGCTAGCGTTCAATGGAAAGAAAGAAAAATTTTTTTTAAATCACAAGAAAGACTCGAAATGGAATATAATTTTGGTTCTTACGAGCTGAAGATCTGTAATTTATAAAAGACTTAGTTTCTAGTGGATGACTGGATGACATTGAGCTGATTTCAGAAAAGTCATCGAACGTTTCAAATGTTCTCTGTATTTGGTTATGTGGTATACTTTCCACGTACTGAGGCATTGATTAATTTTGATCAGGTACAAGGATAGGTCATGTTGGGATATTGGGATATACGCAAAACTACACAGGATAAGTCAGATTAACTTCAGTCCTACTTTTTTATTTTATGTATTTAACTGACGTTATTATTGTATTTACTAAAAAATAAAGTTAATAGCCTCCATGAAATACACACTCATGAATACACAAAATTTGAATTCGAACAAAACGGGAAAAAAAAAAGTACAAATCACATTCAGAGAAAAGAAAATGTACTTCCTAATCAAGATGGTATCAAAATACCCCATCATGCCCCAGTTTATAACCTTCACTGTCATTATTTAAAGTTTTGATGACATTAATCTCAGATATAAGTGTGGGAATAAAATTAGTGACAAAATAAAATGGTGAATGACTTTTCGCTCTGACAGTCGGTTTTAAAAATCTTTAACTGACTTCTTCAATGTGAAGGTTTTTAAAATATACTTCCATATATTTCAAAGTGGAGTTTATCTTTAAAATGGATTAATCTAACAGCCTTATAATAATATGATACATATTCTGGTCGCGACTCTTCAGTTTCCTAAACTTTTGCAGGGATGTCATCAATACAATGATTAATTTAACAAACTGTTAAAATGATAACCTTCCCCAAATCATTTTCATCCCCCGACACTGACTAAACAATTTAATGCGATTTTTAAATATTAGTAGAGTATATATATATATATATATATATACACAAATTCAGAATGGTTCCCTGAGACAATTATATGTTAAACACAGACCGTGCATGGAACAAGGAACTCTTCTGGGAAAATTAAATCCACTATAGTCCGAATAAGTAATGGTAAATGACAAATACCATAGTTTTTCTTTTTCATGATTTTAGCCCGACGTGGGCAACGGGTCTCTCGCAAAGAGACCCGTTGCCCACGTCGGGCTAAAATCATGAAAAAGAAAAACTATGGTATTTGTCATTTACCATTACTTATTCGGACTATAGTGGATTTAATTTTCCCAGAAGAGTTCCTTGTTCCATGCACGGTCTGTGTTTAACATATAATTGTCTCAGGGAACCATTCTGAATTTGTGTATATTAAACGGACGTGTTACGTGCCTTGAAAAGTGGACGCTCAATGTCCCGGTTGAGGTTTAAGTTTTGTTTTTTTTTGGCTAAAAATACAATAGTTACCCCCTTTTTCTTTGATTTATTCAACCCGACGTGAATGCAACGAGTCTTTTACTTATATAGAGGTTCTGAATGTAGGGATCTAGGCTTGCTTTAAACCCTAGATCCATGTCCCAAAGCTGGATCCTGTCTGCTTTGCAGATAGCTGGTGAGGGAAGCTATATTTATGGGATCTCTTTGCGAGAGACCCGTTGCCCACGTCGGGCTAAAATCATGAAAAAGAAAAACTATGGTATTTGTCATTTACCATTACTTATTCGGACTATAGTGGATTTAATTTTCCCAGAAGAGTTCCTTGTTCCATGCACGGTCTGTGTTTTATATATATATATATATATATATATATATATATATATATATATATATAATACCTTTCAAATGTTCCGTGCGGTGATTCCTTATTTCACGAAGGTCAAGCTTGTCGCCCCTCCTCTCGAGTTGGCCCGGTGAAGTAGCGAGTTCGTTTCTTGTACTCTCCACCTCACATAGACAGGTACACCCGGCTCATCGGGGATTGTTCTGAGCCAGGCGTCTAATCTTTTGAAGATGTCCGCCGAAACACCACTCGTATTCCTTAGGTCTTTGGGCAGCTGATTAAACAGTTTTGGTCCTCTCACAACAGGACTATTTTCTTTCAGGGTTAAGAATGTTCCCTGTCTAGCCTTTAATTTGGGAACACGACACAGTCTTCCTTTTCTACTTTCCACTGTTGTTTGGGGAGTTACAGGATTCAGAGTAAGATTAGCGACTAGTTTCTCCATTATTTTCCAAGTATAAATAATGGTGTATCTCTCTCTTCTCCTTTCCAGTGAATATAGGTTTAATTCGCATAACCTTTCCCAGTAATTTAGTTCTTTGCACCCATTGATCTTGGCTGTGAAGCTCCTCTGAATCCCCTTCTAGCTGTCTAATTTCTTCTTTTTTACATGTTAAGACCGAGCAGTATTCCAATTTGGGTATGATCAGTGTTTTCAGTAGAGGAATCATTATATTCCTTCCTATCCCTTCGTTTAAAGGTTCTCAGCATCTGCCCAGTTAGTCTCTTTGCTCTGTTTACTGCATTCTTATTTTGTGTTTCAAATTTTGTATCATCAGTCATTACACCCCCTAAATCTTTTGCCTTAGAATTTCTCTGAATTTTCTGTCCATTTTGGGTATAATATTCCATGGATTTTAGGTCCTCCCTTTTTCTGTACCGTAGCAGCTGAAATTTCTCTGTGTTAAACTTATTTAAAGAAATGGAGAAAGCAAATTCGAGTGTTACAAAAAAGCAGGGGATAATGGGGAAACAAGAATCCGGAAATGTCCCATTGGAAATTCGGGTAGATGAGAGAGAAGAGGTAATAACGAATAACAATATAATAACGAATAAAAATATAATACGAAATGAAGACATAGATGAAAGAAAAGAGAAATAAAAGTTGTGAGGTAGTAAAACTGCCCAACTAGCAAAATGATAAAAAGATAAAAAACTTAAAACGTAGGAAATAAACAGCCAAAGAAAAATAATGATAATATCAAAATTAAGAACATAGAAAATAGTCAGATAACAAGAAGTAGCAGTGTAGAAAATACCGTCTGTAAATACTACACAAAAGGGTACTGCAGATATCGGGATGGGCAGTGCATCTATGCACATCCCATATTATGTAACACACACTACACAAGAGGATATTGCAAATTTGAAAAAAAAAGTGCAAGTTCCACCATCTTACTGTCTGCAAAACCTATGCAAGATACGGGAGGTGCAAATACGGACAAAAATGCCGTTACCACCACCCTCAAAGGAACTCGACAGGTGAGCAGACGAAACTAGCGACAAAGAGGGCTACCAAATTTTTAGATGTAGCCCACACAATTCAACTATTAAATACCATCCAACAAATCCAACAAATACAAAGCCAACTGACAAATACAGGGATCCGAGACCGGTACAAAAGGCATACAGAAAGACATTACATACGATATCGGGATAACGGTCATCGAAACAGATAAAGAGAGGAAAATTCTCGGAGGATTACAAGGCAACGAAACCGTCACCACGATTGGAAAATGAATCGGAAACAAAAGGATGTAGAAACGAAAGGGGAAAAAATAAAATAATCCTAGCCAACATTCAGGGCCTTAAATCATCCCATTCCTCGGACAAAATTTTATACCTGAAAGGACTCGTGCAAGAAACCGAAGCAGACTTTACATGCATCACGGAACCCCATCTAAAGGAATGCCAGGCGAACTGTGAAAAATGTGAGTTCTGTATTGACAAAAGAAATACAAATTTACAACTATAACATCCTCCGAGCCGACGGGACAGCGAGACGTAAAGGAGGATGAATATATGGCAGAAATGACAATAAGTACCTCAAACAGCTACGTAGAATGGTTTGCAGCAAAAGTTGAAAAATTTAATCTAATATACTATTTCAGAAATGAAGCCTTATATATATAGATATATATATATATATATATATATATATATATATATATTATATTATATGTAACAGTTTTTTCGCGCACACCTACAGGTCGCTACAATTGGTGTAGAACAATGCGGTTTTCACCATTCGATGCGTCTTTTTATTGTGCAGTGCCCATGCTAAAAAAAAATTCCCTAACATAATTCCTTTCCCCCTTTTAAGGGTACAGTTCTTCCCATGCCTGTACACGCATTTTTTTAATTTTTAATTTTTAATCATAATTTTGGCACAAAATAAGTCAATATTTACTAAACATTTAATATCATTCGATTCACAAAAGATTTATTTATCGATTCAATTTAAAAAAGTATATATTTTTAAAATTCATAAAGAACTTTTTGAAAAAAACTAAAAACAAACCTGCATTTTTAAAATTCAATGATTTTTCTAAAAAATATTTTGATATTTTTAAAATTCAATGATTTTTATACAAAATATTTTGATATTTGTTATAATTTTAACATTTTTCGATTCACAAAAGATTTCTTTATCGATTCAATACAAAAAATTACATAATTAAAACGGGCAATTTAAATAAACACGAGTTTAAAGTTAAACGAGCCACACTCGAAATTATTTACCGTAACTTTTGTGCGTTTTATTACTGTGGCTTTTGTACAAATAATTTTACGTATACACAAACAATTTGATAGGATATTGATTTATCATTCTATTTTTTAGTTGTCATAGAAATACGTTAATTAAGTTATCTGATTAGATGTGCTTTTATAGTTGAAGATCATTTTTAGAAAATTATTTATTTTCCCCACTTTAAAATATTACAAAATTTCTATTAGGTATCCTAATATCATTATGCCTGTCGCTGTAAGTAAGAAAATAGCAATTAAATAATTAATTTTAAAACATTAAATGACGTCATCAAGATCATTACGAAACCTATGGTAAAATTATTGAATACCCGGTTAGGTTCATTGAATGCCAGGTTAGGTCATCTGTACGCCCTTGACGATTGGTTAGGTTAAGTCGTGATATTTTCGTTGGCTTTAACGAAAATATCATGACTTAACCTAACCAATCGTCAAGGGTGTACAATTAACCTAACCGGGCATTCAATTAACATACCCGGGCATTCAACTAATCTAATCGGGCATTCAGTTGACCTAACCGGCCATTTAATTGACCTAATCGGGCATCATTATTATAATTTGGCAAAAATGTGTCTGCCTGTCTGTCCGCAGGAAAATAACTTTTACGTTTCTGAATCGATTTCGACCAAACTTCGTATAGTGGATGGGGGTGATGAGTAATGAACGAAAATATATGTGTGACCCCCCCCCCCACCACCACCACCAATTACTGGGCCCGAGGGCCCCCAACACCGCGATAAAACTATAGAAAAGAACGCAGCAATGAAAATCTTGAGCTTCATATTGTGTCAATATTTGTGAAGCTTAAGATTTTCATGACAATAGTTTTATTGACCAAATAATTGAACCCCCAGTAATTAGGAGCCTGCGACCCCCCAATTACTGTCGGTCCAATTATTTGGTCAATAAAACTATAGAAAAGAACGCAGTCATGAAAATCTTGAGCTTCACATCCGAGTTCATCGTATCAAGATTTGTGAAGTTTTAGATTTTCATGGCTGCGTTCTTTTCTGTAGTTTTATTGACCGAATAATTGGTTCGCCAGTAATTGGAGGGCCACAGGCACCCCAATTACTGAGGCCCAAGGTGAGAGGAATGGGAACGATATCCAGATAAAGGGCTATTGATGTTCAAAATAAAATACGCCGTAGGCCCACAATTCGGTTTGGGTCGAAGGTCCAAGCACCGCAGATCTAACAAAATCGGCGCGTAGCGCCGATCTTTTGCTAGTATGGTACTAATTGTAATGTACAGACCTCCAAACACGCCAACCTCAAAATTCTCAGATTCCATTACAGAGGTAAGAAACGGTAAAAGATCTACACTCTCTAACCCCAAATATTTATCTGTGGTGATTTTAATTTTCCATTCATGAAATATAAAAGGATAGGAAAAAATATATGTATACACCAGGACAAGGGGGGCACACCGGAAGACCAGGAACAGGTAAAAATGCTACTAGCTCTTGCTGATGAATCTATGTTAACACAAGAAATAATAGAAAAAACAACTGCCTAGATTTGGTATTCACAAACAAAAGCAACCTAATTGATAATGTAGAAATATCCCCAACTATAATATCGGATCACAACATTATTGAAATAACAACCAATATAAAAACAACAGGAAAGGAAAGAATACGAGCAACAGAAAGAAGCAAATTCGAAATTTTTAATTTTCACTCCAAAGCTATAAAGTGGGAAGATGATGCATT
Source organism: Bathynomus jamesi (assembly GCA_023014485.1). Lineage (NCBI taxonomy): Eukaryota > Metazoa > Arthropoda > Malacostraca > Isopoda > Cirolanidae > Bathynomus > Bathynomus jamesi. The sequence continues at coordinate 122,601 of JAJOZX010002868.1, forward strand.
CAGCATGGCAGTAATAGATTGGGAAACCATTTTCGAGGCCAAGACAACAGAAGAGATGCTAGTGACTTAGAGGAGAAGACGCTGGAAATTGTTGAAAGACATGTCCCAAAAATACAACAAAGCGGACAGAGAAACTGGTTCGAGAGACAAAAGAGGTCATTGTTCCGAAAGTGAAAAAGAGTGACTGCAAAATTAAGTAACTGTAAAGATAACATCAGAGTATCGATTGCGTCATACAGGAACTAATTGAGAAGCATACAAAAAAAGACGACGACGACGCTATAGAAGCGATAAAGGTTAACTCAAAGTACTTCTATATAAAAAAAAAAACATGCGACTATTGAACCTTTGAAAAACGAAGACAATGCTTTATCTGATGATCTAACAGAAGTACCTGAAATATTAAGAGCTCAGTACGAATCATCTTTCAGTATCGCAAAAACTGACAAACTGATATGCGATAGAAACGCGTTCTTTGAAGAACTACAAGAGGAAAGTATAACAGACTTTAACTTTACGACAGATGATATTACACAAGCTATAGGGAAACTAAACGCACACTCAGCGGCAGGACCGGACAAAGGGAATGCCACACTGATCAAAAACTGAGCCCCTATATTGGTATGGAGACAATCACTAGACACGGGAGAAATACCGGGCATCCTGAAGAGAGCGAGCATAGTCCCAATATATAAAGGAGGAGATCGATCCGAGGCCAAAAACTATAGGCCAGTGTCGTTTACATCTCATCTCACTAAAATATTTGAAAGAATAGTTAGAGAGAAAATCTATGACTTATTGGAAACTCAGAAAAAATTAAATGATAACCAACATGGGTTTCGGTCAGGCAGATCATGTCCATCACAACTAATGGAACACTACAACATTATTGATGCACTGGAAAGTAATGAAAAGTATGATGTAATATACAGAGACTTTGCTAAAGCGTTCGACAAGTGTGACCATGGAATCATGATACATAAACTGAAATATATGGGAATAACAGGAAAAGTAGGGAAATGGATATATAATTTCCTTAGTGAGCGGCAGCAAGTCGTTACAGTACAAGGAGTATCTTCATCAGAATCAGAGGTCCTCAGCTCAGTATCACAAGGAACAGTATTAGCTCCACTACTCTTCATAATCATGCTAACTGACATAGATGAGGACGTTACCAGAGACAGCACAGTAACATCCTTTGCCGATAACACAAAGATCAGTAGAAAAATAAGAAACCTAGAAGATATAGGATCTCTACAAACAGACATGAACAAAATCTACAAGTGGAGGGAAGACAACAATATATATCATTAACTTTTTAGGCTACAGATTAAAAGAAAATGTTTCACTCATTTTTTTACAAAACGCCTCTTCATTCATACGACCAGCATCATTGCTAGATATATATATATGTATATGTAGGTTGTCATCGTTCTAACGAGGCTTCTGTGCAGTACATGCGCTAAAAACAAAATTTTCTTAATTTAGCTTAAATAACTTCTTTTTGAGGGTGCATTCTCGAGGAAGTTTTCTTCGTTTGGGCATCATAATTTCTTTACAGATCTATTTTAATAATACAGTTAACTTCTTTTGGTAAAAGAGTCTTCGAAACTTCTTTTTGGAATATAAGTAGAGAAAAAATTATAATCTTTCTATTTAACCCTTTAAGTCAAAGTAGGATTGTAATGAACCACCGGAAATAATAATATAAATTGGCCAACAATGCAACATTTCTGTAAATGTTTCTTCATGTTTACAGTTTAGAGATTTAGTTTAGTTTTCAGAAAAGGAAGCTATGGATCTTTTCGGTTTGAAGCACTGTGAAAAAACAAAAAATAATAATATTTGTGGGTAGAAAATGTATATTTGTTAAGAGAAGTACATTCTTCATTGGAGAGATACATTATTTCAACGTAATATTTACTATAAATTATATTTTTAATTACAGATTAAAATGAGTGATAAAAGGAATTTACAATGGTTTTGCATTCGTGTGCAGTCTGAAGAAGCGCCAGTAAAGTTTTTTTTCAATCCCACAACCTAATCTAACATAATATAACCTTTCGAATGTGTTGAAAAGACTCAATAAGCGGTAAAGTGGGACCAAACATGAAATGATTGACACCTATCTTGGCGAATTAGTTTGGCGTAGAAAGAACACAAATAAAAACCTATTTGAGAAAATTTTACGAGACATTTCCCAATTTTCAATCTATTCTAGTTAAAGTACTATACATTTATCCACCATAAAATGTACTTTTCTTAACAAATATATACATTTTCTACCAACAAATATGATTTTTTGTTTTTTCCCAGTGCTTCAAACCGAAAAAAATCGAAGCCGAAATGTATGTAATGTAAGTGAATAGTTACTGAAATATTTCGTTTTCAATAACAATAAAACTTATACGTTTTTGGTTTAAACAAAAAATGTTCCCCAACAAAAGGGTTGAAAAGAGTCACGAAAAGTTTTGCTAAGTGTGTGGTTCATCACTGATGGAAGTAACAATGTTTTCGTTGAGTGAGTAATCACAAACATAACTTTTTCCGTGTGTGTGTGTGTGTGTGTGTGTGTGTGTGTGTGTGCGCGCGCGCGTAGTTAGTTCACATGGCTGGATAACCCCTGGTTTTATAGGTCCAGGTGCATGATTCATCAGGAGCAAGATGCACCGCAAGTTTGTGTTTCCTACCCGAGGGAACACAAATGCTCCCACCCTATAACAGCATTTATATCACCTCAAGCTTTGTACATTCTACTCTAAGCCCTTCATCCTATATACGAGTACTTCAACTCAGACCACCGATGCGCGTTCCACTTTCCGCCTCAATACGAAATCGCTTAATAACACAAAATGAATACAAATTAAAAAGACAATTGCAGTATTACGAACATTTTTTTATCTCTACAAATTTAGGATAAACAGCAGACAACCGACCTGCGGCTAAGTTAATTAACCACATTCTTTCATAATATTTGTGTTACAATGAAAATATTTAAACAAAAGTATACCATTAGTCACGTAATGGCATAACATTAAACATGCTACTTTTTTAGATATATGTCTGGAGGGTATCCAGTCAAATATATATATATATATATATATATATATATATATATATATATATATATATATATATATATATATATATATATATATATATTATATATATCCTTCTAAAACTGCACAAGTGGGCATCTGTTCATTTTCTTTAGGCGAGTAATTAAACTTGACCTTGATAAAAAATTTTCTTGTTTCGGGTATTTCAAAATCTTCAGGCCAAAAATTAATGAAATGACAAGATCGAAACCACACACACTGTATATTTCACTTTGGGAACAGAGTAAAAAATACATAATTAAGGGTCATTTTATGTTCTATATATATATATATATATATATATATATATATATATATAAAGTAATCAGCTATCTCTATCTAATTACCTTTTTATCTATAGCCATCTTTATATATATATATATATATTTTTTTTTTTTTAATATACGATACGAAGCAAACCCAGTTAATTACAACAAAAATTGAACTTTGTACACCGAAAATTTTATATATATATATATATATATATATATAAAACATGCTCTTTTATAGAAAGCACTTCCTCAAACAAATTGCGATTATAATTTCATGGTTAATGATTTTATGTACTTATCCTGGCCTCGTTTTTGAATCTTTTTTTTTTTTCGCCCCCTCCAAAAATTAGTTTTGACAAAATTTTCAACTTGAACAAGATTTATGGTATTCTTTTACCATACCTTAACTTTTTTTTTTTTCTAATAATTTAGGAGTAGTCGAGGTAAAAATTTTTACTTAACTATTTTGCACCGTATTTTACGTTCATTTTTACTTTCTTGACAGTAACTTTTTTGTCGAAAACGTTCAAATGATGCGATAATTACTGTAGGCAAAAAGAAATTGTAACTAATCAACTATTTATTTATTGAAGTCCATAAAATTAAGCAAGGTAATAAAGCTTAGTATATATTTAAATTAGAGAAATCATTGTAGGTCATTGAAATGTTTGAGGAAATTTTATATTATATTATATTTATATATATAAAGTGAGGGAATGGCTTGGTTCTAGGTTTCTTGACCATGGAGATGAAGGATAGTAATCTGGTCTTAATACCTACTTCCTGGACCCGCCTCATTTTTCGAGATTATCTGTTCCCATCATCGGTAGTCTAAAATATGAATATATACAATGCATTGTAAATGCAAAATCCAAGTATATGAAATTTAGAACATACGCTCAATGTATTAAACGAAATGAAACCCAAAATTATACTAAAAAAAATTAAAAATATTTTAAATCGTATACATGTATATTGTAACTCGATATTCTCAATTTGCTTGGAACCCAGACTACAAAATTGGGTAACAAAAAACTTCAAAACGATGCACGAAACAAAGTTTAAAAAATGAAAATATAAAAAAAGGTGTGTATATAATGTGGATTTTAAAGAACAAAATCTCATTATTTATATTTAATGCAAACACCAAAAAACGTTAAATGGAAAAATTTTCAAATTAACTTTTTTGTTCGTTTTCTGAAAATTAAACGCGCGATTGACATTAACGAATTGTCTCAAGTTGAAGAGCAGAAGTGCGTGCTATCATCATCTAATAAATTCAGTTTGTCACTGCGTCTGTAAAGACATTGTGTAGTATACTTAAATGATTTGGCTGGTTGTTAGATAAGCGTACTCGTTTCTGATAACGGAATCCTTCTCGTGGTGGTTATCGCGTATCGTTGGTACGTTTAAACTTCATACCCGATTCTCAATGGAAGACCAACGTGTTCGGTAATTTTTAATGTTTATTGGCGAATATCGTTACACAAACCAAAATATACGAATTTAGTTTACAAAATTTTAATTAGTTCTATATTTTGCAGCTGTTCACTTTCGAGATTTTAATGGTAGGAACAAATTTATTCTGGTAACTCGGTCTTTGTCGTGTCCAATCACAAAAAATACATTCTTAATAATTAGGTTACATATTTGACTGTGCAGTGTAGGGGAGGAAGGATACTGTACAAATATATATATATATATATATATTATATATATATATATATATATATATATATATATATATATATATATATATATATATATATATATTAACTAAAGCTCTTATTTTGTTATGAGATTATTAAAGGAGGCGTTTCGGAAAACTTTCGTACATAAATCATACTCATTATGGACACCTTTTCCGAAACGTCTGCTTTAATTAATATCAGAAAATTATACGAGTTTAGGTCTGATTAATATAATATAATATAATATAATATAATATAATAAATAAATAAATTAAATATATATATATATATATACACACACACTTTAGGTCTGATTAATATAATATAATATAATATAAATAAATAAATAAATAAATTAAATATATATATATATATATATATACACACACACTTTAGGTCTGATTAATATAATATAATATATAATATAATAAAATAAAAAAATACACACACACACCACACAAAATGTGTATATATTATATATATATATATATATATATATATATATATATATATATATATATATATATATATATATATATTAGATAGAAACGCGATAGAAACGCGTTCTTTGAAGAAGAACCACAAGGGGAAAGTATAACGGATTTCGACTTTACGACGGAGGATATTGCACAAGTCATAGGGAAACTAAAAACACACTCAGCGGCAGGACCGGATAAATGGAATGCCACACTGATCAAAAACTGCAAGAATGCAATCGCTGAGCCCCTATACTGGATATGGAGACGATCATTAAACACGGGAGAAATACCGGGCATCCTGAAGAGCGCGAACATCGTCCCAATATATAAAGGAGGAGATCGATCCGAGGCCAAAACTATAGGCCAGTGTCGCTTACATCTCATCTCACCAAAATATTTGAAAGAATTGTTAGACAGAAAATCTATGACTTTTTGGAAACTCAGAAAAAATTCAATGATAACCAACACGGGTTTCGGTCAGGCAGATCATGCCTGTCACAACTAATGGAACACTACAACAACATTATTGATTCACTTGAAAGTAATGAAAACTATGATGTACTATACACAGACTTTGCTAAAGCGTTCGACAAGTGTGACCATGGAATCATAATACATAAACTGAAATATATGGGAATAACAGGAAAAGTAGGGAAATGGATATATAATTTCCTTAGTGAGCGGAGGCAAGTCGTTACAGTACAAGGAGTATCTTCATCAGAATCAGAGGTCCTCAGCTCAGCACCACAAGGAACGGTATTAGCTCCACTACTCTTCATAATCATGCTAACTGACATAGATGAGGACGTTACCAGAGACAGCACAGTAACATCCTTTGCAGATGACACAAAGATCAGTAGAAAAATACGAAAACCAGAAGACATAGGATCTCTACAAACCGACATAAACAAAATTTACAAGTGGACGGAAGACAACAATATGAAGTTTAACACCGAGAAATTTCAGCTATTACGGTACGGAAAAAGAGAAGACCTAAAGTCCATGGAATATTATACCCCAAATGGACAGGAAGTCCAGAGAAATTCCAGAGCAAAAGATTTAGGGGTTGTACAGATGATGCGAAATTTGAAACACAAAATAAGATAGCAGTAAACAGAGCAAAGAGAATAACGGGTCTGATATTGAGAACTTTTAAACGAAGGGATAGGAATGTAATGATCCCCCTACTGAAAACCCTGATAATACCCAAACTGGAATACTGCTCGGTCCTAACATCCCCATATAAAAAAGAAGACATTAGACAGCTGGAGGGGATTCAAAGAAGTTTCACAGCCAAGATCAATGGGTGCAAAGAACTAAATTACTGGGAAAGGTTACGAGAACTAAACCTATATTCACTGGAAAGGAGAAGAGAGAGATACACCATTATTTACACTTGGAAAATAATGGAGAAACTAGTCCCTAATCTTACTCTGAATCCCATAACTCCCCAAACAACGGTGGAAGGTAGAAACGGTAGACTGTGTCGTATTCCCAAATTGAAGGCGAGACAGGGAACATCCTTAACCCTGAAAGAAAATAGTTTTGTAGTGAGAGGACCAAAACTATTTAATCAGCTGCCCAAAGACCTAAGAAACACGAAGGGAGTTGCAGTGGAAATCTTCAAAAGAAGACTTGACGCCTGGCTCAGAACAATCCCCGATGAGCCGGGCGTACCTGGCTATGTGAGGTGGAGAGCGCAAGAATCCAACTCACTACTTCACCAGGCCAACTCGAGAGGAGGGGCGACACGCTTGACCTTCGCGAAATGAGAAATCATCACGTGGAACCTTTGTAAGGTTGTAAGGTAAGGTATATATATATACACACACAAGTAACAGTAATAGTTTAAAATTTGAAAGACTAGATTAATAATCCAGTTTAAAATTTGGCAATGTAATGGAGTCATCGCAGAGATTGTATTTTAATTGTGAGGTACAAAATATAGTGATGAATTCTCGGAAAAAAATCAAAACTGCTTCTCATTCTCTTTTCTTCTCACACTTCTTCCTCTTTCTCTTTCTCTTTCTCTTCCTTCTCCTCTTCCCGGAATTATTTCCTGAACCAAAATTTCGTTCGGGCTTTCCAGAGACCTTTCAGAATGAAATTTATGAACAATATAAATTGAAGTAATGAAAGTGTGCCAATTATTCATTTTCTCCAATACCACTCTTACATTCTGTTATAACTCGTTTAAATCCTACTCACTGTGTTTTCGTCTCTCTTTTCTTATGTCTCTCTTTCTCTATTTTCTCTCTGTCTGTTTTAATTTTTTCTGTCTATATATAATATATATATATATATATATATATATATATATATATATATATATATATATATATATATATATATATATATATATAAATAGGGTTTATGTTTGAATGCGTCTTTCAATCTTGAATTAAAGCCATTATAACCTTATTAGTAGTCAGTAAAATTGAAACCATGAAATACAACCCGAAAGTTATTAATTAAACTGAAAATGAAAAAATTTTATAATTCCAATTATATAATTTTTAAGAGTAGAAAGATAAAATTTATTTACTTTTACATTTTCAGCAAAGTGGAAAATAAACTTTTCTCTTTTGGAACGATTGAAAATACTTTTTTTTTTTTTTTTTTTTTTTCAAAGAAAAACCTTTGAAATGGAATAAAATTTCGAATAAAGAAATATTTTCTTCTCTCTCTCTCTCTCTCTCTCTTTCCAAAAGTAAATCCTAATCAATGTCCGCTATAAGTTACGTATGTACAGTATGTATTTAATATACATTTATATTATACATATAACGTTCCCAGGAGTCAGGTACTAATACAGCTGTTACCGGAAGAATGTCATTCTGTGGCACTCATCTGGCTAACCCATCATGATAAGGAGGCATTATTGCCCTTCATCCGCTTAAATCTCCTTCAGAGAAATTTGGCTGTCAGTGGCAATTAGGAAAAATATATTTTTAATAATTCTTTTTGAACCTCTTCAACGAAGTGTTCTTTGGGTTTAATCCTGCGTGATTGACCGAATAAGCTCTTAATAAGGTTTTCTTTATGTGTAAATCAATATTAATTTTAAAAATGGCTTCTGTTTATTATATTTCATGTTTATACAGGGTGGGCCAAAAAAATATTACCCCTGATTTTGAAGGACATAGTTTTCCCTTTATCAAATGTTATTTGTACAATCAATATACGTGTCCTGTATAGAATTTCATGGTCTATCTCGTGGTGAAGTTGGATTTTTGCTAACTGTAACCATTTTGTAATTCGCTGTTATACAGATACGGGTAGAAAAACTTTGTTCTATACAATTACCTAAATGAGTCCAAGATTATGCGGAATGTGCCCACCTCCATTATCAATGCGCGCTTGCAACCTTGACTTCTCCCTTATCGACGGCAGTACCGCATCAAGGATTTTTTCTTGGTAATAAGCAGCAGTGATTTTGGTATTTTGATCAGCAAAAACAATCTTTGACTTCTCTAACTTTGAAATAAAGATGGAAACCATGACTTTTTGAGAAAAATGCGGACGCTCCCAGCAAAGTCGATCTAGACTGATAGATTTTTTGTCCTGTCTTCCATAAACTCGGTCATTTTGTGTATTTATTGTTGAAACAACCGTAAAGGTCTTCTCGTCGCTGAACCATATTTTCGACACTTCTCTGTCTGGGAATCGAATCGATCTAACAGAGCACGACATTTTTCAGCTCTTACTTCCTTATTTGATGCAGAGAGCTTGTGAACTTCGACTCTCTTAAAACATTTAAGACCCAGATCATCGTTTACTATACGACGAACACTAGAGCGAGAAATACCAGTAGTTTCTTAAATTTCTCTAACGGGCTTGTGGGTGTTGGGCAGTTCTTCTTGACTGCATATCATGGATGAAACCGTGTCAATATTTTCCTCAGTACGTGATGTTTTTGGCCTTCCACTGCCTTCTTTTCGTTTGTTTCTCCTTACGCAGGTTCAATATCAATGCTTCATCTTCCAAAAAGTATTTCATTATGTTATAACTTGTTTACCAACTATAGCAGAATGATGGTCTGAAATAAAAAAGGAAATAAATTAATTATTTTGTGTAAAAATTAGGAAAATTAATTATTTATGGAGAAACTGACTGTCATCTGGAAGTATCAGTTGCTGACTTTGACCGCCTTTCAATTGAGCACCATATGTATTCTGATACCTCCCTCCAGTTGTGAGCCTGTATCTCTAACTCCTGGGCGTTGAATCTAGATTCAAAGCCAGCGTTTGAAAGAGTAAAAGTATGGGTACAACATACGGCCTCAGCAGTAAGATCAGTTTACAGGATGAGCAACAATATTTTTTCAAAAGTTGGGTAATAGTTTTTTTGGCCCACCCGGTATTTATTTTAAAATAATTTTTTTAATTTTAACTGGCGTAGCTTGAAGCAAAATTAAATACTGATATATTTTGTAAGTAATTAACATTATGAATGCAAATTTATACAGTTGAACTATTTTAATTATTTATTAAACAAATTAATATTAATAATTTGTAAAACAAAATGAACAGTAAAATTAGAAAATAATTGTAATATGCCAATCTTATTTTTGTAACCTGCAAATTATTATTTTTTTAATTGGTAATAAAAGTGTGTGCATTGAGAAAGAGAGAGAGAGAGAGAGAGAGAGAGAGTTACAAGGAGTTACAAGGAAAAGAAGTACCTCAAAAGGCCTTGCGGCCCATACCGAGGAGGTACCAATGGCAAGGGGTGCCAGGGAAAATTTTCTACACCCTCAAATAGTGTGCAAGATTTGGTTTAACCTTTTCTTGAACTGATCCACAGAGGAACTGTTCACAACTTCTGAAGGTAACCTGTTCCACGTGTCACAGATCTTATACGTAAAGTAATTCCTACACACACTAGTCCTAAACCGTTTCAAATCCAACTTCCAACCATTGTTGCGAGTTGGGTTATCATTTAAACTAAACATGCTTCTAAAATCGACATCGTTGAACCCGCGTAAGAGCTTGAAAACCTCGATCAGTTGACCGCGCAGCCTCCGAGTTTCCAGCGAAAACAAGTTCAGGGCGCGTAACCGTCGATTGTAGCCCATATGCCTAACGGAAGGGATTAACTTTGTGGCCCTCGCCTGCACTCGCTCCAGCCTCTCAATATCTTTCCTGAGGGTGGGCGACCAGAACTGTACACCATACTCCAGGTGCGGCCGAAACAGGGAATTGTAAAGAAGAGCACAATCTCCTTGTTCCGAAACTGAAATTGCCTCCTGATATAACCCAACAGCTTCTGGGCTTTCTTTTCCACCTCTATGCACTGTTTGGTAAACTTAAGGTCGCTGCTAATTAGCACACCCAAGTCCTTTTCCAAATCAGCCGCCTCGATATTACTCCCCAACATCGAGTAGTCCGACTTGGGATTGGCATAGCCAATGTGCATCACTTTGCATTTACCCAAGTTAAACGGCATTTGCCATTTTTCGGACCACTCTCCTATCCTACCTAGGTCCGCACGCAGTTGCTCGATCGCTTCGGGCGTCCCAACATTGGCCCCAAGCTTGGTGTCATCAGCGAATTTGGCGATCCGACTGACGATGCCACCGTCGATATCATTTATGTAAATGATAAACAACAATGGCCCCAAAACGGAACCCTGAGGAACCCCACTAGAGAGAGAGAGAGAGAGAGAGAGAGAGAGAGAGAGAGAGCGAGAGAGAGAGAGTTAAATTATTCTTGCAGTAGTAGAAAACTGGATAGAAAAGCATAAGACTCTTCCTGCCAGAGGCTGGTGCAGAAAAAGGTTGAAGAAATTATCTTGACCCTGGAAAAGTATCGAAGGAAATTTTACAGGAAAGAGGAGAATAGATAAACTAGCTCTACAATTACGCTACGTTGTATAAACTAACTAATAATATATTTGTGCTGATCGTATATCAACTCTTTCGTATTGTCACAAAAACAACTCTATTTACCGAAATATTGGTCCAACAAAGACACTATGGCCCACTCCAAGCTAGCTCGAAAAGGATGAAGAGAGAGGTAGAGGTTAAACTCTCCATGTCTACATCTATGTACGCACAAAGCTATCACGCCGACAAAGTGACGAAATGCTTCTACAGGATACTCGTAGGAGTTGAAACAAGAAATGGGAAAAGAAATCAGATTTCCCACACCATGCCCTCACCCGTCATGTGTATCCAACAACCCAAGAGAAAGAGAAAAAAGAAGTGACGGCAGAAATGCAACTCTACCTCACCTCATTTTTTTTAGGTTTTTTTTTTGTGTGTGTGTTGTAAAATTATGTATTTCCACAACTATATAAGCATGTTTTCTGTTGTTGGATACTTGTGAACTCTCTGAATGTCGCCAAGTTTCAACTTGGGTCTCCCGTCGTAAAAGGTGTTTATATGGCAAGTAATATATTGAGTCGTTCATACTTTACGGTGTTGTGCTACCACAAGAGTAGAGAAAACCTCTTTCCGGTGAAGAATATCAGTGGAAAGTCCCTGTATCTATCCCCTTATGGAGAATGAAAGTGCTTTGTGGGTGATCACCCGTCGTTGCTACAGCGAATTCAAGAGTCTCCTACTTAGAGGTGTTTATGAGGCAAGCGATCAAAAAATGAGTTGATCGATGGTTGATCAATGATCATGCTATATGGGACACAATGCAACCAGAGACGTCTCTCTAAAGTAGTGGGAGGACTAAGTGTAGGAGCAAATGTTTACAACTTTAAACAATCTCGTGCGGGGTTACGTTATAGTACTATTTTCAAAATATTTACTTTATCGATTCTTAACCCTTTAACGCCGAACGTTTTTGTAGGGTTAAGTCTAAATGCGTGCATTTGAAACGGTAAGTATTCGACCCAGTCGGCGTTAGAGGGTTAAATTATATTATATGTGGGAACAGTCTTAAACGTGTATTCAGAACTTTGTCTTGCCTATTTTTAAATATATGAGGAGTCGCGCGGCACAATGACGAATCAACGAATGGGCGAAAATTCCATTATATTCATATGTAATCCACGGTTCTAGGCGAATGCACCCCCGGTAAATTAACTCCCGGTATTTTTGCTCCGGCAAATTCACTCCCGGTAAATTCACTTCCCATGTAATTTACTCCTGGTCAATTCACTCTGTGCCAATTTATGAAGATAGATATATTTTTTTGGTTTCCATATAAGGGTTTAATGGTTTAAGCCCCAAAGCTACAACCTTTACTTTCGTTTTATTGATCTATAATCACCATTAAAAATGAAACTTATTTCAATAAGCTTAGACGGATGTCAAAAAAATTTGATGCAAAGGAATGAGCTAATAATTAATTAGAAACATCAATGAGGTCTACTTTCGTCTTATTGATCTATAATTACCATTAAAAATGAAACCGAACCTAACCTAACTTTACTTAACATAAACCTAACCTTACTTAACATAAACCTAACCTAATATTTTTAAAATTTAAACTACTTAAATTTAAAACTACTAGGAAGTGAAATTACCTGAGAGTGAAATTACCTGAGAGTGAAATTACCTGCGAGTGAAATTACCTGAGAGTGAAATTACCTGAGAGTGAAATTACCTGAGAGTGAAATTACCTGAGAGTGAAATTACCTGAGAGTGAAACTACCGGTCCCCGTAATACACTACCCACCTATTATTATAACTTAAAGCTAAGCAAATAAGAATTATAATTAAAAAAGCTATAGTTCTTCCCACATTCACCTGGATTCAAGTAGGTCTTATAACCTCTCACTGTGTTGTGCTAATGAATTATTATAGTAGTAATCGATTACAGATTAAATAAATAAAGTTCACTAACTTTGCAATATGTATTTAGAGGATGTCCCAAAAGTTACGTAAATCTAAATTAAAAGACTTAATTTTTTGTCTATAACAACTGGCTAAGCCTTATTTCCAGTGGTGTAGTGCTGTGGGAACGCGTGGGAACGGCGTTCCCTTACTTTTTTTGGTAGACGGAACGGCGTTCCCTCACTATTTCAAATAAATCCGAACTTACAAATCTCTAACGTCATGAAATTTTAATTCCCACCCCTAGAAGAAATATGAGAAAGAATCATTAACTGCTTCATTTCTTTTAGCTTCGACTGAGGCAATGCTAGCCTATAAAGATCTGGTGAAACAGTCACCACGGCGTACCAGTTGTAAACTTTTTTTTTTAGTTAATCATTCCAGTTGTTAGCTATTTTTATTGATCGTACTGGATGTCGTATATCTAATGACACTGGAAATACTGCATCTTCAACCTTGGAATATATCCTAATATCCAGTGCATATGACCTCAAAATATCCCTGAAATTGGTCAGATTTCAAAAGATTTCCCGGGGGGCTTACAGTGCCCCCGGACCTCCAGCTGTATGGGTTCGCCGCGCTCGCCATTGTCCCCCCCGCATCTGAGTAACACTTTCAAAATGCGTTCCCTCACTTCTTTATTTAGCACTACACCACTGCTTATTTCGAACCTTAAACATCTAATGATATGCATGAGATGATTCACCACGCTTTGATATCTCACTCACGCCTTCAAATAATCACAACAAGATTGGTCTAAACATATTTTGGAAAACTCCTGCAGGAGCCAGGGGATATTATTTGCCGCCACAGAAGGAAAACTTTTGCGTGGGAAGCGTCTTGAAGCACCCAATCTGGCGACCCAGACTGACGTGTCACGCGCAAAGGCCACTGACGGATTGCAAACCCAACATGCCTTGGTTTGGTGTTCGGCAGGTGCATCTAAAGCGTGTGAGCTCGGACACGCGTCAGCGTGCCCGTCTATGAATCTAAGAGAATGGCTAACACTTTCAGCAACTTCTTGTAGGCATAGATATTCATTAACTTACAGATAAGCTGTAGCTTTTAAATTCTTTCAAAATCGCGTCTTTGTTCTCTCGGCAAATGTACTACATGCGCGCTCAACTCCTAACAAGGTTCCCAAACTTTTTATCGCAATCTTGTCGTGATTATTATAAGTTCGGTGAAATGTCCTGCTTACTAGTACCACTCGAAAGCGGAAAATTAAATCTTGGAGATAAGGCTAAACCAATTACTATACGCCAAATATTCAAGAAATTATGATTTTTTTATTTAGATGTACGTAAATTGTGGTATGCCATATATATATACAGTAAATATGGCATATTATTCATTCTTGTTGCCCCCATATATAAAAGAAGGCCTTAGTTATTTAGAGGGAATTCAGAGAAACTTCCAAGTCAAAATGAATGGATACAAAGAACTAAATTACTGGGAAAAATTACACAAATTTATGTTGCTGGGAAAGAAGAGAGAAACACACCCACCATAATTTACACATGGAAAATAATAGGGAAACTACTTTCTAATCTCAAATTGAGCCTTATAAACACTCAAAGAACATTGGAAAATAAAAAAGGAAGGATGTTTCTTGTTCCCAAACTAAACGCTAGACGAGGAACATCCTCAACTCTGATGGAAAATAATTTTGCTGTCAGAGGGCGAAGACTATTCAACCATCCCCCAAAAGAACTCAAACACTAATGGTATTGGAGTGGAAGTCTTCGCAAAAAGACCAGACACCCGGCTCAAGACATGCCAGATAAGCCGGGTGTACCTGGCTGTGTGAAATGGCGAGCTCAAGACAGCAATTCTCTCATTCACCAAGCTAACTCGAGAGGAGGGGGCAACGAGCGTGACCTCGATGAGGAATCATCACACGGAACTCCAAAGTCGTGTAAGGTTGTAAGGTAAGATTATATATATATATATATATATATATATATATATATATATATATATATATATATATATATAGAGAGAGAGAGAGAGAGAGAGAGAGAGAGAGAGAGAGAGAGAGAGAGAGAGAATGCAAATATAGTTTCACCTTGATATGTAAAATGTGAACATTAAATTACATGAAAGTAAGTACTTAAATTCTAGAGAGATATGCTGTACTTTAAAATATCTGTTCCGGCCTCTTCAGCATAAAATAACTAAAGGAAAAGCCACTTAACAAAAGGGGACTAATAAATAAGTCGTGTGTGAATTGGCCTCATGAGAGCGTAACTAATAAAATATGTAAATAAGCACACACACACACACACACACACACACACACACATATATATATATATATATATATATATATGGGATGAATTTTACAATTAAACACGTGAAATGAATGTATGATGCAAACAAGGAAAAAGAAAAATGATTCCAAGGCCTTTCGTGTATCCAGAAGTACACCCTGACGAGGTGTACTTCTGAACACACGAAAGACCTTGGAATCATATTTCTTTTTCCTTGTAGGTTTGCATCATATATATATATATATATATGTAAAGAACGACGCTTGTATAGAAGAATGTTCCGCACAAGATGAGGAGGGAGAACGAACAAATGAAAAATGAGGTAACCACCAGGGAATCGAACCCGGGATCTTCCGAATGCCGGTCAGATATGCTAACCACTACACCATGGGCCCCGATTAATCAGAAGTCGTAATTCTCCTACATACGAGCAGAAACCAATGCCCTGAGGGGGCACCTCCCGCATGCCGCACATATATACATTTTAACTGCAAACAACACACAGTATAATTAATATAAAGAACGACGCTTGTATAGAAGAACGTTCCGCACAAGATGAGGAGGGAGAACGAACAAATGAAAAATGAAGTAACCACCCGGGAATCGAACCCGTGATCTTCCGATTGACGGTCAGATATGCTAACCACTACACCATGGGCCTCGATTAATCAGAAGTCGTAATTCCCTCCTCATCTTGTGCGGAACGTTCTTCTATACAAGCGTCGCTCTTTACATTAATTATACTGTGTGTTGTTTGCAGTTAAAATGTATATATGTGCGGCATGCGGGAGGTGCCCCCTCAGAGCATTGGTTTCTGCTCGTATGTAGGAGAATTACGACTTGTGATTAATCGAGGCCCATGGTGTAGTGGTTGGCATATCTGACCGGCAATCGGAAGATCCCGGGTTCGATTCCCGGGTGGTTACCTCATTTTTAATTTGTTCGTTCTCCCTCCTCATCTTGTGCGGAACGTTCTTCTATACAAGCGTCGTTCTTTACATTAATTATACTGTTGTTTGCAGTTAAAAAATAAATATATATATATATATATATATATATATGTATATGTAAAAATGAACCATAAATAATTCCCATATTCCTATATTATCTTATCCTTCATGTAATTCTTGTATTCATTTATATAGTCTCTGTATCCATTGTAAGAAAAAGTATCCATTTTAAAAATTCATGTGTTATATGGTTCATGTATAATCTTATATATTTAACTTTATATAATGCCTATACTCATATGTATGTACGTGTGTGTATTCATTTTTACATAAGGACCAAAATCGCCCAACGCGAGTTTGGATAAAATATTTGATTCGCTTTCTACTTTGCTAAATAATTGGTGACCTGTTGTTTTTTAAAATCTCATAATCATTTTTTTAGATTTCGCTTAATAAGGAATCGTGTTAAGCTTTGCAATGTTCACATTTTGTATACACTCTCTTTCGTTATAAACAATGAGATCATGTCTTTGCCTAAGCATTAAAATTGTACATCTTAAACCTTAAAATTTCACTCATATGCATATTTTA
The DNA here is from genome assembly GCA_023014485.1 of Bathynomus jamesi. Lineage (NCBI taxonomy): Eukaryota > Metazoa > Arthropoda > Malacostraca > Isopoda > Cirolanidae > Bathynomus > Bathynomus jamesi. The sequence continues at coordinate 139,747 of JAJOZX010002868.1, forward strand.
GTGTAAAGATGCATAGTCCGATTTCCACTTTTAGTTAACTTGGCAGATCATGATAACATCAGATCTGAAAAGTCGCGGTTTAAGATAAAAATATGGTTTCGTCTTCAAATATTTTGTTTACTCGTTCAAGCCTTACCACAGCTAAAAAATTTACTTATTTTCAAATATTGTGCAAAAATAATACAGCCTTCTTAGCATTTAATAATAATAATGTTAGCAGTTTTTGGGTATATAAACCCATTAAAATTAATCCATTGGCATTCAGAAGCTAATTCAGAGGCTGAGCACTACCTGTATCTTTTAGCAGTAAAGTTACAATTGAAGAAACTTTTTATTGTCCCCTTCGAGCCTTGCTCTCTTCAGAAAAACTTAGAAAACTTTCCGGATACGCTATAAGAAGAATCCGGAACCTTCAGCATTTAGATTGCAAATCTACCAGAGTCCTCCGAGCCACTATAGAAGAACTCGGAGAGTAACATAGAAGAAAAACCACTTCAAGTCACACATCCGTTGCTTGCCTCCTAAACCAGAACCCCCGTCAATCCGAACCACCTCAGGGCCATAGACGGAGGGGTTAACAACTGGCGACCCTTTAACCAGGATCTTCACGACTCCAGGATTCTTCCAGTCTTCCAGACCCTGGAACCAGAACCAACACCCAGTTGACCGGCGTGTCACGACTTCTAGTTCGTCACATCCACCCAGTTGACCGGCGTGTCACGACTTCTAGTTCGTCACATCCACCCAGTTGACCGGCGTGTCACGACTTCTAGTTCGTCACATCCACCCAGTTGACCGGCGTGTCACGACTTCTAGTTCGTCACATCCACCCAGTTGACCGGCGTGTCACGACTTCTAGTTCGTCACATCCACCCAGTTGACCGGCGTGTCACGACTTCTAGTTCGTCACATCCACCCAGTTGACCGGCGTGTCACGACTTCTAGTTCGTCACATCCACCCAGTTGACCGGCGTGTCACGACTTCTAGTTCGTCACATCCACCCAGTTGACCGGCGTGTCACGACTTCTAGTTCGTCACATCCACCCAGTTGACCGGCGTGTCACGACTTCTAGTTCGTCACATCCACCCTTGAACCGGTGCGTCACGACTCCAAGTTCTGCACGCCTAGTTTTCATCCAGGAACAAGTGGCCAGCAAGACACGTCTTCAGGACACGTCTCTAAGGATTTCGCCGTAGGAATCTTGTTAAGTACAAAACTCTTTTTTAAAATAATTTCTAAACATTTGAAAAGTCATTATTATTAACAATTAATATTTAGTATTGAGCCAGAATTAACAAAAAACACAGTGAACACTTCAGACACCAGTGATACACTCTTTTTATTGAAAACAGTATTGTCAGTTATTTTCACAGTTATTTTTACTATTCTACAGTAGTTAGTATAGTATAATTTTATTTAATGTACCAAACATAGTATTACCATACCATCACGTACATTTGAGTGAAATTTTGTTTACATTTTTTTTTGTTTGCAATCTTTTCAAATTTTCCCCGAGTTAGGCAAATTGTTGTGCATTATTTTTTTTAGATAGTATAGTTAGGAAAACCCCTTAAGTGATCATTCCATGAATTAAGATCGGTCAAGCAGACCTAATTAGAACATTAATAAGTACCTTCACATATGAGCGATTCAGACAGTGCGCTTTCTGACATCGAAGAATTAACTACACCCATTTTTCCACCTACCCGAGCCCTTCAAACATATTCCCAAACACACAAGTCAGTATGTCTCAGTCTCAAACCCCCGCCCCAGCATATATTAACTTAGGCAGATTAGTAAATCTTCCTCATACTGTTTTAATTTTTAAGGGGACCATAGATAATCGTTTTGTTGAACCGCGCGTAAGACCTTGGGTTGAGTCTTTAATGCAACATTTCTTACGCGAGAATATTACCGATGATGATATAAAAATCAGAGAAGCAAAAAGATTTATTGACCCTAAAGAGGGAAATGCCCATGACACAGTCACTTACGTCCCATCAATTAGCGAAGCTATAACATGGGACGATTTTAAACAAAACCTATTAGAATTTTTTAAAGAAATAACCCTTGCACAACCCTTAGCCACATTAGAAGCAGTCTTCCAAGCTAAATGGAAGAAAGAGGAACACGAGGATTTAAACAATTTTATTACACGTACACACAAACTTGTAGGAGAAGCCCTCCGGGCCGCAGAAAATGCATGTGGCATAACTTTTACTTCGAAACAAAGAAATCTAATAGTAGCCACAACCATTTACCAAAACTTACCCGGAGCGCCTAAAAAAAAGTTTCAGGAGTTTTTAAATGTTGACAAACCTGTCAGTGTAGCCATAAAAAAACACGGAAACATCACCCCGATTTAGCAAACCAAACCTACCGAAAGGGTAGAGAAACCCCTGTACAGTATATTCAGCAGCAGCCACAACACCAATACCAACAGCAACAACAACAACAATATAAACCAAGGCAAATACAGGGAACACCCCAGAAACAAGCCCCCCAAACCCAGAATACACGCCCTCCTCCACAGTGTTTTAACTGTGATAGTTTCGGGCATATGATAAGTCAATGTAATTACCCCTCGTATTGCTCCCACTGTCACGAACATGGTCATCGCCGTGGCGATCGCCAAAAGTGTGCTGATAAAGCCCCTGCAGGGTATAGACCCCACTTTCAGAAACCAAACCAACCACGTCCCCAAAACGTATCCCAAAAGTCACCCAATCCCCAGAAACCAGTCCATTCCCAGCCTCAGTCGAACTACCAACCCAATAAATCACGACCACAGGGTCACCCACACTCTTACCCCATGTATAAACCCCAATACAACCAGCAAGGTCAACTAGTTCGGTACGTAGAAGTACCCGGGGAGGAATCATTTTCCCCAGAGAACAGTTTTCAAGAACACCCTTCAGCGTATGATATCCCGTAGAATATGATCCAGGTCCTCCCATAGAAACCATGTGAGCCCTTTTTTAGACCCTACATTGGAGGCAGCAGTTCAACCTCCTCCCTCCTAAATTACAGTAGTAAGCCCAGATACGCACACAAACTCCCCATCAGGATAATAGGTGCGGACCTCTTAGATTTAATAATAAATTGTAGTACGGATAACCAAGATTTAACTGCTCTCCTAGATACAGGAGCACACGCGACGTTAATTAAGAAACAATGCGTAGATGAATTACTAGAGAGTACAAATTATAAATATGAACTTAAGGCACCATCCTGCCAACTTAGAGGAGTTACGGGCACACCCATACCCACATACGGAGAAATTGAGTTATATTTAGAAATTGGAAACGCGGTATACCCCGCGAAATGTTGTATAGTGGACACAGTCGCCACCTTTCAGACAGACATCCTACTAGGGATGGATTTTTTTAACCGGAATCAATGGGAGATTTACCCAGCCGGAAAGTTAGTAAAGTGTCGAAATAGGACACACCATCTCCGCGAGGATGACAGACAACTTAATGCTAATAGACTTAGCTCAGTTCAGATTTCCGAAAGAAATAGGAAACCCCCTCTACTTGATAGCAGATCAAGTCGGCCGGTTGCATCCAGAGGGACAACCGCTCCAGAAATCAGACCCCAGGGTAATCAGTTCCAGTTAATCCAGTTTCAACCCAGGGTTCAGACAGTCAGTCCAGTTCAGTTTCCAGTCAGTCAGTTTCCAGTCAGTCAGTTTCCAGTCAGTCAGTTTCCAGTCAGTCAGTTTCCAGTCAGTCAGTTTCCAGTCAGTCAGTTTCCAGTCAGTCAGTTTCCAGTCAGTCAGTTTCCAGTCAGTCAGTTTCCAGTCAGTCAGTTTCCAGTCAGTCAGTTTCCAGTCAGTCAGTTTCCAGTCAGTCAGTTCCAGTCAGTCAGTTCCAGTCAGTCAGTTTCCAGTCAGTCAGTTCCAGTCAGTCAGTTTCCAGTCAGTCAGTTTCCAGTCAGTCAGTTCCAGTCAGTCAGTTTCCAGTCAGTCAGTTTCCAGTCAGTCAGTTTCCAGTCAGTCAGTTTCCAGTCAGTCAGTTTCCAGTCAGTCAGTTTCCAGTCAGCCAGCTTCCAGTCAGTCAGCTTCAGTTCAGCCAATAAGGCAAATTTTAGTCGCCGAACCAGAATCAGATTCACAATTTTTCATATGCCCTACCGAGCATATAACAGTAGCACCTTATGAGAAGATTTGTTTCCTAGCAAAAGTAGTTAACAGTCAAGGAAAATTATTAGAGTCAGAGCGTACTCTGATTACAGAGAAAAGTAATTTCAAAAGAGATGTTCTTATTGCCCAAGTCCTTAGTCAGAGTCAGAATTCAGCTATCCCTGTTGTTTGTTTAAACAAAGGAGAAAGTCCTATAGAATTAACTTCAAATCAGAAAATAGGAACTGTTTCCACAGTAGAAATAGATTCAGATTTCCCCATCAGTACGATAAATCGTGTTTCCAGTTCCTTAGAATTAAAGCCTTCAATATTAAAAGAAGAATATAAGAAATGTCTGAAGCACTCCCTTCAGGAGTCACCAGCTTTACAGGATCCCAAACTAATGGAATCACTTCTCGATTTCCTGATAAGAAATAAAGATGTGATTGCCCTAACCGGAGATCCTCTGGGCCGAACTAATTTGGTCCCTTTTGAAATCAAGTTGGAACCCAATTCCAAACCCATTTTCATTCCTCCCTATCGGGTTCCACATTCTCAGTTAGTCACTATTGAGGAACACATCAAGGACATGTTGGAGCAGGATGTCATTCAGCCTTCAGCTAGTCCCTGGTCCGCTCCTATGATTCTCGTCTCCAAAAAGGACGGAACATCTCGCCCTTGTATAGATTTTAGACGCCTGAATAACATTACCATCCCAGACCGTTTCCCGATTCCAAACATGCAGGAAACAATTCTGAACGTAGGGAAAGCGAACTTTTTTTCATCCCTCGATTTAGCATCAGGTTATTGGCAAATGGAGGTCAGTCCCGAATCTCGGGCATTACTGCTTTCTCCACTAACCGAGGCCATTACGAATTCCAGGTTTTACCTTTCGGAGTCCGAAATGGGCCTGCTAATTTCTCTAGGTTGATGAATATAGTCCTTTCCGACCTATTAGGTGTCGAAGCTCTCGTGTATCTTGACGATATTATCGTCTATAGTTCGGACATAAAAACACACTTTCAACGCCTTCATAATGTGCTATCACACTTGAGAAAAGCACACCTTAAACTGAAGCTTGCAAAGTGCAATTTTTTACAAGAATCCCTGGTATACCTAGGATTCCTACTCTCGTCCACAGGAATTAAACCTGATCCAGCCAAACTCGAAGCCCTGGAAAGGTACCCTGTACCCAAGACCATCGACGACGCCCGTGCATTTATTGGTTTTGTCGGATTCTATCGGAACTTTATCCCCCAATTTTCGAATATTGCTAAACCCATTACTAATTTGTTCCAGAAAAATTCGAAATTTAACTGGGAATCCGATCACCAACATGCCTTTGAAACTTTAATTAATAAACTAACCTGTCATCCCATTTTACAATATCCTGATTACACAAGACCCTTCATCATAGCCACAGATGCTTCCTCCTATGGACTAGGAGCCGTCCTGTTACAGGACGTAGACGGTGTGGAATTACCCATTGCTTATGCCAGTCAACTTCTCTCTGCACCTCAACGGAATTATTCCACTACGGACCGAGAGGCCCTAGCGGTATATTGGGCTTTGAAAAAATTCCGAAATATCGTCTATGGCTACGATGTAACCATCAAGACTGATCATAAGCCACTCACGTACCTCTTCAAGGACAAGCTACTTGAAGGACGATTGAGTAGATGGGCTCTGTTGATTCAGGATTTTGCAGCGAAAATCGTATACAAACCGGGAAAACTGCAAGTTATTCCAGACGGATTGTCGAGACTCAAGCCCGACGCCCGAGTGAATAAAATAGGACTTCTTCCTGTGTTCGACTACGAGTGTCTGCAATACTCCCAACAACAGGACCAACACACCCAAAACCTTCGGGCGCGCCTGGAACAAAAGGAACCATCGAAGGTAAAAGAACAGTACAACCTCAAAGATGGGCTCGTACATTTCAGGAACGAAGATGGAAACGACCTCGTGGAGATACCAAAGGATCTCGTTGATATAGCCATTGGACTTTGTCACGACTCACCTTTTTATGGACACATGGGGCCGGATCGCACCATCAAAAGTTTTGGAGCGATACCATTTTCCCGAGATGAACAGAACGGTACATGAATACATCGCCGAATGTCCATCGTGTTTAAAGCATAAGGGCAACGTACCATCCACCGCTCCAATGCATAAATATCCAGTATGCCAGAGGCCCTGGCAAAGAACTGGAATGGATATACTGGGACCATTTCCCAAAACATCAAAGGGAAATCAGTACATCATTGTGTTTACGGACCACTTCTCGCGTTACAGCGAAGTAGCCGCCATTCCAGACCAGACCTCGGAAACTGTGGCAAGAGCCCTAGTGGAACGCGTCATCCAAAACCATACCACTCCTTCCATCCTAATCTCGGATAACGCCCGTAGTTTCACTTCCAAACTGTTCGAGTAACTCTGTAACATGTGTAGAATTAAAAATACACACATTGTGGCATACCACCCGCAGGCAAACGGCTTAGTGGAAAGGCACAATCGAAAGATCTTGGAAGCCCTGCGCCACGTTGTCGATGCATCCTCCCGTACATGGGATGATTCCCTTCCCATGGTACAAACAGCCATCAACAATGGCTATAATGTGTCCATCGGGGACACCCGTCATTTCGTTCTATATCACTACGACAAGCGTCTACCTTTTGATTTGCCCGACCAAACCGACCCGGCAGTCCTAACATCTTCCGAAATGGCAGAAGCAAATCAGCAACTAGCTGAACGATCTTTCAAGATTTTTGACATAATCCGCTATGCCCTCGACCAACGAAACCAACAGATGGAGCAAGAGCAACATAGGCGTCATCCCCGTCAACGGACTATAATCGTCGGTATGCGATGTTATCTGAAGAGCGTGAAACCGCCAGGGGCTCATCGCAAATTATACCCAAAATGGGATGGCCCATATAGGATTATGAAAGACCTCGGAAAAAATCGTTATGAAATCCTCGACCTCCGGGATCATTCCAAACTAAAGATCATTCACGCTGACAATTTGAAGATAGCTTCCGAACAACACCTTCCCAAAAAACAGCTGCCAGGCGTTCGAGCCGCCTATCCTTCAAAAGGTCAAGATATTAACAAATCGGGCAGGGATCACAAAACTGAAGTAGTCACCGCGGGAACCGCTACCCATGACGAAGATTGGTACCTCGTAATACCACCATTACTCGAGGCAATCTCTGAACAAGAGGAGGCCCCAGAGCCAAGCGTCCCATCGGACCCAGACCCTGGAGAAACCCCTACGAGAGGATCACTCAGTGGAACTCCACCATATCCTCCAACTCCACCATCTCCTCGTCAGCCAGACTCTGTACTGAGCGGACGCATTTCCTGAGCTCTCTGATTTTGCATTTACTTTTGTATATTGCTGAGAATTTTACTTTGTATAGTTTTTGAATTTTATATACTTGCGTTTAAATTTACATTGTTATAGTTAAGTAATTGAATATTAGTGGTTTTTGGCGATTTAGAAGTTTTCATAGCGTGCCGGCTTAATTTAACTTATACCTGTGACGGTTTAAATTTTTAACTCCGCGATGCCGTCGCAGAAAGCGTCGTGTGTTAGGTGTAGGGTTAACCGGTGGTATTCGGAATTTAAGGATTATAACGGCGGTCCAGTGGCGATTACCGATAGATCAGTTTGTTTCTTTTGCGAGTTCATGGAGGAATTAGTGGACATAAAACGCAGTGTACGTGAGGTAGCGGATAGACTTGCAACGCTTGATGATGGCAGGGTTAGGGCTACGGTTGACGGAAGCCGAACCAATATTAACGTTGAAGACGTTAGTAATTTGAAGGGTGAGGTGCGTAACTTAGTTTCTAGTTTAGGTAGCTTGTCGGGAAGGTTAGATAGAGTTGAGGAAGAGGTTAAGGTTAGTCCGAGAGTAGTAGATAGCGAGGGATTTAGAGAGGTTAAGGGTGGAGCTAGGCCGCGTACATTAGGTGATAGGAATCCCCTCCCTATCGAGGTTTCGAACCCTTTCGCCCATTTGGAAAGGGACGTGAATGAGGGGGAAACTATTTTAATTGGGGATTCTTTAGTGCGCCACATGGACAAAGAATTCGTTAAACGGAATCCAACCAAGAGGAGGAGGGTCTGTCTCCCAGGGGCCAGGGTTGACAGAGTTAGAGACGAAGTGGATAGGGTTGATGTTGCTTCCCGTCACTCAATGTTGGTGACGATGGTAGGAGGCAACGACTCGTATAGGCCAGATACGAGAGTGCCTGACCTTTTGGAGAGATATAGGGGGTTAATTAGGTCCCTGAAGGCGAGGTCAGATAGGTCTTTAGTTCTAGGTATTATCCCTAGGCACGGGTTGGGTCTTAGAATTACATCCAAAACAATATTTTTGAATAATAAATTAGAAGAGATTTGTGCTGAGGAAAGTGTACCCTTCGTAAAGCTGTGGTCCGAATTCAATGATCCTAGCCTTTTTATAAAAGATGGGGGTGCATTTTAATGAAATAGGTAATGCTAGGCTAGGTAGGTTAATAGACGAAAACGTGCGAAAGCTGTATAGGTCGAAGCCTTCTTTAAACGTTGTGGGTCCGGGAAACGCGGGCCCGACGTGATAAATAGTTTAAAACGCGGGCCCGTGGTAAAAAATAACTTAAACGTCTTTTATTGCAACGCGCGTAGTATTAGAAATAAATTAAATGAATTTAAGGCGGTAATTTATTCCGGCAACTATGATATAGTTGCTATCACTGAAACTTGGTTAAATACCGTGACTCGGGACTTGTTGGGGGAACTTGATACACCGGGTTTTAAACTCTTTACTAATGATAGGTTACACAGATTTGGAGGCGGCGTTTTGCTGTACATTCGTAATTCCCTTAGGGCTATCGAGGTTAAGTTAGATTTTCCGGCAGCAATTAATGCTATCTGTGTTGAAGTTAGGGCGCGTAGTATTAGTTTTAATTTTGTCGTTGTTTATAGACCTCCCGTTCAAACCCTCGATATAGATACTAGATTTTACTCACTTCTTGGTAATTTTATTGACAATCGGAATAGTATAATTGTCAGAGACTTTAACTGCCCTAATGTTAATTACGAGAATTTTACGGGTAATGAAGAGGGTTTGAGATTGGTTGAGTTTATGGACGATAACTTTTTACGACAGATAGTTACCGAACCAACGCGCGGTGATAATATTTTAGATTTGGTGATGACGAACGGCGAGAATATAGTCGAAGGTTTAGAAGTCGGCGAGAGTTTAGGATGTAGCGATCATCAAATTCTTAGGTTTAAGTTATTGATAGAAAACACTCAGGATAGCAACGTAATAGAAGTCCCTGATTTTCGTAGGGCTAATTTTGATAGTTTTGCTGATAGGATGAGAGTAGTGGACTGGGATAACTTATTTATGGGTAATGACACAAATTTGCGTTGGGTGGCGTTTAAAGAAAGTTTTAGGAATATTGAAAGGGAGTTTATTCCTCGTAGGCTCAAGCGCGCTAGAAATCGCGGTAGGCCGAAGTGGTGGAGTAGGGAAATAGGAGAGTTTATAAACGAGCGTAATAGAGCGTATAGACTTAGTAAGCGCAATGGAGAGGTAGCTAACTTTAATAGATATATCGAGCTTAGACGTCAGGTTAAAAGATCAGTTAGGAATGCCAAGCGTAATTTAGAGATACTTATAGCTGCGGATAGTAAACATAATCCAAAAAAGTTTTTTGAATACGTAATAATCGTAAGCCGGTAAAAAATAACATAGGCCCTCTAGTGGATGTAATGGCGCTTTGGCTTCTGACGCTCAGGCGATGGCGGGTATTTTCAATAACTTTTTTGCGACAGTTTTTACCATAGAAGACGTAAATAATGTCCCCGACGTGATGATATCGTTCCATTTAGTAGCGAGACTATTTTAGATGAAATAACTGTTTACGAGGCTGAGATTGCGCATTATATCGATAGGCTAAAAGTTAGCAAGGCTCCAGGCCCTGACGCTTTTTATCCCAGACATTTGAAAGATTTGAAAGACGTTATCGTAGGCCCCTTAGCGAAGATTTTAATCAGTCACTCGAAACGGGGATTATTCCTGAAGACTTAAATTAGCTAACGTCACGCCTATTTTTAAAAAAGGCGACCGCGCGGTAGCTAGCAATTATAGGCCCATTAGCTTAACGTCAATTGTCGGTAAACTTTTGGAATCCGTAGTTAGGGATCGTATTATCGATCACTTAGAAAGTAGAGTTTGATTAATAGTAGTCAGCACGGGTTTCGACGCCATAGGTCTTGTTTAACTAATTTGTTAGAATTTTATAACGAAATAGTGCGCGAATACGATAGGCATAGGCAGCTGACGTTATTTATTTAGATTTTAAAAAGGCGTTCGATACAGTTCCGCATAGGAGACTAATTGCGAAGGTTAAAGCGCACGGTATACGCGGTCAGGTAGCTAACTGGTTAGAAGAATGGCTTCGTGCTAGGAGGCAGAGGGTCGTAGTTAATGGTAGTGAATCGGGGTGGTTAGATGTAGGTAGCGGTGTCCCACAGGGTTCAGTGTTAGGCCCATTGTTATTCGTAATTTACATTAACGACATAGATGTAGGATTGACTAGTAACGTGTCAAAATTCGCGGACGATACTAAAATAGGCGGTAAGGTTGTTAACGAGGACGATAGAAATAGGATCAAGACGATGTAGATAGGATTATGGAGTGGACGGATAAGTGGCAGATGCAATTTAACGTAGACAAATGTAAAGTTTTGCATATAGGTTCTCGCAACAATAATTACGCGTACACGATGGATGATAGGGAGTTAGCGAGCGTTGACGAGGAAGTAGATTTAGGCGTACGCGTATCTAAGGATTTAAAGGTTAGGAACCAGTGCCTGGAGTCTTGCGCAAAAGCGAATAGGATGTTAGGCTTCATAGCGCGTAATTTCGAATTTAAATCGAAGGATATATATTGCCCCTTTACAAGTCCCTAGTCAGGCCTCATTTAGAATATGCCGTTCAGTTTTGGTGCCCGTACTTGCGTGAGGATATTGATAGGTTAGAAAGGGTTCAGCGTCGTGCCACGAAACTTATTCCGTCATTGCGCAACAAGCCTTATGAAGATAGGATTAAAGTGTTAGACTTGTATTCACTCGAAACTAGGAGATTAAGGGGGGAGCTTATTGAAGTTTTCAAAATCGTTAATAACATCGATAACGTAAATTTTGACAAATTGTTCACTTTCGATAATAGTAATACTCGCAATAACGGATTCAAGTTGCGTGGCAGACGTTTCATTACTAATATCGCTAAAAACTTCTTTACGTTTAAAGTAATTGATAAATGGAATAATCTTCCCGCGTCAGTCGTTCATTCTACCAGCGTTAATATGTTTAAGAACCGTCTTGACAGACATTTTAAAAATATTAACGTTGTTTAATTAAAAAAGAAAGTTAACAACAGGAGCTCTGGTGGTGGTGCTCGAGGATGAGTCTGTTGACGATGAATGCCAGCTTGTGACATGCCAGCGTGTGATGCCAGCAATAAAATTATTAAAAAAAAAAAAAAAAAAAAAAAAAAATTAGACTAACACGAATGTAGATGTAGCTCATAGCGTAAACTAACCCACTTTTTGTTTAACTTTACCTACTTTTTTTTTTTTCTTATCTCCTTACTTGCATGTCTCTAACTCTTTCTTGCATGTTTGTAGTTTGCATGGTATGACAGTGAGTTAAGACTGTGTTTGCATGGTTTGTAAGCGTTCTTATTTTACTTCTTTTCATCTTTCACCCTCTCCTTTTCTCCGACTATTTTTCTGACTTGTCGGCAGTGGCCGGCGGATGATGATGGTGAGACACTTTTTCCTCTTTTTCTGAATGAATGTTAACCCACGAGTGATAGGTGTTGCTCCTTACTTAACCCCTTATTCTCTTCTCTTCTCTTAACCCCCTACTCTTTCCTTTCTCTCGGGCTAGCCTTAGAGTGGATCTTAGGGTCTTTGTTAGCCTTAGCTTCTGTAGATCTGTAGATCCTCCAACTCCACCATCTCCTCTGTCACCACCCTCACCGATTGATGATCGACGCACGGACCCTACATACCGCCCGCAAATGCATCACCCACGTGAACTAGAACCTTCACATAAGAAACGAACCCGCTCAGAATCCGAGCTCAACGGTCGACCCCCATTGCCACCAAAACGAGGCCGACCCCTTCGCCCACAAACACAAGTATCCACACAACCACCCCCAGCTCCGTATAACCTAAGGCGTAGAAATGAATAAAATTGTCCCCCTTATAATTTTCCAAATTATTTACTCTTGTAGACCTAGCATTAAATTTCTACCGGAGTTGTTATAGAAAAACTTGCAGAAGGTAAATTTTTGAAAGGGCACGCAGACCTTTATATAAATTTGCAACCCCCTGCTAGAATTAAAATCAATCTCCTTCAGATACAAACCCAATTAAAACGTTTGAAAGTAAAGTCCAAAATTCTTTCCAAGGAAAAGATCAGATAGTCGCGTTCTGTTAGAAAATACCCTCGAAAATATTCAAACTACAGCACGCGCCCTATCAGAAATATTAGCCTTACCATGGATACAAACTGAAACAAAAATTCGAAAACTTTAACCAAAGAAGTAAAAGGGGACTGATAGATATAGGAGGGAAACTGTTCAAAGGTTTATTCGGATTAGCAACCGAAGAAGATATTAAAAGATTGAACTTAAATTGAATCTCTTCGCGGAAATCGACAATATAATGGACACATGTTAGAACAAACTATTAGGTCATTACACGAAAACAATCGCTTCCTTCACTCCCTTTCGGACAGATTCACATACCTTGAATCCATGTTAGCTCAATACAAAGAACACAAAAGATATCTAGAATTAATAGAAATAATGAACATACAAGTAACCCTAATCGATAAATACTTACAACGAATAACTACGATTCATTCCAAGGTTTTGCGTGCAACCCAGCTAGCCCATGGAAAAATCACTCTTTCCACCCTAATACCATGGGAAATACTCAGTCCTTGATTCACACCGCCCAGTCACAATTAAAATTATCACCCATATTCCCACTCAACCACACTAATTACCCTCAATTTCTAGAATACACCTGGACTGTACATGGACCACGCCCCTACACATACCTCATAATTATACCATTTTTCGATGTCCTCACTTATGACGTATATAAATTTCACCCTTTCCCAACACCCTACCAAAATAACTCTAATGTCTATCGATTGTATTTACCCACCGTACCACCTTACCTTTTCCTCACCAAAGATCTATCAGCTTATTCTATGATGTCAGATAGCGACGTCCGGCATTGCCGATTCCCGCAACCAAATAAACAACTCGTCTGCCCTCCACTCAAACCAGTTATTCTTCCAACTACTAGGTCTTGCTTTATCGATTTAATTCGTGACCGGCATGCCCCCGTATGTTCATTTAAAAAATTTCATTCCCCTAAAACCATCCAACTACGAATTGGACCAGACATCTGGGTTTCCTTCGCGAACAGGACTGCCGCTACCCTCGAGTGTCCATCGAATTATTCCCTCATTACAATCCCTATGTTATTCGGCTACCAATTGGTTGCTCCTTGCGTTCAAAAGCCCTCCAAATATACAACCCGTATAAGGTTACCCTTAATAACTCATACCCATTCCCGTCGCAAATTAAATTTAAACCCGTCATAGAGATCTTAAATCTCTCCATAAAACCTGTAACCATCCTACCCGAACTACATGCCCCTGAATGGAATGATCAATTGAGCCGGTTTAAAATTTCGGATGATAACCAAAACAACCTCTTACAAATACTACAACCGGTAACCATTTTCTCAACATCTGCCGTTAGTATCATTATTGTATGTGCTATTATCCTCGGTATATTTGTGGTGAAAAGATCATTCTGGGAACAAAGAAAACCAAGTGACACGGAACATGAAACTATTTATGCACGACCAAGAGTGCGTACCCAGACCACGTGAACTAGACTTAACCACCCGACTTACGTTGTATATAAATCTGTATTATAAAACCATAGTTATCATCTAGTTAGCATTAGTTAGGATGTTACATTATTATATTAATATCATTCTAGAGGAAAGAGCCCTGTAAAAATGAACCATAAATAATTCCCATATTCCTATATTATCTTATCTTCATGTAATTCTTGTATTCATTTATATAGTCTCTGTATCCATTGTAAGAAAAAGTATCCATTTTAAAAATTCATGTGTTATATGGTTCATGTATAATTCTTATATATTTAACTTTATATAATGCTATACTCATATGTATGTACGTGTGTATTCATTTTTACATAAGGACCAAAATCGCCCAACGCGAGTTTGGATAAAATTTTGATTGCTTTCTACTTTGCTAAATAATTGGTGACCTGTTGTTTTTTAAAATCTCATAATCATTTTTTTAGATTTCGCTTAATAAGGAATCCTGCTTAAGCTTTGCAATGTTCACATTTTGTATACATTCTCTTTCGTTATAAAAGATGAGATCATGTCTTGCCTAAGCATTAAAATTGTACATCTTAAACCTTAAAATTTCACTCATATGCATATTTTAGTGTAAAGATGCATAGTCCGATTTCCACTTTTAGTTAACTTGGCAGATCATGATAACATCAGATCTGAAAAGTCGCGGTTTAAGATAAAAATATGGTTTCGTTTCAAATATTTTGTTTACTCGTTCAAGCCTTACCACAGCTAAAAAATTTACTTATTTTCGAATATTGTGCAAAAATAATACAGCCTTTAGCATTTAATAATAATAATGTTAGCAGTTTTTGGGTATATAAACCCATTAAAATTTCCATTGTCATTCAGAAGCTAATTCAGAGGCTGAGCACTACCTGTATCTTTTAGCAGTAAATTACATTGAAGAACTTTTTATTATCCTTCGAGCCTTGCTCTCTTCAGAAGAACTTAGAAAACTTTCCGGATACGCTATAAGAAGAATCCGGAACCTTCAGCATTTAGTAATCTACCAGAGTCCTCCGAGCCACTATAGAAGAACTCGGAGAGTAACATAGAAGAAAAACTACTCAAGTCACACATCCGTTGCTGCCTCCTAACCAGAACCCCGTCGATCCGAACCACCCCAGGGCCATAGACGGAGGGGTTAACATATACACACACACACATATATATATATATGTATATATATATATATATATATATATATATATATATATATATATAATATATTATATAATTTAACTGCAATGACCACGCAGTATATAAATGAATAGAAACGACATAAGTATTAAGGAACGTTTCTGCACACGAGGAAGAGAAATCACGAATAAATGAAAAATGAGGCGAACCGCCCGGGAATCGAACCCAGGGCCTTCCAATTGCCGGTTGGATGCGCTACCATTACAGTACGGACCTCGATCATTCACAAATCGAAATTCTCCTACATAGGGCAGAAACCAATGCCCTGAGAGGGCACCCTCGCAAATCGTGAATATGTGCATTTAACTGCAATGACCACGCAGTATAAATGAATAGAAACGACATAAGTATTAAGGAACGTTTTTGCACACGAGGAAGAGAAATCACGAATAAATGAAAAATGAGGCGAACCGCCCGGGAATCGAACCCAGGGCCTTCCAATTGCCGGTTGGATGCGCAACATTACACTACGGCTCCAACCGGCAATTGGAAGGCCCTGGGTTCGATTCCCGGGCGGTTCGCCTCATTTTTCATTTATTCGTGATTTCTCTTCCTCGTGTGCAGAAACGTTCCTTAATACTTATGTCGTTTCTATTAATTTATATACTGCGTGGTCATTGCAGTTAAATGCACATATTCACGATTTGCGAGGGTGCCCTCTCAGGGCATTGGTTTCTGCCCTATGTAGGAGAATTTCGATTTGTGAATGATCGAGGTCCGTAGTGTAATGGTAGCGCATCCAACCGGCAATTTGAAGGCCCTGGGTTCGATTCCCGGGCGGTTCGCCTCATTTTTCATTTATTCGTGATTTCTCTTCCTCGTGTGCAGAAACGTTCCTTAATACTTATGTCTGCAAAGCAGACAGGATCCTGTCTGCTTTGCAGATAGCTGGTGAGGGAAGCTATATTTATGGGACCTCTTTGCGAGAGACCCGTTGCCCACGTCGGGCTAGCATCATGAAAAAAGAAAAACTATGGTATTTGTCATTTACCATTACTTATTCGGACTATAGTGGATTTAATTTTCCCAGAAGAGTTCCTTGTTCCATGCACGGTCTGTGTTTAACATACATACATATATATATATACATATATATATATATACATATACATACATACATACATACATACATATATATATATACACACACACACACGAGGGTAATTCAATAAGTATCCGCACTTTTTATTTTCACAATTTTATTTTCACATCTGATAGATTATAAACATATCACTTCTCAACATAGTCTCCCTGTTTCTCAGTACACTTAGTCCAGCGATCTACAAGCTTCCTAATGCCATCACAAAAGAATGTTTTTGGCTGTGTGCGTAGCCAGTCATGCATCGCCTCCTTCAGATCATCATCGCCTTGGAATCTCTGACCTCTCAAAGCGTCTTTTAGTGGTCCAAACAGGTAAAAATCCGAAGGTGCCAGGTCTTGACTGGAGGGTGGATGGCCGAGAATTTCAAATTTAAGTTCTTGAAGGCATTTTCTAGTCTGTGCAGCGGTATGAGGGCGCGCATTGTCATGTAACAGAATAACACCTTCCTCCAATCTCCCTCTCCGTTTTGTGCGAATTGTTTGCTTTAACTCATTCCGAAGCATGTCAGAATACGATGCATTTGTTACTGTAGTTCCACGCTCTAGATAATGTTCAAGGATAGGGCCTCGTGTATCCCAAAACAGTGTTAGCATAACTTTACCTGCTGACGGCTGCGCTTTGAACTTCCTTGCAACGGGAGATGTTGAATGCTTTCATTGCATGCTTCCATTGAAGTACCGCTGCACAGACTAGAAAATGCCTTCAAGAACTTAAATTTGAAGTTCTTGACCATCCAGCCGACAGTCCACACCTGGTACCTTCGGATTTTTACCTGTTTGGACCACTAAAAGACGCTTTGATGACCAGAAGGAGGCGGTGTATGACTGGCTAAGCACACAGTCAAACCATTAGGAAGCTTGTAGATCGCTGGACTAAGTGTATTGAGAAACAGGGAGACTATGTTGAGAAGTGATGTGTTTATAAATTATCAGATGTGAAAATAAAATTGTGAAAATAAAAAGTGCGGATACTTATTGAATTACCCTCCTATATGAGAGATGTTTATACAAGTTTATATAAGGTTTTTATAAGTTTATATATAATTTATATAAGAGGTTGTCTGTCTGTAAGTTATATATATATATATATATATAATTTCGTAAAACCTTTTAAAATTAAATGAAAAAATTACAAGTCCAATTTGAAGAGCAAAATATTTACATATTTCGTATATATTTTTGTTGTGATTTCACCAATAGATAAATTTGCCTTTCAAAGCTTTTTATCAACGTTATAAAGATCTGGTTAACATCGAAAATTTTCCTTTGCAATGAAAGACTTTAATCTCCATTGAATTTATGCAACTAAAACGGTTTTTTATATTTACTCATTAATTATATTATTATTTTTACTTATTTATTTTTTATTTATTTGTTTTCTTTAAGTAAAATTCTATTCATAAAAATTAAAATACATTTATGGCATTCTGCGATTCTTTTTATAACGAATAATAAAATTTTAAATTGTAAAATGAATTATATATTTACTTTATACGTATCAAATTAACCTTAAACTGAGGTACCTTTGCCATATCGTATACAAAAACTTCAGAAGGATTATCACCATGTATCTATTGCGGAACATACCTTGATTCGTGTCCACCACTATGTAGACGCTATTCTGCACATAAAATGATGTACATAACCACGAACCAGGTCATGTTTCGATCGTAAATTTTAACATCCTTTCCTATAAAGTCTAGAATATCAACGTATGGGACGAAAAAAAAAAACGCTGAATAGAGATTAAAACTATCGAGGTGACGTTATCTGCGTAAATTACTGCAGCGTAAAGTTTTAGGAATTGTTCAAATCACTTACTGTTACCTTCTCTCTCTTTAATGGCTTAATTAACGTGAATATAATGACGGAAAATTCTAAAACAGACGAACGACAGTTGATATTTTCTGACGCGCTTTTATATGAAATCGAAATCTTGTTCGCATTCAAATTTAGAAAGGTAACATTTAAAGATCGTTGTGTTCTGTAATGAAGTTTATATTATGTAAAATGGTTTATATAAGAGGTTGTCTGTCTGCAAGAAGTCAACCACGCCTTCAATATTCTAAATTTATAGTCTTAAAATGAAATAAACAAATTATCAAATATGGTCGATTATGGCAAGTATCATAGTTATGTAGAGTAACTCTAGACTTAGAAACGGTTGTAATGCAACGGTGTGTGTGTGTGTGTGTGTGTGTGTGTGTGTGTGTGTGTGTGTGTGTGTGGACAGAGTATCGGTTTTTTTTAATAAACCTACATCCTAAGAAAATATTAACATCACCTGAAAATAAGAAAGGTCGAATGTGTGATAATTTCGAGATGTAGTAAATAATTTTTTTGTAAGGTAACACTTTTGGTATCTTAGAACATTAAAAGAATTTATGTACAAAAATCTAGAAACATTTTTCTTGTCGGAAAAAGCTATATCGGTCCTAATTAGGTTACGTTACACTAGATTAGGTTAGTTTTGGCTTGGTTAGGTTAAGCTAGACTAACGAGTACCTCATTATTTAACGATTGAACAGAAGGAACCCTTTGATCCTCAGTTGCACTCGAAGCACTCATCATGCGTTTCTCGACACAATGGCACAAAGGTTAGTTCAGGTTAATTGAAGTTTGGTTAATGAGATATACAGTATATTTAAAAAAAATCTGTACGTCCCTCTCTCTCTCTCTTTATATATATATATATATTATATATATATATATATATATATATATGGAGAGAGAGAGAGAGAGAGAGAGAGAGAGAGAGAGAGAGAGAGAGAGAGAGAGACTTTGATTGACATAAAAATTTGACATGTTCTGAGTTTAAACCTCGTAAAAATGACATTGTGGGAATACGTTTATAGATAGAAAAGTCCGAAAACATAACATTGCTAAATTTTATTCAATCGTTTTATCCATTTTACGCAATGAATATATTTATTTTAAACAAATCTTTAAATTTTTAGAAACTTTGCTCGACCGTCTTTTACTCATTTGAATGTTTGAGAAACTCGCTAAGCTCTTCGATGCGGATGATCATGATGATGTCAAGCAACTGTAAAACCAAAAAAAATTAAATTTAAGTTCCCGAAAGTGAAGGAAATTTACCGCTATTTAATATATGAATTGCTTATTCGTAAAAGCAACCACTTAGAAATGAAAATCCGACCATAATTTTCGTATTTAAACCAATAAAACAACGATAACTGACAACCAGAACCAATAAAATGTAAACAAACTCGATCCGCCCCGAACGTAAAAAGCTGAAAAACCACCCAACAACCGTCTAAAAATACCAGAAAAAAATTCATACGACAGAATTATTCATTACAAATCTATTCTAAAAGAAAAAAATTAAAAAGAAAATTATGACAAATGAATTTGAATTAAAATTCTCCTTCAAATTCAAACTCGTTCTTGCAAAATCCTTTTGAGGAGAACAAATTCGCCATTCGTGTTGTCCTTAGAATTCATTTTTTATTGAGTTCTCCCCCGCCCCTCCGCTCCCACTTCCAAATATTTAACTGACTCGCGAAGAAAATGGGATCTCAGTAAGGTTTAACAACAGATATGGATGAGGTCAACTTTTTTAAACTTTTGATTTTATTAAATTAATTGACAAACTGGATTACAACTGTAATTATTTTATATTTATTACTATATTTATTATACAGGGTGATCAAAAAGTAACGCAACCCATGGAGAAACGCACATAATTGATTTTTTCCTTCTGTTGCAGGCGATGATTCAGAAGTGTGTTGATGCAATTTCACAGGAAACGTTGCAAAGGGTCTTTAAGAACATGAATCGCCGTATCCACTTGTGTGAAGCACAGAACGGTGCCCACTTCCAGCACTTGCTCTGAAATAAATCGTTTTCCCATGGGTTGCTTACTTTTTGATCACCCTGTATATATATATATATATATATATATATATATATATATAATTATTTCACGAAAGTAACACGTGAAAAATATTTATGATGAATAAACCACGAAGGAAAGGAAACAGAGTGGTGCTCAAGCGCTTTCGTCTAATGACATCCTCAGGAACACTGAAGTAAATAAAGAGTTCAAGACTATATATAGGTTACAAAAAAAAAAAAATTATAATATATATATATATATATATATATATATATATATATAAATAAAAAACTGTGGGAGAATCATACAAAATTTGTAAGGAAAACTACCAATTTTAGCACTTTGCCCGAATTCCAAGTGTGTGTGTGTGTGTGTGTGTGTGTATACACACACGAGGGCCACTCAATATATTTGCCCCACCTTTTTTTTTTTCTTTCCAAGTTTCCTTGTAAGTTTCAGAATTTTGTACAGTAGTAGTTACATACCTTTTTTACAAGTTTTTATTTTTCCACATAGTTTTCCATCCTTTTCTACGGCTTTCCTCCACCTCGAAACAACGGCCTTTATTCCTTGGTGGTAAAAGTCCGCTAGGTTCCGCTGGAGCCACCTCTTAACCTCCTCAAAACCTCATCGTCACTCTGAAACTTTCTTCCACGAATAGCATCCTTCATTGGCCCAAACAAATGGAAGTCTGAAGGTGCCAGATCCGGGCTGTATGGAGGGTTGGGTAACACAGTCAAGCGCATTTATGTGATGGCCTCTCTTGTTTGCAAACTGTGGTGTGGTCTTGCGTTATCGTGCAAAAGAAGGATGTCTTCCAGTTTTCTCTCCGGTCGAACTCGCTTTATACGTCTCTGGAGTCTCTGTAGGGTAGCATATATGCCTCTGAGTTGATTGTTTGTCCTTTCTTCATAATGTCTAGCAGAATCACCCCTTTCATGTCCCAGAAGATGGTGTCCATAACCTTTCCTGCAGAGGGAGCCATTTTGAGCTTTTTTTTAAGTGGGGAGTCTGCGTGATGCCACTCCATGGATTGGCGTTTTGTTTCAGGTTCAAAGTGGTGTACCCAAGTCTCATCCCAAGTCACAGTTCGTGGAAGGAAGTCATCCCCTTCTGTCTCGTATCGAATCAACGACTCGGAAGCAATTTCTTTTCTTTGGGCTTTGTGATCTTCAGTCAGTTCGCGAGGAACAAACCGTGAACACATTTTTGAGTATCCCAGTTCCTGAATTATCGTATTCACACTTCCTTCACTAATTCCTAGCTCCAGTGATAGCTCCTTGTATGTGACGCACCGGTTTGTCGAATGATGCTGTTAGCACGTTGCAGTGTGAGATGTCACAGCCGATGCCGGCGACCGCTGCGTGGCTCATCATCAAGGTTGGCTCTCCCTCTCTCCGATCATCTCACACGTTTAGACCAGCGTCCAACTGTGCTTCGATGAACGGCAGCATCTCCGTAAACGTTTTGTAGACGTTTGTGAATATTTCCAACTGTTTCCTTCTCTGCAGTTAAGAACTCGATAACAGCTCTCTGTTTACGATGCACATCACTGTCAGACGCCATTTTCGAAACTGCGTTAACCATCGGTTTTATACAAGGGCGTTTAAAAGCGGTTTTATACAAGGAGGGGAGGTTCAAACTGGAAAAATCCGGTTATGTGAAGCATAGAAAGTTCAAACTTACGGCCCAAAAGACATTTCATCCCCATGGCCTATTATTTAGCTAAGAAAAAAGGGTGGGGCAAAATATATTGAGTGCCCCTAGTATATATATATATACTATATATACTTTGTATATTATTTTGAGTTGAAATATTAACCTGACAAGACTGTTATCCACAAAGATTTCCTAAATTCTTATTATTGAACTTCTTACGTCAGTGAACGAACTTCAAAGGGAAAAAAGAAGGAGATAACACGATAATTACAGTTGCAAAAATACAGTAAATCATTTAAAGTTAATGTGAATTTAATATGTATACAGTAATGTTAAAAGAATGAAAAAGACACTCGATTTTCGGTTCTCAATTCGCGTTCCAATTCTAATAATAATGATCAGTGAGGAAGGCCAGAAACTGGCACAGCGCTCAGGCCAACTAATGCGGTCTATTGCACTAACTTCTGTATTATTATAATTTTATTGCCAGAATCATCGGAGTTCGAACCCCTGTCCTCAGTGGCTTCATTTAGCTTATATAGGGAAACAGTGTTACTCACTGAGTGATAGGCGTTGACACACGCACACACAGACACACACATATATATACAGGGCGTCCCAAAAAATGTATACACACTTTAACAGCTGATAGCTCAATTGATGTTTTCTTTCTTCCAAGTTAAACCCATTAGAATTAATAATGGCAGTCAGACTAAGCTTTGAACAAAGGAAATTCATTCTAAAATGCTACTGGAAGTGTGAAAACGCAGTTGAAGTGCAAAGACAGTTTAGGAGGGAGTTTCAAACAGATCCACCAACGCGACTTACCATCACTCGAATTAGAGATAAGTTTGAAGCCGATGGAACTGTTCAGAATGTCCACAAGAAGCGTTCCGGAAGACCATGACATCGACAAGCCCCACAAAGCAAGAAAGAGTACTGGAAACGTATCACCAAAGTCCAAGAAAATCTGTGCGGCAAGCGAGTCGTGAGGTAGGAATTTCAGAATCGTCTGTCCAACGCATTTTGAAGCGCTGTCAATGGAAAAGTTACATTCCAAGATTAGTCCATGCTATTAATGAAGATGATCCGGACCGAAGAGTGGAGTATTGCGAGTGGTACTTGGCACGATGTGGATGTGGATTGGACGAAGGGGTTTCGTAGAATACCCTCCGCGTTCACCAGACCTCACACCACTAGACTTTTTTTTATGGGGATACTTAAAAGACAAAGTCTACGCTATAAAACCTGCAACAGTCGCTGAATTGAGAGCAGCCATTGAACGAGAATGCACACAAATACCAAACGAAATGTTTCGTGATGTTTGCGATTCCATTGCTTCGCGTTATCAGCAGTGCCTGGACCAGAACGGACGTCAGTTTGAAAACAGGCGTTGACAAAACAATTAAATAATGTCTGTAGATTCTATTACATTTTGAAAATGAAATGTATTTTAATAAACACTGCCTTTATAAGTATTTAAAGTGTGTATACATTTTTTTGGGACGCCCTGTATATATGGTGGCGCAAAAGTCGCGCATCATAGGAATTTTCAGTGTTGACTAATATTTTTTTTCTTTTAGGTAGGGGATAGCTGCGAAATTAACAATAGACGAGAGGGTGAGCTTGGTTTTAATGCATGGAATACCAGGTACTACAAATCGATGAATTGGTACAAAATTTAAATTCTGTACCGATTCATCGATTTGTAGCACCTGGTATTCCATACATTAAAACCAAGCTCACCCCTCTCGTCTATTGTTAATTTCGCAGCCATCCCCTACCTAAAAGAAAAAAAATAATATTTATAGTCAACACTGAAAATTCCTTTGATGCGCGACTTTTGCGCCATCCTGTATATAAATTATAATAATAATAATTATACAATAAATACTTTTGAGGCAGGACTTTTGACTCACCCTGTATGTAAATATGAATAATGACTCCTATAATAAAAAATAAAAGCTGTTTGGCCACCAGCGACATGCATGGAAGATAAACTACTTCCAACCAAATATAATAGTCGGAAATGCAAAATAAATGCCCCAAAAAAACGAGGAACTACTTCCGACTACCCTTCAATACCTTTTGACCATGCCAGTCAAACGACTAAACTGATGACGTTACAAAAAACAGAATTCAATAAGAATTTCCCGGTCTGGGCCATGCCCTTCCTCCCGGGTAGAAAGAAGAAGGAAAAAGTACCCCAGATAAAATTACCACACACAACTTATTCTTTTGGCATCATTTTAATACCCTTCCATGAATAGCTGGAGTAGGAACAAGACGTTTATAAAAAACTGGTTGGCATTGCTGACCTTCAGTGCCAACGGCTAACTGGGCAATAGGGTAAGGCATTATACAAGGGTGTGGTTTAGTGCCTGTATTTATACCATGGTGGCACTTCGAAAAGCTCAGTTTGAATCTGTTTTAGTGCATGGCAGACGCGACGCTTGGCTTACGAGTAACAGTAGATCACTTCCAAGACAGAACTTATTACAGTTTTAGACGAATTAATTTAAAATGAAGGTAAATGAATCGGGTTCTCAATCTGGCCGTGACGAGGTCTTCGCTCCTTTTTTATTACACGTTTTTTAGTCGACAAAAAATTTAAAATAAAATTTTCCATCATTCATTTGCTAAAAACGAGATCAAACTTCAACTCGGTTTTTATTGATTTTTTTACACTCCTTTATATATATATATATATATATATATATATATATATAGATATATATATATATTATATATATATATATATATATATATATATATATATATATAGTTAAAAAATATTTTAAAAAGTATTAATTCATCTTTTATATAATTATACTTAATTTTCAATTTCCTGCATTTAAAAAAATAGATATAAACTGCATATTTAATTAAATATTGTCTAAAAAATAACTTATATAGGGGTTTTAGCAAGGCAGTTAAATAATTTACAATACTTTTTATCCAAAGTCATTTTAGGCTCTACATAAAAACGAAAACTAGATTAATGAAAAGATGAAAATATATATATATATATGATACCAAAAAATATTTAGTGTCATATTTACTTTCTAAAGTTTAGCATTATATATATATATATATATATATATATATATATATATGTTGTTGTTCTTATGAAATCTCAAAATGCGATAAACTCTTAGAAGACTTTACATAATACTCATTGTAAAACCAATATTATGAAATTATTTTTTTAATTGAAGGAAAATTAGAACGCGGAATGAGGAAATAATTATAAACAACTTATTATAATTATATATGCATCTTATTGCATTATCTATCCATGTAATTAATAATTATATATATTTATATACGGTATATATATATATATATATATATATATATATATATATATATATATATATATATATACTTGTATAAATTGGGTTCATACAAAGTGATCCACACTTCCATTTATCGTGGTTCAAGTAATTAGCTGACCGCATGCTCACCTTAATTAGTTAACTTATCTGCGAAGGGATAAAGTGGTTATGAGCATGACTCAGCAGCGTTTCAGGGAAATCACTCCCAGTAGTGAAATTAAAAAATTAGCCTAAGTCCTTTATGAAGCCCATCATGTGAAATATATCATTTCATTTGAGGCGATTTTACTGTGATATATAATTTATACGAACACACGCCTGTTGAATATTTAACAGGCGTTATATATATATATATATATATATATATATTATATATATATATCATATATATATATATATATATATATATATATATACTGTATATGTATATATATAATATATATATATACTGTGTGTGTGTATATATATATATATATATATATGCACAAATGGTCAGATTTGAAACTAATATTTGTAATGAAATGCTTTCGTTTTCAGTTTTAAAAACTGGACAGATAAGAGTTGTCGGAAGAAAGTGGTAAAAAGAAAAATTATGAACGAAAAATAGTAAAAATATGCTTTAAATTATGTTTTAATTTCAAAAGAAATGTTGAGTTTCAAATGATTTCGAGTCACTCGTTATGTCAGGTTTTTTTTGGTTTTTTTTTTTTTTTTAATTGACATTTTAAATTATAGAGATCAGATTTTGTTTTTTGTTTTTTTCTTCAAAATTATGCAAATTTTGGAGTTGATTAGCAGCAGTCAGTAATGGTTCATTTAATCGTCATATTCTTTTGATAACATTTACAAAAGTGTTTTGAGTTTTTACATAATAAGAAAGTAGGAATTTTTACCACTGTGACCGAAAGGATTTTAACCACTGTCATTATAAGTCCTAAATAATAATTCTAAATAATAATTCTAAATAATAATTCTAAATAATAATTCTAAATAATAATAACAATTCTTCAGTGAAATAAATATTGGAGAGCAATAATACCAATATTTAGAATTAGTGTAATAAAAATTATATTAAAATAAAAATTATATATATTAATTGCAAAATTATATTAATTGCAAAATTATATTAATTGCAAGTGGCACCTCTTAAAAAAATTAATTACAAGAATGAATGATAGAAAAACTATAAAATTTTAATTAGTAACTCCAATTATTGGCACTGTTCATTTCAACAGAGCATCGCTTCACTCAACCGCTCATTCGGGGTACAAGCTGCTCGAAGCATCGTTGGCATTATATACTGTATATATATATATATATATATATATATAGTATGTTATAAATACTGCATTAATTTCTCTGGTTTCAATATATGATTATTAACAAAAGCAGAATTTTTTCATATTAAATTAAAGTAATATGAAATTTCTAATTTAAAATTACTCATATTTCCATTTAAATATAAAATTCATTATGATTTTTAATAATAAATGAAGTGTAACCTCATATATGTAAGTTAAAAAAATTCTTCCCTTTAAAAATCGCCTTAAAATTGGGTTTTAAATTTTTAATTACATTTTCATAATTTATGAGATAATTCTAAATAATATTTTCCATATATATATATATGCACTAAAATCACAAAATAACACGTGATCTTATTAATAAGCAAACAACCACAGGGAAAAGGAAACACAAAGTCCGAGCGCTTCGTGATATATTCACATTATCACGAAAGCGCTCGAACTTTGTGTTTCCTTTTCCCTGTGGTTGTTTGCTTATATATATATATATACAATATATATATATATAATATATAATTAATTTAATCACTGCCGAAAATCTTTATTTTAAACTAGTACTGACGTTTCGAAACG
The DNA here is from genome assembly GCA_023014485.1 of Bathynomus jamesi. Lineage (NCBI taxonomy): Eukaryota > Metazoa > Arthropoda > Malacostraca > Isopoda > Cirolanidae > Bathynomus > Bathynomus jamesi. The sequence continues at coordinate 166,892 of JAJOZX010002868.1, forward strand.
ATTACAAATGCCGTTATCAAGAGAGAAATCTAGTTTGTATTCCATACACTTGATAAGGACAGCTGTGCTGTTGTTGAAACGTCCGAAATTAAAAATTAATATAAAAATTATTACTGCTGAGGTCTCAGGTCTCATATATATTCTGAGTTTGTGTGTATATATATATATATATATGTGTGTGGAGAGAGAGAGAGAGAGAGAGAGAGAGAGAGAGAGAGAGAGAGAGAATGAAAAAATTTCTCAACCAAAAAAAAAAAAAAAACGAAATCAAAAACTGAATGAAATCCTCAAACATTTTTGTAATAATAATAATAAATTATTAATTATTATTCCTGTATCTGAAATTTTAAAATCGCGTCAACACCTTCCCAAAAAACTCTTGATTCATTTTAATGAATTTAGTTGGGAAATATTTCGCTCGAAATTTCTTTCTCTCGATTCATCGGTCACGATGGAGCCCTGTTATGTGTGTATATATATATATATATATATATATACACCCCAAGCCCAAGGGATACAGGACAAATTGAAATGACATAGGTATGTGGAAATACTTTCGACTACACACTGTGTGCGCGAGGGTAATGAAATGGGTGTAATATGTCGCTATAATGGTGTGTGACGTCTGTGAATGTCCAAAGATCAAAGCGTAAAGGCATTTCTTTGTTTTTGTCTTTCGTGATGGGAGTGGTGTGCTCTCATTTGAATTGCAAATCAGGCTTTATTTTGGCGTTCGTTTCCATTTTTAATTTTTAAAAAAAATATTAATTTTTTTTTTTAAGTTTCGGCAAAATTATTGCGATTTTTTTTTTTTTTTTTTTTAATTGAACGACATTTGCGATATTTGATTTCCGTTTTATTTCTATTTCAATTTTTATTGTTTGATTAATAGAAAGTGATATACCGTATATATGGGATGCGCAGCAGATAATATTGGGGTTTTAAATAGCATAACATTAAAAAAAAAAACATATATATTTTCTAAACACACACACAATATATATATATATATATATATATATATATTATATGAAATGGAACAAAAGTGTAATAAAACGAGAATAAAACATAAAGGACAAAAATGAGAAAGGAAAATAGATGCGATTACAAAATTGCCGACACAACACTCACTTATCTGCCTCTTTGACCTATTTGAGTCCCGAAGTGAAGGCAACATAAAAACAATGTGTGTGTGTGTGTGTGTGTGTGTGTGTGTGTGTGTGTGAGAGAGAGAATTATTCACGAAGTTTATATACTTGAATGTGTATATAAATATATATATGATGCACACCCACAAGGAAAAATGAAAGCGATTCCAAGGTTTTAGAGGATTCAACAGTACACCTCGTCAGATATACTGGTGAATAAACAAAAAGCTTTAAAATCACTTCTCCTTTTTCCTTGTGTGTATCACTTACTTATTTCATGCATTTAATTGTGAAATTCATTCATTCATTCATATTATATATATGTATATATATATATAACAGTTGGATAATATATATATATAATATATATATAATAAACAGTTGGATAATATATTATGATTCCTGTAATTATTTCTTTATTCATTTTTTCGCAATTTTTCTCACCTTGTCCAAGTGCAGAACTTGGGCGAGAAAACGTAAGAGCAAAAACGATTTTCGGCGGTTTTTCTAGCGCTAGAAAGCGTGATCATTAGGTATGGAAGTGGTGCAATAAGAACGGAGAGAGCAAAAAAAGTGGCGGATATATTCCAAAGGTCACTCGAAATGATTCCACACAAATGCTAAATGTTATATTCGGAATGAACTCTTTCTAATTTCGTACATTTTAAGATTGCTGAATTCTGTTACATTTTTATTGATGGAATGTATGAATTTCTAAATTATGAACTTTAAATCTTGACGTTCGTGTATGAAATTTTGATGAAATATTGAGGAGTTAATAGTGAACGAAATACGTGTATAAAGTATTTAGTGATGAAATTGGAATTTATTCAATAATATATTCATCAATATATTAAGAACATAATTATAATATTTAAGGATTTTTTTTTTATAGAGTACAGCTCGAAGTGGGATAAAAAATACACGAAAACTAGAAGTAACAATCTAACGAGATTCATTTATTACCTTTGATCAGTTTGAAGAACAACTATAACAAATTCAATAAGCAGACTTTTTGCAGCACTCATGCCAAGTAGGCCTACACTATAATATCTTCTTATAACTTTCGAACCACAGCAAACCAATTTCTTTTCTCACTGCAGCAGTGATTAGTAGAGGAATTACCATAATCGGTAGTATGTAGAGCGACCATGATTACTTGATTCCCGTCATTTGCTCAACCAAACAGTTTAAAATTACTCCCGTCACATACCCGCAGAAACTAACAAGGAAGTAGATATAGTAAGGGGTAAAGTATTTTAAGTCTTCTGCGTAGCAGAAAGCAACAAGAATACCTGGTAACACTATTTATAATATTCCAATTTGTTTATATGATGGATTTTTTTTACATATATAGTTAACTTCCGTTTCTCCATAAATTATTCTTAAAGCATTAGGAATTCTGTCCTCCAAGGGAATGCCTGTACCTAAACTCGGAATTTTGAGATCTTTGTTATCTGCCGCGTGTAATTTTTATTCTTTCGATAAGACAGTGTCAATAGCCTGAAAAGATAAGATCAATAAAAATAATGAGGTGATGAACATAAGGCTAGAGGGGCGAAACGTTGTAATGATCGTCAGGGAGATCAATAAGCAAAGAATATTCATTCCTATCCACATGAAAAACACGTCATAAAAGATGATCATGACCACAGGAGGAACTAAAGCAAGGGCAAAAAGAACCACTTTATGAATTGGGAAATAACCTCTCATACAAACAAGATTCATATAAGGAAATCTCAATTTGGTGATTGGAGTTAAACTGATTAATGAATCGAAGCAAAAGTAAATAGCCCAAACGGACAGAATAAGAAAAATCCCGAACACTGTTTTTATTGTCAGATCACGAACAAAAAATATCGCGAATTGGTACATAATAGATCCTATTAGAATTCCTATGAATAAGCCAATAAATGCAAGAACAGTGAAATCAATTGAGGATTTCTTGGACCATGAAATATCGACTCTCTCTCTGGAATTAGTCGTTCCACAGCAAACATTTACACTTCTGTAAGCATAACAGAAGGAATATATATGTTTACTTTCTTTAATTAGCTTTTGGTGCCTTACGGAGCCTGCCCAGATTCCCCCAATACCAACGACTGCAATCGGGAACAGTAACAACAACATGTACAAGAAAATATTCAGTGTCCCTTGAGGTTGGGAATACAAACCGATAACTTCATCGTATGGATGAATAGCATTGATTACATCTGACGTTACGAAACCCATCGTATAATTTAAACGTGATCTGTATCTCGATTCAACCATTCCATCTTCTATGAATAATATCCCGGAGGCTTTTCTCTTTTTCAAATTTTTAGCTCTAGTCATAAGGAGACACTTCTCTTTCCTTTTGACATACCCAATATATCCTTTTATTTCATTACGAGGAGGAGTTTCTCTTTTCGAGCATAAACTCCATGACGTTATATCTTTCACGGGGTGATATACAACTTGGGATTCATCCAAAGGTAAATGAGAAATTATATCGAAGTATCGAAAACAATACTTCTTTGTTTCTCCACTTGAATTAGATAATGTTTTGAGGACACCATACTTCGCTGGAATCTAATTACCGGCATGAATAATAAAGTTAAAAGAAGAAGCTACTTTTAATTCCACAAGGAACACCAGGAGGAAGCTCGTGGGACATGAAAAAGGACCGTAGAACATAATCTGAATTTCGTATGTACTTAGCGTCAAATTTAGCAGTTATAATCAAATCAAGTGAAGTCAAATTAAAACATGTACAGTATGTGCGACTGATACAATAAAAAAAATTGTCTATAACTAAAGTCTATATGTTTTAAGGTTTCCATTCCATTCTTTAACTTTTCTGTGAAAGTGTTTCTCGACTTCTTTGGCTTTAAAACTTCTCGCTTTTGAGAATTGTCCTTATTTTAACCCAAGTCTACAGATTAATAGCCTATTCAAAGCCCGCCTATATCTAGTCGGTCCACGCTTCCATTATAGCATGCAATTAATTTCATACGAACGATTTTAAACAAAATTTTAAGCCCGTGAAACTTTAACATTTACTTTAACCTCACGTGTCACTCAGATGCAGCTTCACAACTTTCGACCCACTGTCTTTCATTGCGAAGCTCAAAATTTGGATGGTTGTGGTATTTTTGCAAATTTAAGGACTGTAGAAACTTTTATAAGAGTTTGATCTGACTAGATATAATTAGGGAGGTTTTGATCTATTCACGCTTCTATGAGAAACATGCAGTCCTGTATGATATATAAAAAAAAGCAGTCGGATAACAAATGTAAAAAATAAGTCATTGGAATTTGGCCTTCACACTCAAAGCCGTAGGTCAAAATTCGTGAAGTCATATTCAAGATTAAAGTGCCACATGGGTCAAATTCTCAGTATTGTAAAAAATTCTTTGGAGAATCTCTTGCATGAATTTATTTATATGTTATACGGCGACTATAAGCTGAATATACAGTATACACGTACATATATACATGAAGCATTATTTTCATTGAGATTTGATTTGTAAATAGTGTCAACCACTAATTATAAATGCAAGGGGAATTAACTAAACAATGGGATCATTACTGCCAAATTTAAAGCTTGGAAGTTCGTTCATAGACATATTTTCAATGTTCACAGCGAGTCGGTTTTTGTTGTCTTTTAAATTTAAGATTTACTATTTCTAGACTCTGACTCTCTCTCTCTCTCTCTCTCTCTCTCTCTCTCTCTCTCTCTCTCTGACTCTCTGACTCTCTGACTCTCTCTCTCTCTCTGACTCTCTGACTCTCTCTCTCTGACTCTCTCTCTCTCTCTCTCTCTCTCTCTGACTCTCTCTCTCTCTCTCTGACTCTCTCTCTCTCTGACTCTCTCTCTCTCTGACTCTCTCTCTCTGACTCTCTCTCTCTGACTCTCTCTCTCTGACTCTCTCTCTCTGACTCTCTCTCTCTCTCTCTCTCTCCAATGTGACCCCTATCTTTAAGAAAGGGGATCACGAAAGTCCATGGAACTATCGTCTCATTAGTCTCACTTCAGTTGTAGGTAAATTAATTATTAGAGGGGATAATAGCGGATAGGATCGTTGACCATTTGGATTCCTACAAGCTGCTTGGGGACTCCCAACATGGGTTTAGACGGCATAGGTCGTGTTTCACCAACTTGCTCGAGTTTTTCCACGTCATGTTGAGTGAGTATGATAAGAGTAGGGCGATTGATATACTTTATCTCGACTTTCAGAAAGCCTTTGATAAGGTACCTCACCGCCGGCTAATGGCGAAAGTGCGCGCGCTGGGTATCGGTGGGGAAATAGGTAGGTGGATTGAAAACTGCCTGAAGAATAGGCGGCAGAGGGTTGTAATTAAAGGGGCTAGTTCGGGTTGGGCCTCGGTCACTAGTGGGGTTCCTCAGGGTTCCGTTTTGGGGCCACTGTTGTTTATCATTTACATAAATGATATCGACGGTGGTATCGTCAGTCGGATCGCCAAATTCGCTGATGACACCAAGCTTGGGGCCAATGTTGGGACGCCCAAAGCGATCGAACAACTGCGTGCGGGCCTACGTAGGATAGGAGAGTGGTCCGAAAAATGGCAAATGCCGTTTAACTTGGGTAATGCAAAGTGATCCACATTGGCTATGCCAATCCCAAGTCGGACTACTCGATGTTGGGGAGTAATATCGAGGCGACTGATTTGGAAAAGGATTTGGGTGTGCTAATCAGCAGCGACCTTAAGTTTACCAAACATTGCGTAGAGGTGGAAAAGAAAGCCCAGAAGCTGTTGGGTTATATCAGGAGGCAATTTCAGTTTCGGAACAAGGAGTGTGTGCTCTCTCTGTACAATTCCCTGGTTCGGCCGCACCTGGAGTATGCTGTACAGTTCTGGTCGCCCACCCTCAGGAAAGATATTGAGAGGCTGGAGCGAGTGCAGGAGAGGGCCACAAAGTTAATCCCTTCCGTTAGGCATATGGGCTACAATCGACGGTTACGCGCCCTGAACTTGTTTTCGCTGGAAACTCGGAGGCTGCGCGGTCAACTGATCGAGGTTTTCAAGCTCTTACGCGGGTTCAACAAATGTCGATTTTAGAAGCATGTTTAGTTTAAATGATAACCCAACTCGCAAAAATGGTTGGAAGTTGGATTTGAAACGGTTTAGGACTAGTGTGTGTGGGAATTACTTTACGTATAAGATCTGTGACACGTGGAACAGGTTACCTTCAGAAGTTGTGAACAGTTCCTCTGTGAATCAGTTCAAGAAAAGGTTAGACCAAATCTTGCACACTAATTGAGTGTGTACAGAATTTTCCCTGGCACCCGTTGCCATTGGTACCTCCTCGGTATGGGCCGAAAGGCCTTTTGAGGTACTTCTTTTCCTTGTGACTCCTTGTGACTCTCTCTCAGCTAGCTGTAACAACGTGTATAATTTTTTCCCTGGCACCCGTTGCCATTGGTACCTCCTCGGTATGGGCCGCAAGGCCTTTTGAGGTACTTCTTGTCCTTTAACTCCTTGTATTTCTCTCTCTCTCTCTCTATCTATCTATCTATCTCTCTCTAGAGAATTCACACCCCCCTCCTCCTTTTTTATATACTGGTCAAAACGTTTTTGATAGTTTTCATTGCTAGAACGCTTTATCTTATTCAGTGTATTCAGAGTTCGAAAAAAAAAAAGTTACAATGACTGGACCGCAGAAACTGAAAGCTGAATGTGCGAGGTGTGGAGTAAATCAGTGGGTGACGAACTTCAAAGAAGCTTGCTTCGAAAAGATCAACCACTCCAGCATGTGCCGCTTTTGCGAACTCATGCAGTTTTACGAGAAGCTAGAAGAGAGGGTCTGGCGGCTCGAATCGTCCAGATCGGCTGTTGGAGGTGCGGCGGTCGCTGACGCAGCTGCGCCCTCCACCCGGGAGCTTATTGATAGGATAGCCGCCCTGGAAAGGCGGTCCAGCGGCGGACTGGACAGAGCTCGGGACCGCGGAGATAGGGTAGAGGTGCAACCGGGGGCCGGGATGCAAAATCAGTGTCAGGAATCACCAGCGACCCACGTGGAATGCACGGAACCGCGACGTAAATTGGAGGGAAGGGAAGGCACAAAAAAGGGACCGATAGAGAAGGGTGGGAAGGGGTCGATAAAGAAAAAGGGTGAGAAGGGGCCTACTGATAGCCCAAAGAAGCCGAAGAATGTAGCTGCCGGACGGGGTGGGTCGGCTGGTGTAAGTGCGGCTGAGTCTACGGGTGGCGACGGGTATCGAAAGGTATCGGGCAAGAAGGCTGTGAAGCCGAAACCTGAGACCCCGGTTGCCGCTGTCAGGACCTCCAACCGCTTTTGTCTCCTGTGCGCGAAGGAGGAACACTATTTTGATTGGGGACTCGCAGATCAGGAGCCAGGAGAAGTACTTTGCTTCTGCAAACCGAGACAGGAGAAAGGTAAGGTGCTTACCCGGGCGGGGAACGGCGCACTTGAGGAAGGAGTTAGAGAAGCAGCGCGTGGCTAGTCGGAGGACTGCGATCGTTGTTCACCCTGGTGGCAACGACCTGTTCATCAAAGGCGGTAGGGTAGGTTCGACAGAAGGGATCATCACCGAGATCATGTCTCTTGCGGATGATCTAAAACTTAAAACAGACAGGGGAATGTTGATGGGTATTTTACCGCCGATGAATGCCATTGACCACTCGCTCAGTAAGGTCATTGGCATCAACGAGAGAGTGCAAGACTTGTGCGTCCCACTGGGCGTGAGGTTTGTTGACCCGTTCGACGCGTTTTCGGGTAGGTGGGACCTATATCAGAGGGATGGTGTCCACCTCAATGTCAAGGGTAAAGGTGTGCTAGTCACGCTGCTTGACCAGCACCTATACCGTATGGTGAGGTCAAGCCCGGGGATTGATGATGGGCCCCCCACCTGGTAGAGATGATGTTGAGCCGGTGGCGGACGTACCTTCAAGTAAAGGGTGCGTCCATGTACAGGCGGGTGACCCTCCTTCCCCGTTGGAAGGGGCTCAGCCTCCTGCGGAAGTTCTCCCTCGTTGGTGAGGGCTCTTCAACTCCCGACAGCCCTGGCTGTTCGGGAAACGAGTCGGGCTAGGGGGCGGTCAGAATAGGGAAGGCTCCCTCCGTGCAGTGCTTTTTAATGCTAGGTCGATTAGGAATAAGTTTTGCGAGCTACGGGCGCTCTTAGCATCAGAATACAGGGATATCGTTGCTATCACCGAGTCCTGAATTCATACTAATGGTAGGGATTACGTTGGGGAGTTCGAGATTCCCGGATATAGAATGTTTCACAAAGACCGCACCCGTGGGGAGGGGGGAGGGGTACTAATATACGTGAGGGACACGTTGAGTCCGGTTGACTGCCAGTTCCGATCGGAACGGGAGCTGCTTGGCGTCGATCTGAACGTGGGAGGGACGAACTACAGGTTAATTTTGGTGTACAGACCTCTGCATCTCCTCCTCGAGGAGAATACAGCTTGTACACCGAACTCCATAGCCTGCTAGGGGACAGTGTGTGTGTAGTTTTAGGAGACTTCAACTGTGGCGGCATAAAGTGGGAAGACTGGACTGCTGATGCCGAAGGGAGGAGGCAAGTTGACTTTGCTGATGAGAACTTCCTCACTCAGTGGGTCAATGGGCCTACACGAGGCGAAAGCGTTCAAGACTCAGTATTCACGACGGAAGACAACCTCGTCACTGGCCTCACCGTACGCGAATCGTTGGGCAGCAGTGATCACGATTTGATTAGGTTCTGTGTCTGCGTCCCTCGGGTGAAGCGTAGTGACTCTAGAGGCAGTAAGCTCGATCTACGGCGGACGGACTTTGATGGCCTCCGGGATAGCGTAGTTGAGATGGGGTTAGAGGTCGGTGGCGATGTTGAGGAAGTATGGAGTGCATTTCTGGACCAGTTTATGGTGCTGCAGTCTGCTGCCATGTCCTCAAAACCGGTCACCCCTGCTTCAACGCAGCCTAAGTGGTTCAGTCATGACATCGCTTCGGCTATCCGAAATAGGAAAGCTGCGTATAGGAGGGCGAAGGCCAATCGTTCCTATGAGAACACTGAGGCGTATGTCCGCCTGTGCAGAGAAGTGAAGGCGAAGGTTAGGCCAGCCAAACGTAACGAAGAACTACGGGTGGCAAGCCTCTGCAAGGGGAACCCTAAGGAGTTCTTCAGTTATGTTAATAGTAGAAAGCCCATTAGTAGCACGATAGGTCCGTTAAAAGACCCCAGCGGCGTTCTGCGGACCTCCGACGTGGACATCGCTAATGTGCTGAATGAATACTTTGCGGGAGTGTTCACCAGGGAGGACACCTGCGTCATCCCCGAGCCAGGCGTCAGGCACGAAGGTGCTGGCCTGGATAGTGTTCGGTGTACGGCGACAGTCGTTGCTGATAGAATAGACAAACTGCGCGTGTTTAAGGCTCCTGGGCTAGACCAGTTCCTCCCGGAGTGTTGCGGGAGGTGCGCGACCAGGTGGCTCTCCACTTGGCTACAGTCTTCAACAAATCGTTGGAGACGGGCCACGTGCTTGGTGACTGGAGGAAAGCCAATGTGACCCCTATCTTTAAGAAAGGGGATCACGAAAGTCCAGGGAACTATCGTCTCATTAGTCTCACTTCGGTTGGAGGTAAATTATTAGAGGGGATAATAGCGGATGGGATCGTTGACCATTTGGATTTCTACAAGCTGCTTGGGGACTCCCAACATGGGTTTAGATGGCATAAGTCGTGTCTCACCAACTTGCACGAGTTTTTCCACGTCATGTTGAGTGAGTACGATAAGAGTAGGGCCACTGATATACTTTATCTCGACTTTCAGAAAGCCTTTGATAAGGTACCTCACTGCCGGCTAATGGCCAAAGTGCGCTCGCTGGGTATCGGTGGGGAAGTACGTAGGTGGATTAAAAACTGTCTGAAGAATAGGCCGCAGAGGGTTGTAATTAAAGGGGCTAGTTCGGGTCGGGCCTCGGTCACTAGCGGGGTTCCTCAGGGTTCTGTTTTGGGGCCACTGTTGTTTATCATTTACATAAATGATATCGACGGTGGCATCGTCAGTCGGATCGCCAAATTCGCTGATGACACCAAGCTTGGGCCAATGTTGGGACGCCCGAAACGATCGAACAACTGCGTGCAGACCTAGGTAGGATAGGAGAGTGGTCCGTATAATGGTGAATGCCGTTTAACTTGGGTAAATGCAAGGTGATGCACATTGGCTACGCCAATCCCAAGTCGGACTACTCGGTGTTGGGGAGTAATATCGAGGCCACTGATTTGGAAAAGGACTTGGGTGTGCTAATTAGCAGCGACCTTAAGTTTACCAAACATTGTGTAGAGGTGGAAAAGAAAGCCCAGAAGCTGTTGGGTTATATCAGGAGGCAATTTCAATTTCGGAACAAAGAGAGTGTGCTCTCTCTGTACAATTCCCTGGTTCGGCTGTATGCTGTGCAGTTCTGGTCGCCTACCCTCAGGAAAGATATTGAGAGGCTGGAGCGAGTGCAGGCGAGGGCCACAAAGTTAATCCCTTCCGTTAGGCATATGGGCTACAATCGACGCTTACGCGTCCTGAACTTGTTTTCGGTGGAAACTCGGAGGCTGCGCGGTCAACTGATCGAGGTTTTCAAGCACTTACGCGGGTTCAACGATGTCGATTTTAGAAGCATGTTTAGTTTAAATGATAACCCAACTCGCAACAATGGTTGTAAGTAAGTTGGATTTGAAACGGTTTAGGACTAGTGTGTGTGGGAATTACTTTACGTATAAGATCTGTGACACGTGGAACAAGTTACCTTCAGAAGTTGTGAACAGTTCCTCTGTGGATCAGTTGAAAAAAGGTTAGACCAAACCTTGCACATTATTTGAGGGTGTAGAAAATTTTCGGTGGCACCTGTTGCCATTGGCACCTCCTCGGTATAGGCCGCAAGGTCTTTTGAGGTACTTCTTGTCCTTGTAACTCACACGACTGTCTGTCTGTACTTTTAGTTCCCATTATTGAAATTAAGTCACCTCAAATTTACCTATATATTAAATTTCGTTGAAATTCATGTGTATATATATTAAAATAAGAAATAAATTCGCATTTTTTGAACCAATGTTGCTTTTATGAAATATTAAAACTAAGAGAGAAGACGAATTAAAACAAGTAAACAAACCTGTATGTCTTATTCTTTGCAAGAGATAAATTTTCTTTTACAGTATATATTGATTATATCTTTGTAAATTGTTTCACACCATATTAGAAAGGGATGTTCGCAAATTCAAACGCCCAGAATTAAAATTAAGTTTTCCTCCCAAAAGTTTTTTTGATCAGAAAGCAAATCTGCCATCTAAAATTTATAATATAAATGTAGATGGCAAATCTGTGGAGTTGCAAATAAGTTTTGCGAAATAATAAAACAATGTGTGTAGTAGATAAGCTCAGTGAAAACAAATTAACCAAAACAAAAAACAAAAAAAAGACTTTCACTGTTTATGGCATAATAAACTGATGATTTATTAAATACAGCTAAGAGTACGTTAGCAATTTAAGCTGGCTTTGAATTCAGTCTGTGATAGTGGATCTAATCAAAGGATAAAAAATATTCCTAAACGTTGTCCAGTGAAGAAAGTCATTATACGCTTATTCATGTGTTTGCATATGCGTTTGGATAGTTCATGGCAATTATTAGCATATTATATACAGAGTGGAAGAATAGTCTAAGGATTTTAGACATACGAATAATTTAATTTGTAAAAATAAATAAATTTTAATGATATCACTGCACTGTATGCGGTACTTTTAAAGCAACTATAGAAGGCCAGGAATGACCCTAGGCTAGAACAGGAAGGCCCTAGACCCTCGGCCGTAGGTCCCAGCCCCAGTCACCGCCATGTCAGTAAGGATGGAATAGGCTATAGAGCAATGAAGAAAAAATGTATCTTGTATCGTGGGCTATTTCTTATAATAATTGTGAAGAAAGTTTGCGTTTATTTCAACAAAAATATAATGAACCACCACCAAATGCAACCATTCTTCCATACTGGAAGTTCAAACTTTTGGAAACAGGGAGCCTGGTAAAAGATCGTCCAAGAGGCGGAAGGCCATTAACGGCGACAAGAGAAAACAACAAAGAAAATGTCCTCGCTAGTTTTCAAATCGATCCAACAACTTCAACGAGAAAAGTCGCACAGGAATTGAATATTATTTCTAAATTTTCCGTAGCAGAAATATTGAAATCAGAGGGGTACCACGATTACAAACCCATTTACTCTCAGCTCATATACGACGATGATTCTGATGGACGGCTGCAGTACTGAAACAGTGAGGCAAAAGTTCAACGGTGATCCAGATTTCTTTGGAAAGATCAAATTTTCAGATGAATGTGTCTTCGGTTTAACAAGTGAAGGAAACAAATACAACGTTCACTACTGAGCAAAAAAAATCCCAAAATACGATTGGATAAACCCGTTAAAACGGTACACTCACAGTTTGGGCGTGCATTGGAAAACGGTATTGCCAGGTATTGAGACAAAGTTTTGCCACAGTTCACTAGTGTCGTTGGCAGGGATTAGCTTCAACAACATGATGGAGCGCTGCCCCATTACTCTGCAGCTGCCTGTGAGGTTCTGAATACGAACCTTAAAGGAAGATGGGTTGGGCAGCAAGGTCCCATCGAGTGGCCAGCCAGATTACCTGATTTGACCCCATGTGATTTCTGGCTTTGTGCTATTCGCGTTACAAACTCTACACTCCCGTTTTCATCTATCCAAATGTGAATGACCTTTGCCGCAAAATAGATGAACAACTGAAAAGGATCCCACTCGATATGTTCAGAAGAACAATAGAGTTTCACAGAGAGAATGCATAAATGTATCATAGCAGATGGAGAACTCCTTGAAGATTAAATTACAATTTAACAAAATATTTATAGGAATGAAATTCGTATGGACTTTTTGTTTGATTTGTTTCATCATTTGAACAGTTATCTGTATAATATTGTTAACCAAATAGTTGTATGTATAAAATCCTTAAAGACTTTTCTCCCACCCTATATATATATACACACACATACACACGTGTGTGTGTGTGTGTGTGTGTGTGTGTGTGCGCTCGCGCGCGCGCCCATATTAGCTACTTACATAATAACATTAAGTACCTAAAAATAAATACGAGAAATCCACTGAAGTGCAGAAATATTTATCTGTAACTGAGAAGCGTAAACAATATATTTTATGTATTTCATTTTGTTTCAGCTGTCTTCTTGAAATATGATGTCATCCCAACCATGTAATATTTGGTTTACATCAATGAATTATTCATCTTTTTTGCGGGAAAAGTGGTTGGCATAAAAAGTTGTTGTTGTTGAGTCAGATGTTATACGATTTTAACATTGATCATTTTACATACTTCCTATAAAATATCAAGTTTAAGTTTGCCTCATTCCACGCCAAAAAACATTTACGAATAACACTTCAGGCGAAAGTATTTTAAAGCCGTGAGAGTTCTCACATTGATTTTAATTGAATAGACGGGACATTGAAGCTATAAACATGCATAGTTTCACTTTTTTTACTTAGTTAATTCTTAATTAAACCAGGGACTTGGAAATGACACGCCAAATTATGAAGGTTGCCTTCTTTCGTAAGTTAGTAGCTCAATTGGCCTTATTCGATTTCACAAAGTAGAAAAGTTTTATTGAAACTTAAACGAACTATGAAGTAGATTTAAATTCTTTTTGAATTTCAGTATAAACCGCATATTTGCCAGTTGTAGAGGAAGCCTAATAAAGTCCCTTGATGTTCAGTTCTACAATCTTTTCCATATGACTCGATAATTTTTAATCCACCAAGCAAAACTCGAGTTTTCGTCAAACTTTTGTAACCTTTTTGTAACAAACTTTCAAAGAAAACTCATTATAGCATGATGTTATCCTTGCCTATAATGACTTACCTTGCAGCTATCTTATCTTGGTTTTTATTTTGAATATTACCATGTGTGAAGTAATTACAATTCCAAACCTAAAAAAGTATAAACTATAACATTATGATCTTAGTGTTACCTCACCTCAATTAACGGTTTTCCCAAGCCGTCATAATTGTTCGTTTGTCAAACAAACTCTAAAGAAAAAATTCTCGGAAATTTAATAAAGAAAAATGTTCAAATTTCCAAACTTCCTTATTAGTATTTTTTTTTTTAAAGCCTCGTACTTTATTAGGAAGAATTTTTTTTTTTTTTTTATGAAAGACGTTAAAATTTCTTAATTATTTAGAGAAATTGTAAAATCAAACTGTTAAATTAATTCATGTGATAAAATGTCATTTGATGTTTCGCTAAGACTGAAGCCGAATTGTCTTTTTATGTCATCTTCCGCAATTATGAAAGAAGTTCAACGGACGGTGAGGCAGAGCAAACGAGTAATGGGCGCGAATGAAGCCCTGACAGGAAATGCTTGCGTGTACATGCAGCAAGAAATTTACACGAAGGTATCTTGTGTCAACACTAATGCATAAGTTTGAGACCCTTGTTTAGCATGGCGTATCAAAAGAGAGCAGTTACGTTGAATAATTTAAGTAGTACGATTGATGTAAAACGTTTTGATCGTATGAGAAATGAGAATGTTCGGGGAAAGTATGAAGTGAAAAGGTCACTGGAAGGAGAATGGAGTAGAGTATGGTACGTTTGTATGGTTATAAGAAGAAAATAAATAAGGAGAGAATTGCGCAAAAAGGTGTATAATAGTGAGTATGTGTGTGTGAGAAGTAGAGGAAGACCGGTTAAAAATGGAAGGATGCAATTAGTAAATGCGTAAGTAAACGTGGAGTTCAAACAATGTAATGTAATGATGTGGTTGTTTAACGTCCTTCGCAACATCTAAGGTCACATGACGGAGACGTACAATTTTACTAAAATCAGAACCAGGGTCATTACATCACCTGGACGCAGAGGACTGTCTCCCATCCAACTATTATCCAGACCCAACGTCGCTTACCTTCGCTGATCGATAGGAAATGGTGTTACGACACTGGCCATGACGTAACCCGTTCTGGGACAAGATTTAAAAAGAAACAGGTTTGAATGGAAGTGGTTTGTTAGATACATAAATGGAGACGATGATCCCACCTGAAGTCGCACCACTTGGGGTATACTCCCAACCTTGCCATGAAACGTAATACTGGATCCCTGAGGTTACGGTGGTGGTACCTTGTTCCCAGTGTTATGTATGCTTGTGTGTGTAACTGATTTGAGTGCTTTCTGTCCCGAATTCAAGCGTCATGACCTCACCACCCCCACCACTGAGAATGAGAAATGCGCTGTTTAGGTAATGTACATATGTTTGTATATACATTATGTAAACATGTACGTCTAATACAAAGGAACGATTTTCTTAAATTTCAGTGCGCCTCATTTCTTTTTAGGAAGTTAAACATTCTCTGCCAAAACACTCGAGGCAGTTCAGGTTCCATTTGGAATTATTTTCAACCTATTTATTTCTTTATTGACATATATATTTGTTTAACACACACACACACACGCATATATATATATATATATATATATATATATATATATATATATTATATATATAATATATTTCTTTAACACACACACACCCACACACACACACACACATATATATATATATATATATCTCCTATACAAGCGTCGTTCTTTACGTTATTTATACTGCGTGTTCTTTGCAGTTGAATGTATATAATGTTACGGCATGCGGGAGGTGCCCCCTTGGGGCATTGGTTTCTGCGAGTATGTAGAAGAATTACGGCATTTGGAAGAGTGAAGTCCATGGTGTAATGGTATCGCGTCTGACCGGCAATCGGAAGATCCCGGGTTCGATTCCCAGGTGGTTACTTCATTTTTTCATTTGTTCCGTTTTCTCTCTCTCGTCTTGCGCGGAATATCTCCTATACAAGCGTCGTTCTTTACGTTATTTATACTGCGTGCTCTTTGCAGTTGAATGTATATATATATATATATATATATCAGGGTTCTCAAGTCTAAAAAATAAGAATTCCGTCCCAAAAATAAGAATATCCGTAATATATCGTTAACATTTTATTGTGATAGCCAAATGAAATGAAAAATTGAATAATTAAGAAATAAGAACGAATTTGTTCTTAGAAATAAGGACATTTGAGAACCCTGATATATCGGGTGATTCATAAGTCTGTTACCAGTGTAGTGGTGAAATATTTTCTGTGTTTCAGGTTGATTTGTGAAAATATGGGGTATGGTGAAGGATAGGGTATATGCAACAAAACTTCGTAATGTCAATGATTTAAAAGAAAGAATTTCCACTGTTAATTTCTAATGTGTAATTGTGTAAAAATAACCTCAAATAAAAAAACATCACGGGTTACTGTGGTTTGTAGTTATTTTTTATTCACCATTACAGTGGTAACAGACTTATGAATCACCCAATCACTGGTGGTCATATTATTATGGTAACCTCTTTCAGTCAATATTTGTAGTTTTTGTCATTCAATTGTCAATAATATTTTTTTATGGTAACTTTCTCAAAATTAATAATACTGTAATCTAATAAAAGGAAAAGAATTAAATATTATGTGATAAGAGGATAATACATCATTAATCGGGTGGAAAGAAAAACATGGGCATATATGACCCAAATTTACATATACCCGACTCCTAAAGTTAAATCTTATCTTTATGGATGTTCACGACGGTCACTTCAGTCATGTATTTAGGATAGTTTAATAACTTTGTCAAAATTACTTATATAATGTTATAATGTTATAATGTTTCAGACCAACAAAGACCCTAGGATCCACTCATGGCTGGTCTACCTAACTGTGTTCGTGTATTGTGTATGTCCTCCGTGGTGGCGGAGGGGACCTACAATTTTACGTGGGTTCCGAACCACAAGAACATAAGAAATTTATGTAAAAACTGCCGGTAAATTGGTAACGACCAATTTTTACGAAACTAAATAATTATCAATTTAAAACTAATTAATTATCGATTTAAAATTAAAGATAGAATCTCTGATCCAGAGGATCAAGTCATAATAGACTACTATCCACAAATATGTTACACTCTATATCTATTTATAAAGGACATGCAAATATATCGGATCCAAAGAATCCAGTCAATTTCATTACGGTATCCATCAAGTCACGGTCCATATCGATAGCGGACCAAGTCAAAATTTACAATCATATACATTACAATATATACACTTACGAGAAAAAGAGTAGGTGTGGCTGTAAAGACTGTACAGTAATGTAGAAATGTGTGTGCACCATTTTGGGTCTCCCATTTAAAGGTGTTTGTGGGGCAAGTGAAGATCATGAGTTTTTCAATACCTCACAGTACTATGGGAGGCACCGCTCGGCAGAGGAATCTCTTTAAATGGGGTGTGTAAGGACAGAGAGTATCCCCTAACCCAAGACGCTGCCTCCCTATATCCCACAACACTTGTGTTGAGCTGTGGGATCTATCCCCAGAAAGCCTTAATTTTACTACCTTAAACTATACCCTTTCTATCAACATATGCGTCTAATCGATTTTTAAACATGTTTATAGACGTGCTACTAATTACTTCTACCGGCAAACTATTCCAGCTATTTACTATTCTATGCGTAAAAAAGTTTTTCGCAACTGCTGTCTCGAACCTTCTACTTGTCAATTTACACCCGTTATTTCTAGTCCTATTATATTGAGATATTTCGAAAAAGCTATCTCTATCTACGTTATCGAACCCATTCATAATTTTGAAAACCTGGATTAGATCACCCCTTAACCTCCTGGTCTCGAGTGTTGTCAATTTTAACTCCTTAAGCCTATCCTCGTACGACTTTGACCTAAGCGACGGAATCATCTTAGTTGCTCGTCTTTGAACTCTTTCGATTTTGTCTATATCTTTGCGCATATACGGATTCCAAAATTGGACCGCGTACTCCAAATGGGGTCTAACTAATGATTTATAAAGTGGAACTATAATATCGCGCGATTTGTACTCAAAATTTCGAGCTATAAAACCTAACACTTTGTTCGCCTTATTGACCGCCGCTGTACTTTGTTTCGCTACTTTTAAATCACCAGTGACTATAACTCCTAAATCTTTTTCCTGCTCTACGCTTGTTAAATCTTTCCCTGACATACTATACGCAAATTTACCGTTACGCGAACCTATATGCAAAATTTTGCACTTATCAACGTTAAATCTCATTTGCCATGTGACGGACCAATCAACGATTTTATTCAGATCTTCCTGAATTTTACCTCTATCTTCGTCATTAATCGCCCTACCACCCAACTTCGTGTCATCCGCAAACTTTGAAACTGTACTGACTAGGCCGACATCTAAATCGTTAATATATATAAGAAAAAGCAAGGGGCCCAATACAGAACCCTGAGGAACGCCACTCGCTACATTAGCCCAGCACGACTCCGCTCCATCAACGACCACCCTCTGTTTCCTGCCTCGCAACCACTCTTCTAGCCAATTTATTACTACACCCCTGATTCCATGAGCCTTAGTTTTTTCAATGAGTCTTTTGTGCGGCACGGTGTCAAACGCTTTTTGAAAATCTAAATACACTACATCAACCGCCCGATGTCTATCGTAATCGTCAACCACGCTTTGGAAAAATTCTAAAAGATTAGTTAAGCAAGATTTGTTTCGCCTAAATCCGTGCTGCGTATTTCTAACAAGTTCTGGTTGATTTTTTCTCAGTTTGGACTCGTAATTTATGAAAGATAGTCTGCGTCTGACGGGGAAAAGCAGCTCATCACAACATGGGTAAAAAAGTGATACGATTCCACAAAATATAGGCAAACTTAAAGCTCTCTTGAACAATAAGACGTAGTCATACAGAAGCAGAACCAACAAAAATTGTAGGTGTTAGCCAGCAATATGTGCTTTTCAGTTCTAAAAAAAAATCAGACTTGGGTAAAGTGCTTCTCCTGCACGCTCCGGCAAATGTGACAAAGAAAAAATAATGTTGATGACATCAAGAAAAGTCGTGAGAACTTCCTTAAAAGATAGAACAATGATATCGACGCAAAGAGGGGGTGAATTAAAAAGTTTTGTAACTGATATTAGTACTCGAAGTATTCGCAAGTACTTTTTTGATGCAGGTCTTCCCGCCAGGCGTTCACGAGTAAAGCAAAAATTTACTACTGCAATGAGGGGAAGAATTTAGGTTGTTATAAATTGCTTTTTTTTTTATGAAGGAAGGAGGAGCCAAGGACGAATGACCACAAACCACCTCCCCTCACTTCAGAGAGGAAGAAGAGAGCCAAAATCAAGGTCCAGAGTTTTAGAGATGGCTGAACAATCTGCGTTTGAAAGATTGGAAGTCATAGACGGAGTAAAAGATGGACTGAGGAAGATTGTTCCAGAGTTTACCGGTTGAGTAGATGAAAGATTGAAAATACAGAGTCACCCGTGTTCGATAGTTGGACAGAAAAGGAATGAAACTGTGTCGAAAGTCTGGTACTGTGTGCTCTCCTTAAAGGAGGTGGCATGCAGTTAGAGAGTTCAGAAGAGCAGTGTCCGTTATCAAAACGATAGTAAAGAAAGAGTGAGGCAACATTGCGGCGAAGAGAGAGGAATTGAAGACATTCAGTAATAGGAGGAGAACTGATGAGACAAAAACCTTTGATTCCATCCGGTCAAGTAGAGTTGTGTGGATTGAGCCATTCCACACATGAGAAGCGTATTCCATACAGGAACGGACAAAACCCCTGTACAGAGACAGTAAGTAAGCGGGAGTGAAGAAACTACGGAGCCGGTACAACACACCCAACCTCTTAGAAGCTGTTTCGGAAAGAGAGTACTGTATATGTGATCTTTTCACGAAAGATCACGAGAAGAGGAAATACCAAGAATGTTGAGAGAAGAGAAAGGATGGAGTTGTGTATTGTTGAAGGTAAGGGGATAGTCGTGTAGAAGATTGTGACGAGTAGAGAGATTGAGGAACTGAGTTTTTGAGGCAATGAAAGCCACAATGTTTTCTCTGCCCCAATTACAGATAGTAGAAAGATTAGAGGTCAGGTGTACTATAGCCGTCCTACGCGAAGAATGGAGTGACTGTTGAGAGGGACGCTTTGGGAAGTGGGTGGAGAGGTGAATAGTGGAATCATCGGCATCGGAGTGGATAGGACAGGAAGTGCGAAATTTTAAATTAACTCAATTAGTATTCATCAGGTGGTATTTTCGGATGAATCAACGTTCCAAGTTGCAAATGTCAGAATTCGACAGAAGAAAGAATTCCATGAAGATTGTGTGATTCAAAGAGTGAAATATACTATTCTGGTAATGATGTGGGGGAAGCAATTTGTAATATAGACACAAACAGAATGCACATTGTTGATAGTATAATGAACTCTGAAAAGTATACTGAAGTCATTCACAAACGATCAATACAGCAAATCGAAGTGGTATGGGGAAGAAGAGTGCATTTTCACGCAAGATGGGACTCCATGCTACACCTCCAAGGCTTCAGTGAATTTTTTTGACTAGTCAAGGAATAAATACTATGAAATAGCCAAAAAACAGTCCTGATGTGAACCCGATTGAGAGTATTTGGAAAATTGTGTAGGAAAGAATTGCTGACATGGTCGCAACCATGAAAACACAACTTATTGAGTGCCTCATTCCTTGATTGCATTAACTCCTTTTTAAATCATGCCAAAGAAAATAAAACACCTTTATAACGCAAAAGGAGGATTTACTAAATAGCGATGTTATATTTGAGGAAATATTTGTTTATGCCAGTCTTAAACCACGAGAAATACCATAGATTTCTGAGTACCATAATGCTTTGGCCATCACTATATATATACATATACAGTATATATATATATATTTAAATCATGTACTCTCATATAATAAAAAGAAATCCTTTAAATATTTTAAGGTTCCCCCTTTTAACTTTAGAATGCAATT
Source organism: Bathynomus jamesi (assembly GCA_023014485.1). Lineage (NCBI taxonomy): Eukaryota > Metazoa > Arthropoda > Malacostraca > Isopoda > Cirolanidae > Bathynomus > Bathynomus jamesi. Next base: position 187,912 of record JAJOZX010002868.1, read on the forward strand.
GGATTATTTTTCTTTTTTTCTTATTTTTCTTATTAAATTGTTCATTTTGAAAGCTGCTTCCTGAGGAAAAAGCCTTTGTTCAGTATTATTATATACATATATATATATATATATATGCAAAGAACGACGCTTGTTTAGAAGAGTGTCCGCACAAGAGGAGGAGACAAAACGAGCAAAGAAAAATGAGGCACCTCCCAGGAGTCGAACCGGGGACTATCCGATTGCCTGTCAGATGTGCTAACCATTACATCAAGAGCCTCCAGGAGTCAGAACTCGTAGTTCTCCTACGTACGAGCGGAATCGAATGCCCTTTGAGGGGCACCTTCTCATGCCGTATATATATATATATATTATATATATATATATATATATATATATATATATATATATACACACATCTTTTAACTGCAAACGAGAGACGGTATAATTAATGTAAAGAACAACACTTGTTTAGAAGAGTGTCCCACACAAGGGGAGGAGAGAAAAAGAGCAATAAAAAATGAGGCACCTCCGGAATCGAACCCGGGATCATTCGATTGTCGGATGATCCCGGGTTCGATTCCCGGGAGGTGCCTCATTTTTCATTGCTCGTTTTCTCTCCTCTTCTAAACAAGCGTCGTTCTTTTTAATTATACTGTGTGTCGTTTGCAGTTAATATAATATATATATATATAATATATTATATATATATATATATATATATATATATATATACACGTGTGTGTGTATGTATAGAAAATTATACATGGTGACGGTGTTGGTCATTTGCCTTTTGATCGAATCTGTGTGACTTTAATTCTGGGTTAAAATGAAGTTAATGGGCGAAGTTTACGAGATAACTTTTAAATGAGAAATACTTTCATTCGTTTTGCAAACGTTCACATTAAACGAAAAATATTACGTTACTCTTTTACCTATAATTAAATTTCGATATTTGTCAAATACAATGATTATTTTTATCAATACATACTATATATAATATATATATAATATATATAATATATATATATATATATATATACACAAACGTGTATATGTTACAGTCAGTGTCTAAAATCAGGCAATTTGCAAATTGACTGAAATTTTAGGCAATGTGTCAAACTGTAATATACACAAACCTAACCTAACCTAATGAATATTTAGGCAGCATATTGGGAAATACTGTACCAGTGAGCATGTATATGCAGCATTAGCAGAAAGGTTAGTTTAGGTTAGGTTAGGTTGTGCATATCACAATTTGACACATTGCCTAAAATTTCAGTCAATTTACAAATTGCCTGGTTTTAGACATTGACTGTAACATACATATATATATATATATATGATGAATAAAACCACGAAGGGAAAAGAAACACAAAGGGGTGCTCAAGCGCTTTCGTCTTATGACATCCTCAGGAACACTCATTTTCGTGAAATAATTTTTCATATATATATATATATATATAGTGTGTGAACTTTTGTGTTTAATTATTTGAATAGCCAGTGGTTTTATATGGTTTTAAAAACAACCCTTTTTAAAACTAGTTCCACCATCACACCCTCAAGAAATAAAGGATTTTGCATAATTTCCGCATGTTGTTGTATTCTTACGAAATGAATTAGATTGAAACTACTCATGATGAATCACATTTTTTTTAGGTCCAACAAGAAAGGAGTGAAAGGAGAGTTAATAATAAATTTAATCTACTATTTTATCTCATTTCGTTTCTCGATAAGTGCAATTCTGCTTAACACCGTAAACACCGTATTACTCCTTCGTAATAAAGCATAAAAATATTTATTACAACCGTTAAATTTGAATTTTGACCTTTTTCATATAGTATAAGAACAGCTGCAGTCTATGACTACTTAGGAACTCGTGGTTTCCCTTTCCTGATTCATAAATTAAACCTTAAACCTTCCCGAAATGAGCTTCATAATGATATGTTGGACAATAGTTGGCTTTAAACTCCAACTGGCTTCAAGTTTATTATTAGACTTTAAAAATATAATAATCACTTTGGGATTTATTTCTTGAAAGATAGAGAGAGATTAATGGTATACATTCGGTTGAACATCGTCAGTGTGTAACATTTTTCATTGCGACACATCACAAATGGTGGGCTTTTAAAATAAAATGTTAATATTTAATGTGTAAATTACTTTCTCAAAACGAAGTTCAAATCTATGTTATGGGAAGGGTTCGATTATCTTAAACTTTCTCTCTTTTAATATATATATATATATATATATAATATATATATATATATATATATATATATATATCAGGTCATCCCATAAGTAATGTCGTTTTTTAGATCGGAATTTGAAGCACAAAAAAATTCAACTGAAACTTTTTAATCTAGTATATATTTTCCATCGGAATCAATGACACTCTGCCAACGCCTACAAGCTTTTCAATGCCATGTTTAGAAAATTCTGGCGGTTTTGAGGCAAAAAACGTACAAAGACTGGTGTGCAGGTCATCTAAAGAAGTATACTGTTTCTCGTCAAGATAGTTTTGCAGACTCCTGAAGAGATGATAATCTGAAGGCGCAAGGTCTGGAGAATATGGAGGATGTGGAAGTTTTTCCCACCCAAGCTCCTCAATTTTTGCAGAAGTGATCCGAGCGGTATGAGGACGTGCGTTGTCGTGGTGGAACACGATTCCTTTCCGATTAACCAAAGAAGGTCTCTTTTCTTTTAGTGCAGTGTTCAATTGATCCAGTTGTTGACAGTAGACTTGAGCGGTGATTGTTTGGTTGTGTGGTAAGGTTTCAAAGTGTATTACACCACCTTTATCCCACCAAACATTAAGCAACACCTTCCGAGGGTGAAGATTTGGTTTTGGCTGTGGTGTCGCTGGTTCTCCGGCACAAACCCACTGTCGACGGCGCTTAACATTCTGGTACAGTATCCACTTTTCATCACCAGTCACTAAACGGTGCAAAAACGGATCTTGGAGTTCACGGGAATGAAGAGCTGTGCTGTGCTAATGTTTACCCGCACCCTCAGATTGTCGACCGACAATTCATGTGGCACCCATTTTCCTAACTTAGGCACTTTCCCGAGTTGTTGCAAATGTCGATGGATGGTGGACGGGGATGAATTGAGTTTCTGGGCCAATTCTTCGACAGTTGTTGAACAGTCTTCTTCAAATGCGGCTAACAGCAGGTCATCATCAAACTGAGCAGGGCGTCCAGAGCGTGCTGCATCTGTCAAACAGCAGTCACCATTCCTAAACTTTTGAAACCATCTTCGACATTTCCTCACATGCAGAATATCGTTGCCATAAACGTCCTGAATGTTTCGCGTTGCTTCAGTAGCACTATTCCCTTTTTTGAACTCGTAAAGCATTATATGCCTGATATGCTCTTCTGATACCGCCATGTTTATGAGGGGTTCACATAAAGCAAAACACACGTCTTCACTGGTCAAGGTCTGTAAAGTATGTAGCGAAACACGATAGATCTCCTCTTAGATATAACCATCGGAAAATTTATGCTTAAACCGAGTAGGACTAGTTTAAATTTAATCTATCGTAAAAAACGACATTACTTATGGAATGACCTGATACATATATATATTATATATATAGAGAGAGAGAAAGAGAGAGAGAGAGAGAGAGAGAGAGAGAGAGAGAGAGAGAGAGAGAGAGAGAAATTACTCAAAATGTTCTATCCTGGGCTATCTTTGGTATCAATTAGCTTCTACTTTTTATATTGGAGACATTTGTTCGAGGTTAAAAAAACCCATCTCTTTGCTCCTACAAGAAACGCATTTGACACTAAATCCAGGCCAATTTGGATAAAAATCAGGTTAAGTTAGATCAGGTCAAGTAGGGGTTTAGGGTAGATTTGATTAGGTTAAGTTTGATTTAGCGATGTCGAAGATGGATGTACAGCCTAATAGATGTTTTAGAAATAGTTTATATATATATATATATATATATATATATATATATATATATATATATATATCTTCGCTTTACTTTTACGTATGCACGTTAAATATTGAATATTGGCGAATGAAACTGCAATTAAATTAGTGCATTGAAGCTACCGTTAAATATTAACCAATTATTCTCAGAGAATAAGAAAAAAAATAAGGGCAAAAAGATTATTTATAATTTTCCTATTTTTTCTCATTTATATAATAATAATTCGATTTAATACAATATAATTCGAACGTCATAATAGACCACAACGAAAAGGTTAAACTACTTTCAACGTTGTCTTCAATATCATTTAATGCGGTCTATTTACGTAAATTTGGAAAAATATTTCTGAATGTAGAGTCGATTACTCGGGTCATTTAATGGAATGCTAATGGAAGAAGGTTAGACCGGCAAAAACTGGCTCCCATTTTCGACTACATATATGTATTATTATTATTATAACTATGCTACTATTACTATTATCTCGTATTTTATGCTTTACTCGTTCTAAATTTATGCACGCAACTGCGGAAAGAAATTCATTAAAAAAAAAAAATACATATAATTTTTTAAAAATCGCCTCAAAATTACTAATTTTATTAAATTTTGGGTGATTTTCTAAAATTTTATTTTCTTTGTATTTCTACCGCAATTATATATATATATATATATATATATATATATATATTAGTGATGTAGGTCACATCCGCATCCGCATACGCGGAACATCGGCACATTTTCTCGCATCTGCATCCGCACTTTGGACTGCGGATGTCGTGCGGATGTGGACCGTTGAGATAAAACGTCATTAATAAGCGGAAATTATGAAATTCTACTATAATAATACAACTAGTTCATTGTGCGCAAAAGTGATGCAAGCGACAAGACGAGAGGCTGTTCTTGTATGAAGTTACTCTCTTGCAACCTACTTAGATCCACGTTACAAAGCTAAGTTATTTTCACCTAGTACATTAGAACGAGTTAAATCATCACTTGGCAAAGCAGTTGAAGAGCTTCAATCTCTTGAATCTGTCGCTTCGCCACCCACCAAAAGAATAAAAGTTTCAGTGACAGAACCAACACCTTCAACGAGCAAATCTATCACAGAATCTCTCTCTCAGTTTCTTGAGTCAAGCAGCAATGACGAGACCTACGCGATGTCAAAAGATGTAGTAAAAATGATCGAGAGCTATCACCAAGAAAAATGCCTGGCTGCATGTGACAATCCTATTAGTTGGTGGAAAAATACGCAGAATATCTATCCATACTTGAGTAAACTTGCAAGGAAACATTTAGCCTGTCCTCCAACAAACGTACCAAGCGAGAGATTATTTAGCAGTGCTGGATTAATATATGATGAAAAGAGAAACAGACTGGCAGCGGAAAAGGCAGAAAAATTAGTGTTCCTTAAGCATAACCTTCCTATAATTAAGTTTGAATATTAAACGATGAACATCTTAGTTTACTTTATTTTAATTACTCATTTATAAATATGCCTAATAAAACTTTAAACTTAATATAAATAGTTATCAAGCTAATTAAAGATCTCTTTCTATAAGGGTGGAGGTTGGGGAAAGAGGTCGGTGAGGTGCATTTGAGTTGGGTTCACGTCCCGCATCCTGGTAACACAATTATGGTTTCTAATTGTGGCTGAAACTCGACAAAATATAACGAATTTATTTGCAGACGAATTCACTAATTGATTTCTATATTAGTTAGATGCTTGATATTATTTTATATGTTCAGAGAAAAGTACAGCAATTATTGTACAATTAATCAATTATACTACATTATAGCTACAGCTCTCTCTATATAATAACTTATTATATACGTTAAACACAACAAATCTCGAATATATCCTAAAAAATAACGAAAATGTAGACATCCGCATCCGCATCCGCGGATGTCGAAATCAAACATCCTCATCCGCATCCGCAGATGTGAAAAAAATGACATCCGCTACATCACTAATATATATATATATGTAACGTTTATATGTAATTATTTTAAATGGCTTAAGATCAATTATAACAACACTTCAAATAATTTTTTTTAAATTTTCTATTTCTACTAAAAGGAAAATTGTGTTGTTTTTTTCAGTGGCAATCATTTCATTTATATATATATATATATATATATATATATATATATATATATATATATATATATATATAAAGGCATTGTTTCAGTTAATTAAGAAAGTTTTCAGTGAATATAAAGCATGAATAAATGGTAATATAAAAATTATATCAGCCAGTATAAACACTTTATTTGGTCAAGCACTAATTATAAAATTAGAAAAACTTTATCTTCATTTTCTTTATGGTCACAATTCATAATGAGCTAAATATTATGATAATGTTAACAAAGTTTAACTTCATACCTGAAAATGTATATAAAAAAAAGGTAATTAAGATAATCAATGTAAATATTCATGTCCAGATAATTAATAATTATTAGGAGCTCAATTTTAAAGTTCATGATCTTGACAATTAGTAATTAATTTTGTTTTCTCCCGCAGAATGATTTCGCACCTCTGTTCCTTTGCTTCTGCGTAGGATATTTGGTCAGTGTTTGTTCGGGGGATGTTGCGGAGTCGTACGGGTTATACGGCCTTAGGAATCGCCCCCTCCTTCGGTCTTTCGACGGTTTCAAATATGACGTAACGAGAGAGAAAGACGGAGTTTATAAGTAAGAAACAGCGAATGATCTATTGTTTATACCGTATTTGAAGGCAGAATTAAATAAATCGGGATTGTGAAGCTCGAAAAGTTGTCGCGTGTTGTACGCTTAAATCCTAACTTAAAATTACTGTTCTTATCATTAAAATTAAAATTATTTTGCAGACTCGATCGATAAATTAAGCTATTGATCTTAACTGTGTGAAGAACATTAAAGTCAAGGATAAATTAAAACAACTCGATTCGGAAAAAAAATAGTTTGTAAGTTAAAACTTTTCCTTGACAAATTGTTGGTGGCAGCAACTCGCAAAATGTTTATAGTAAAAGTTACAACAGGTATTCTTTGTTCTTTAGTCTTAAACTGTTAACTGTTCACTCGTTTAGACAGCGACAATGCATTTATGGATTCTGCAAGGAAAGATTCTAGAGGACACCATTCTGCAACCAACTCAGTATGTTCGTCAAATCTTAATTCATTTTCTCAGTAGAATAGCGCTGATGCAGCAGCACCCATGAATAGGGTGTTTTATGCAGTCATTCATAATACATGAGAAGTGAAAGAAATAGTCAAAGGTTACAGAGATAGTAATAAGTGAACCAAATAGACCAGTATTTTCTTAATGTTGCATAATAAAATGTAAACGGTTAGGTGTTGTCCTAAATTGGTGTTCCAGTTTTCCCTACATATATAAAGAATAAAACTTAAAGTGTGTATATATATATATATAGTATATATATATATATATATATATATATATATATATATATATATATATATACACAGGGTGTTTCAGGAGGAAAGGTCAATACTTCGGGAGGTGATAGTATCGGTCATTGTGAGAAAAAAAGTTCATATGAACATGTGTCTAATTCTGAATGGTTACGGAGATAGAGCTGTTTGAATCTACAAATACAGAAGCATTGTTAATGGTAATCAAGAAAGAGAAACCAATTACTGTTTCTAACATTTAAAGTTTAAACATTGGCATTTTGAATGGTATCAGATACAGAAATGACAAATTTGTTACAGTTTACAATATGTTTTCGAAAATCCCACCGTCAATCAATGCACTTTGCAACTCGTGTGCGAAGATCGCGTGTTGTTCGTCTGAGTAGATCTTGACGTTCCTTTATGCTGGCAGCAGCATCCAAAATGCGCGCGAGCAATTCGTCTCGTGTATCCACCTTTCTTTTGTAAACTTGACTTTTCATCCACCCCCACAAACAATAATCTAACGGAGAGAGGTCTGGAGACCTTGGTGGCCATTGAATGGGACCACCGCGGGGGGAGGAAGAGCTGCGCGCCCATCAGATTCAAACAGCTCTATCTCCGTAACCATTCAGAATTAGACATGTTCATATGAACTTTTTTTCTCAGAATGACCGATACTATCACCTCCCGAAGTATTGACCTTTCCTCCTGAAACACCCTGTATATATATATATATATATATATATATATATATATATATAATATATATATATATATACTTCCACACAATAAAGAAAGTGGTTGGTAGATAAATGGGTACCCTGGGTGGCCTAGTGGTTAAGACGCTGGGCTGCTGGTGGGGCGTGGTGCGGATTCCACATTAAATTGTAGGTCTAAAGTAGAGTGAAAAAACTTGACCTTCGTCAGAATGAACAATTTGGGCGGCAGCTAACCAAAGGTTACTAAAGCGGACATTTAATTTTTACATGAAAATAAAAGTTAAAACAGTTTTCCTTAAAAACCAGTTATCGGAAAGAAGTTAATGTTTCGAGATAACAGCCATGCAAATATATATATGTAAAAATTTACTACAAGCCTAAGTAAATATAGTTAAATATTAACCGTTGTAAGGGTCACGGTGAGGTCTCCCAATATAATATAAAACGGGATAAAATCAATTGGCATAAATCAGAGTAAAAAAAAACAAAACTAACGTATCAATTGATGTAGTAAGAGAGAGAGGTCGAAAAAAAAACCTTTTAGAAATTATTTTTTTATATTTCAAATTTCTTCCATACTGGAAACTGGTTCTTCTTTAAGTCCCCCCCTCTCATCCCCCCCTCCCCCATAACCTCAGAATTACTTCCTTATAATTGCTGAATGTCAGATTTTTAATGTCAACATCTGATTATTTATTTCGTAATTTTTTTTTTTTTTAATTCTAAAAAATTTTACTGTATAAAATTAAGTCTTTGGGTTTCTTTAAGTAAATATTTTAATAAATATATTTCTATCTTTTCTTTCTTGTCTTGCTTTTCTTTATTATTTCCCGTCTTTCATATTAACTCTCTCTCTCTCTCTCTCTCTCTCTCTCTCTCTCTCTCTCTCTCTCTCTCTCATTTTTGAGCTTCAATCCCTCATCCCGTCTCTCTTACCCCAGATTCAGCTACCACGTGGGTGACTCCTCCAGAACCGAGGAGAGGACCTTGTCAGGCCTCGTCAAAGGCGAATACGCGTTCGTGGCTCCTGAAGGGAAAGAATTTGACTTCAAGTACGAGGCTGACGAGGAAGGATTCCGTATAGACGGCGATAGCCTTCCGTTATCTCCTGACGAAACTGACGAGGTGAAAAGGGCACGAGAATACTTCTTCCAGGAATATGAAAAGGCACTCGAAAGAGCTGGAGAGGAAGACGACGACGACGACGACGACGACGACGACGACGAATCAAGCGAAGAATCAAGCGAAGAATCAAGCGAAGAATCGAGCGAAGAATCGAGCGAAGAAGACGACGATGAGTTATCTCTATATGCTTATTACGGAAATGGAAACAGCATTGATGAATCCAGTGAAGAATCGGACGAATCATCTGAAGAAGACGACGATGACGATGAAGACGACGAGGAGGAGGAGGAGGAGGAGGAGGAAGAAGAAGAAGAAGAAGAGGAGGAGGAGGAGGAAGCGGAAGTAAACGCGAGATCACGTACCACATTCTTTGACCCTTCAGCGTTCTCTCATTTTGGTCGAAGAATACGTCGCCGTTAAACGAAAAATAAAATTAATTTATCTTTTCTTTATTTAATATTTATTTATTTATTTAATTAATAATTTATTATTAGCGTTTTATTATTATACTTTTTTCGTAAAATATAAATAAACTTTTTATTTATTCAAAAAAAAAAACACTTTCTCTCTCTATAAAACTAAAGAAGTTAATATTTTGACAGACGTTTTCAGGAGTGAAGCAACAGTTATAAAATGAAGATGTGTACATAAAATTACACGAGTTAATTCGTCATTTCTTCAAATTTTGTATAAGCATTATATATATATATATATATATATATATAGATATATATAATTTATTTATTTTATTTATTTCTTGAATAATCTTTTAGATACGTGTTAATAAGTGTTGTACAAAACCATTCTAATTAGGAGCTTGAGACCGTGTTTTTTTTGATAAAGGAGAGAATTGTTTCCAATGTTTTATTTTATGTAAACAAAGATATTCTGTTAACCATGAACGTATTTGTTAGATAAAATATGTTAGATAAAATATGTTAGATAAAATATGTTAGATAAAATATTTTTTTTTTTTTTTTTTTTTTTTCTGTTTAAGGTGCTTTCAACCCTGCTGGATTATTGACACCATTTTTTTTTTTTTTTTAGTAGAGAAAGATGGTGAAAGAAAAGTAGGAGAAGTAAAAGGCATCTAGATAAAATATGTTAGATAAAATATGTTAGATAAATGTTAGATAAAATATGTTAGATAAAATATGTTAGATAAAATATGTTAGATAAAATATGTTAGAATTCTTATAGTTGTGCGGGAGTAAACAAGCAATCTTTATTCTTAAAAGACTGTTCCTTATACGTGTTTAAATAGATCAATAAATAAACGAGTAAATTACATATTGTATATAATAATAATGGTAAATACATGAAAAAACAGGGTATCCATAAATTTAAAGGGTATATTATCACGTACATTCGAGTTTGTTTGTATTTTATACATAACCTTTCATATATTTATTCTTGAAACTTTTCATGAGTCATATTTTGACCGTTTCCATATATTTTTATTTGTATGCAATAAATAAATTTTGACAAACTTTTGTTTCCAGATATAGGCCATACTGATCATATCCTTTAATACGATAAAATCTACCAAAAACGAAATAGTTCCCCAAATTCCATTTTTTAAAATACAAAATATTAGAAAACGTAAAGTTTGATATATTTAAAGGTCAAACTTATAAAACTAAAATGCTCATCAAACAAGAGCAAAGAATTTAGGAATTTTAATGTTTTCTTGCATTTTATTTGAACTGGAGTTGATTTAAATGTCATACACAGCGAAGTACGTATAGTTCTTATTTTCACTTTAATATTACCATATTCATTTCTTATTTTTAGCAATGATATTAATATATTTAATGAATGTAAAATATTGAAACGAATTATACGTACAATAATATAAGCAAAAATTAAGACATTTTTGTATTAACAAATTTTTTTACATTAGTGTAAATACCAGTTACACTGTCGATGAATACGCATTTAATGTACTTCAATATATACGCAGGAACGTCCTTCACGCGTATTTCAATGTTTTGTCTACTTTTCATAACTCCTTGACAATGATCTACATTAGAATGTTTGGATCTTTTCTGTTTGGGGTCTAGCAGCGAATTTTAATGAAAATCGGTATACTAATGTAGTTTTGGTCACTGATTTAAAAAATAACTTTCTTTTTTAGGAGAAATGAAAAACAAACATGTTAGAGCACTTTAAATAATTAATGTGTTTTTAACGAAAATATCATGACTTAACCTAACCAATCGTCAAGGGCGTACAGTTGACCTAACCGGCATTCAATTGACCTAACCGGGCATTCAATTGACCTAACCGGGCATTAATTCTTAATTTTTTCTGCTACTTTTACAGATCTGCCGGGATCCTTCAAAAAATGTATTCTTCGTAAGTTGCACTGTTTACCGTTTGACCGACGCTTTTGGCAACGAAAGAACAATATTTTATCAAAGGAACACACTTTCCCACACTTAGAGCACTTTTTCATAAACAGTAATAGTTTGTGACTCTCGCTAATTTAACACAATCCTCTGTAACTAGTTTAAGATAGTTAACACACATATTAATTATTTAAAGTGCTCTAACATATTTGTTTTCATTTCTCCAAAAAGAAAGTTATATTTGAAATCAGTGACCAAAACTACATTAGTATACCGATTTTCAAAATTCGCTGCTGGCCCCCCAAACGGGAAAGACCCGAATATTCGCAAACAGACTGAATAATATAGCTCTGATTTGTGAATAACAGCATTACCTTCCTGGAACCAAATGATTCACTCGCATGTTATCCCATATCAGTATTCTGCTGCTAAAATTACAATGGAATGTTTTGAAATTTTGGAGGAATGAAGATCTCCATTAAAAATTGAATAGATGAACAATATTGTTTAAAAAAATTTTTTTTTTCGTGTCTGGTCCACATTAATTACTTTAGATTGTACATCATTATACGATTTTCTTTCAAATTGAGTTGTGTACACACACACACACACACACACACACACACACACACGTGTGCGCATCTCCGCATAAGGGAATGTACCAACTTTTTTAATTCAATATAAAAAAAATTTATTAACCAAACTTACTTTAACCTAACCTTAATGCCATCGAATCAGTTGCAACTGATAGTTCGAATGGTAGTTACTGTTATCATTAAACAGTGAGGTACGCTTTAATCTACCGTAACCTAACAAACCTTAACTAACCTAATTAACCCGACTTTAAAAAATTTTCTAGACTTTTTATATAAACTTTTTAATGTCCACAAGTAACAAAAATGTTACCTTACGAAAAAAGTAACCCGGCTTCATCGGTGAATCATCATACACTCGATCTCACTTTTAGCCAGTTGCCTACGCGCACACCCACAATATATATATATATATATATATATATATATATATAATATATATATATATATATATATAACAACTCTGTAGAACAAAAATTTGTGAAGAAAAAAGGTAAAGATTACGAGACAAATATTTTTTAAAGGTAAATATTTAAAGTAAATAACTCTTTTATTTAGTATTAAAAACTAACTAATCATATTACTGTATTTGATCAGAGTTTTTCCCTCCGTATAGTGACCATGCATCGTAGTGTCATTGCAACTTTGCATCTTAAATAACATATCAATGTTCAAATGCCGTTACGCCACCAAACAACATACACAGAAAAGTTTTGTGCCTATCAGAATGCAATCTGAAACCTTTCGATATAATTAAATGCATTCAGAAATTGAGGAGGAGGAGGAGGAGAAGAGAGCATTCTAGGAGAGAGAAATTTCACGCATGGGGTACTCAAGAACCTTGTATTAATAATGGTGGAGAGAAAATGAAGGGTCACAAGATATAAGTTGGAGAACCTCGTTCGTTTTGGCGTGAAGCAATCGGAAGTTTAGTGTGTGTGTGTGTTTGCAGAAACGTGTAATTTTATTAACAAGAAGTTTTGTAATTGGAGTTTTTTCAACATAATTTATGTGTGGTGATAATGGACAAGTAATTTCACTAATAGCTTTACATAATAACTTCACACGGAGAGAGAGAGAGAAAGAGAGTGTTACAAGGAGTTACAAGGAAAAGAAGTACCTCAAAAGGCCTTGCGGCCCATACCGAGGAGGTACCAATGGCAACAGTGACAGAAAAAATTTTCTACACCCTCAAATAGTGTGCAAGATTTGGTCTAACCTTTTCTTGAAATGATCCACAGAGGAACTGTTCACAACTTCTGAAGGCAACCTGTTCCACGTGTCACAGATCTTATACATAAAGTAAGTCCCACACACACTAGTCCTAAACTGTTTCAAATCCAACTTCCAACCATTGTTGCGAGTTGGGTTATCAGTTAAACTAAACATGCTTATAAAATCGACATCGTTGAACCTGCGTAAGAGCTTGAAAACCTCGATCAGTTGACCGCGCAGCCTCCGAGTTTCCAGCGAAAACAAGTTCAGGGCGCGTAACCGTCGATTGTAGCCCGTATGCCTAACGGAAGGAATTAATTTTGTGGCCCTCGCCTGCACTCGCTCCAGCCTCTCAATATCTTTCCTGAGGGTGGGCGACCAGAACTGCACTGCATACTCAGCTGCGGCCGAACCACGGAATTGTAAAGAGAGAGCACAATCTCCTTGTTCCGAAACTGAAATTGCCTCCTGATATAACCCAACAGCTTCTGGGCTTTCTTTTCCACCTCTACGCACTGTTTCGTAAACTTAAGGTCGCTGCTAATTAGCAGACCCAAGTCCTTTTCCAAATCAGTCGCCTCGATATTGTTCCCCAACATCGAGTAGTCCGACTTGGGATTGGCGTAGCCAATGTGCATCACTTTGCATTTACCCAAGTTAAACGGCATTTGCCATTTTTCGGACCACTCTCCTATCCTATCTAGGTCCGCACGCAGTTCTTCGATCGCTTCGGGCGTCCCAACATTGTCCCCAAGCTTGGTGTCATCAGCGAATTTGGCGATCCGACTGACGATGCCACCGTCGATATCATTTATGTAAATGATAAACAACAGTGGCCCCAAAACGGAACCCTGAGGAACCCCACTAGTGACCGAGGCCCAACCCGAACTAACCCCTTTAATTACAACCCTCTGCCGCCTATTCTTCAGCCAGTTTTCAATCCACCTACCTATTTCCCCACCAATACCCAGCGCGCGCACTTTCGCCATTAACCGGCGGTGAGGTACCTTATCAAAGGCTTTCTGAAAGTCGAGTAAAGTATATCAATCGCCCTACTCTTATCATACTCACTCAACATGACGTGGAAAAACTCGAGCAAGTTGGTGAGACACGACCTATGCCATCTAAACCCATGTTGGGAGTCCCCAAGCAGCTTGTAGGAATCCAAATGGTCAACGATCCTATCCATTATTATACCCTCTAATAATTTACCTACAACTGAAGTGAGACTAATGGGACGATAGTTCCCTGGACTTTCGTGATCCCCTTTCTTAAAGATAGGGATCACGTTGGCCTCCCTCCAGTCACCAGGCACCTGGCCCGTCTCCAACGATTTGTTGAAGACTGTAGCCAGGTGGGGAGCCACCTGGTCGCGCACCTCCCGCAACACTCTGGGGAGAAACTGGTCTGGCCCAGGAGCCTTAAACGCGCTCAGTTTGTCTATTCTATCGGCAACGACTGTCGCGGTACATCGAACCAGGCCAGCACCTTCGTGCCTCACGCCTGGCTCGGGGATGACGCGGGTGTCCTCCCTGGTGAACACTCCCGCAAAGTACTCATTAAGCACACAAGCGATGTACGCGTCGGAGGTCCGCAGAACGCCGCTTCGGTCCTTTAACGGACCTATCATGCTTCTGATGGGCTTTCTACTATTAACGTAACTGAATAACTCCTTCGGGTTCCCCTTGCAGAGGCTTGCCACCCGTAGCTCTTCGTTACGTTTGGCTAGCCTAACCTTCGCCTTCACTTCCCTACACAGGCAGAGATACGCTTCAGTGTTCTCATGGGAACGATTGGCCTTCGCCCTCCATACGCAGCTTTCCTATTTCTGATAGCCGAAGCGATGTCACGACTGAACCACTTAGGCTGCGTTGAAGCAGGGGTGACCGGTTTTGAGGGTATGGCAGCAGACTGCAGCACCATAAACTGGTCCCGGAATGCACTCCATACTTCCTCAACACCACCACTGACCTCTAACCCCCATCTCAACTACGCTATCCCGGAGGCCAACAAAGTCCGCCTGCCGTAGATCGAGCTTACTGCCTCTCGATTCACTACGCTTCACCCGAGGGACGCAAACACAGAACCTAATCAGACCGTGATTATTCCCGCCCAACGATTCGTCAACGGAGGCCAGTGACAGGTTGACTTCGGTTGTGAATACTAAGTCTTGAACGCTTTCGCCTCGTGTAGGCCCATTGACCCACGAAGTGAGGAAGTTCTCATCAGCAAAGTCAACTAGCCTCCTCCTTCGGCATCAGCAGTCCTGTCTTCCCACTTTATGCCGCGACAGTTGAAGTCTCCTAAAACTACACACTCCCTGTCCCTAGCAGGCTAAAGAGTTCGGTGTTCAGGGCTGTATCCTCCTCAAGGAGGAGATGCGGAGGTCTGTACACCAAGATTAACCCATAGTTCGTCCCTCCCACGTTCAGATCGTCGCCAAGCAGCTCCCTTTCCGATCGGAAGTGGCAGTCAATCGGATTCAACGTGTCCCTCACGTATATTAGTACCCCTCCCCACGGGTGTGGTCTTTGTGAAACATTCTATACCCGGGAATCTTGAACTCCCCAACGTAGTCCCTACGATCAGTATGAATACAGGACTCGGTGATAGCAACGATATCCTGGTATTCTGATGCTAAGAGCGCCCGTAGCTCGCAAAACTTATTCCTAATCGACCTAGCATTAAAAAGCACTGCACGGAGGGAGCCTTCCCTATTCTGACCGGCCCCTAGCCCTACCCGCTTGCTGAACAGCCATGGCTGTCGAGAGTTGAAGAGCCCCTCACCAACGAGGGGGCAACTTCCGCAGGAGTCTGAACCCCTTCCAACAGGGAAGGATGGTCACCCACCTGTACATGGAAGCACCCTTTAGTTGAAGGTATGTCCGCCACCGGCTCAACATCATCTGTCACCGATGGGGGCCCATCATCAATCCCCGTGCTTAACCTCACCATGCGGTATAGGTGCCGGTCAAGCAGCGTGCCTAGCACAGCTTTACCCTTAACATTGAGGTGGACACCATCCCTCTGATACAAGTCCCACCTACCCGAAAACGCGTCGAACGGGTCAACAAACCTCACGCCCAGTGGGACGCACAAGTCTTGCACCCTCTCGTTGATGCCAATGACCTTACTGAGCGCGTGGTCACTGGCATTCATCCGCGGTAAAATACCCATCAACATTCCCCTGTCTGTCTTCAGTTTTAGATCATCCGCAAGAGACATGATCTCGGTGATGATCCCTTCTGTAAAACCTACTCTACCGACTTTGAGGAACAGGTCGTTGCCACCAGCGTGGACAACGATCGCAGTCCTCCGACTAGCCACGCGCAGCTTCTCTAGCTCCTTCCTTAAGTGCGCCGTTCACCGCCCAGGTTTACCCCGTCCCGGTTTGCAGAAGCAAAGTACTTCTCCTGGCCCCTGATCTGCGAGTCCCCAATCAAAACGAGAGAGCGAGACCCTAGCAGAGCTGGGCACTTGCGGTTTTTTTTGCGGTACTGCGGTACTACCGTGTTGGTCGGTACCGCGGAAAGTACCGCGGGAAATTTGAATGCGGTAGCGGTACTGCTGTACTTTCAGCGATCCTTTGCGGTACTGCGTTATGCGGTACCGGTTTGGTAGTGCGGTAGTAGTACCGCAGTACCGCAAAAAAAAAAAAAAAAAACGCAAGTGCCCAGCTCTGCCATATACGATACCATATTGTAGGCGTGTATAAGCCTGGGTTTGAATTAGGCTTTGTTGTGAACTGTAATGTAAAATGTATGACAGGCATAGATAGTTTTCCATCGTGACTATAGTAAATTTAAGGAGTTGTAAGGCTCAGTAAAATGGGATAATGAATTTGCCAATAAAAATGCTATTGAGATGTGGTCTAGATTCAAAGAAATTTTAGAGGATGTACAATGTAGTATTCCTTTCAGAACTGTTAGGAATAACAAGATTAGGAAACCTTTGTGGTGGGAATAAGGAAATGGCTAAAATGATTAAAAGTAGAAAAAAAGGTAATTCGGGAATTTAAAGGCAGTGATAGTATTTTGGACTTGGATAAGTGTAGGCAGTTAAGAAATAAGCTAAATAGTTTGATTAGAAAGAGCAAAAGGCATAGCGAAATAAATCTAGCTAGAAATAGTAATAAAAGATCCAAAGAAATTCTTTAGTTTTTATAATAATAATAATAATAATAATAATAATAATAATAATAACAACATGATGACAGGATATTTGAAAATGATCAGGATATTGTTAGTATTTTTAGTGATTATTTTAGCTCTGTTTTTACTGAAGAAAATTTGAATAACTTTGATTTTAATTCTTCAGATTCTTTAAATTCAGCCATCCTTGATAAGATTCATATAAGGAAGGATGATGCAAGTGATTCATACAATGAAGTCAAATAAAGCTGCTGGACCTGATAATGTATATGCTAGGATTCTGAGAGAGGGGGAGGATAGCTTATCTGAGGTACTAACTATTTTGTTTGCTAGGTCTATTAATTATACAGCGGTACCAGAGGAATGAAAAAAAGCAAATGTAGTATCCATTTACCAAAAGGGTAGTGAAAATGAAATAGAAAATTATAGGCCTGTTAGTTTATCATCATTGGTAGGTAAGATATTAGAAAGAATTATTAATAATAATATTGAAGATCATTTGGAAAATTTTAATCTTATTTCAAGTCCCCAAAATGGAATATAGATCAGGAAGGTCTTGTTTGTCTAATCTCTTAGACTTTCTAGAGTTTGTAACTGAACAGGTAGATGATGGAAATAACGTACATGTTATTTATTTGGATTTTAGTAAGGCATCTGACAAGGTTCCACAGAGGAGACTTCTATATAAATTAAAAGCTCACGGGATATCAGGGTCAGTTATAAATTGGGTAGAAAACTGGTTAGAAGACAGAGAACAGAGAGTAATTCTAAATGGCCATAAATCTGGGTGGCAGAAAGTGAAGTGTTCGGTCCATTACTCTATTTTATATCTAAATGATTTAGAGAAGGGAGTAGTAAAGTTTCTAAATTTGCAGATGATACAAAAGTAGTTGGCCCAGTTACAAATATAGAAAATTATTATAAACTACAAAAAGATCTTGATAAATTAGTTGCCTGGGCTAGTAAATGGCAGATGGAATTCAATGTTCAAAGATGCAAAGTCATTCATTTTGGTAAAAATAATTAAAATTTTAGTTATGAGAGGGAAGGAAACTGGTTAGAGGATGTTATACAGGAGAGAGATCTTGACATTATAGTTAGTAGTGATCTAAAATTTTCTAAGCAGTGCTTAGAGGCTAGAAATAAGGCAAATAAAATGCTAGGTATTATCAGGAGGAATGTTAGTTATAAGGGTAAGGAAGTCATCTGTAAATTATATAATTCTTATGTTAGGCCTCACTTAGAATACTGCATTCAAGCTTGGTCCCCTCATCATAGACATGATATTGATATGCTTGAAGTTATGCAACGTAGCAACCAAGCTTATCCCTAACCTAAGAAGATTAGAATACAGGGAAAGATTAAAGGAACTGGGTATGTTTAGTTTTGAGAGACGATGTACGAGGGGAGATATAATACAGATGTCCAAAATGTTTTCAAGTTTGGACAATTTAGATATAGGTAACTTTTTCGCATTAGAGGCCGATGGAATAACTCGAGGGCATAATAAGAAAATTAGAAAGCAGACTTGTAGACCTGATCTACGAAAATACTTTTTCAATCATGTAGTAGTAGATTTTTGGAATGACCTGGCATATGATGTGGTAAATAATAGCTCATTAGTTAATTTTAAGAAAAATTTGGATGCTTTCATGAATGAGAGAGATAGTTTGTAAATTGTAAATAGTATATATTCTTAACTTAAGTTATGCAGGCTACTTTGGTAGTAGTAAATAGAAGTATGCTAATTAGCCGACTTGAGATTGACATTTTGCAAGATTTTATTATGAAATGCTCATGACTTTGATAACCTCGAGGCCGCAGTGGCTTCATGTTTTTCAAATGTAATGTAATAAAAAATACCTGTAATATTTACTTGAATAGGGTGAATTGGTTTGACTTAGACCTAGTAGAAGTAAATAATAAACGTAGGCGTGAGAATTTATTTCCCCTATTATTGTGTAATTGTGTAAATAAGAACTATATTACAAAATTGAGTTTTCATTCAATATTGTTGGGCCCATTACCCAAATTGAACAAAATTCAGTGCATTGCAAAATTCTTCGACAACTTCGAGAAACGTAGTGTTGTAGAAATTGGAATGATAACAAATTGGCGATAGTGTGGTTGTTGGCAGAAGGTCAATAATGAAGATTATTTGTACACCCGAAATGATTTGGACAGTTATAAGAAATTTACAGGAATTGTCATCGAAAAATTTCACATTCCAAATACCGAACACTCCGTCTATCAAGAATTATTAAATTTAAAACAAGATACATAAAATGAAATTTCCGAGTCGTGTATATTGGTTTTTTAATAAAGAATATAGTAATGTTTAATAAAAAATTTAATAATGTTTTGTATGAAATTAAGTTATGTAAAATGAAATTGTTTGAAATATAAAATACTATTTCGCAACACTCAAAATGCTGTGAGGCCCAAGGCATACCCAAACGCCAGTCTCGGGCGTAGTTTGGTCTCTAGTTTTGGTCTTTTGGTTGCTGACTCGATGTGGGCCTACTTTAGGCCTTAGTAGCATAAAATTAAGAAAAACGGGGCACTATTTATGGTCTTTCTAAACCTTGCAACAACAAAAAACCTGTACCACTCACGATGCAACAATCTTGTATCTAAACAACCAAACTGAATTGCAAGAGAGCTCTCTATAAGACCACGCCCTGTAAGTGCCACATTCAACAAACGATTAGAAAGGACGTGCCCATTAGGGTGTATCATGATCAGGTCGAATATTGAAAAACTTGGAATTTCAAGATTGGCAGTATGTATTCCTATGTAAAATTGAATTTTAAGAGGGGTTCGTCTTCTGCAACTTTTGCGAAAAATCGCATTTAAATGTTCAAAATCGCACTTTTCTTTGTCGAAAAATGGGATTTTTGGCCAATTTCAAAGACTTGGTAGCCTCAAATGACCTCCATATGTTCCATATTGTTCACATATACCCTTAAGCATTTCTAGGGGCAGGCTTGGACCCATTTAAGATCAGCCAAAGTGGTTCATAACCCCTAAAATAACCAAAATCACCCAAAATGGTCCAAAACTAAGGAATTGTATGATTTTTAGTCTCCTGTACAGCATACTTCGCGAGTTGTTTTCTTCATCAGGCAGAATTTTTTTGTTCTTCTTTCTTGGTCTTGCATTTTCTTTTTTTTTAGAAACGCCTCCACCAATTTTTATTTATTTTCTTTTCGGCATTACTGAGGGTGATGCCAGCTGCCCCCACCTTTCCGCAAGCTGCTGTGACGTTCAACCTTTTTTTGCAATTGCAATTCTTCTTTAATATTTGTATAAGTTCCTCCTCCACCCCTTGCTTGTAATAATATGCTGGTCAACTGAATGTTTTGAGATTTTTTCTTCTGAAAGCATCTTGATTTGTCTAGCAGGTCTTGTAGAGATCTTAAACATGTTCATAATGTCTTGCTTTGACTTGAAAACTGGCAACAATTCTCTGTGATCGATCCTAGCACGAACAAAACCATCTCTTCTCTCTTGCCCATACACTGCATGAGCTGCAGCTGAAACTTCCTGGATTGTTCTTTCACAGCTTTGAGTGGAGACCTGAGAAGCTCCTCAACTTCTCCTCTTGACATCTTACAAGTGAAGAGTGGCTCATACAGTTTCTCCTTATCCCAATTAATCAGAGTAATTGGAGAAGTGGCATCAAAATTCAGTTTAGGGTTTCTATGAGTTCTCAGACTCGTGTCTCCATACTCAGACTTACCTCTGATCTTCTTGATTATCTCAACCCACCCCATGCCCTCTACTTCTCATCCTCACTGCACAGGAGAGAGGCAATGAGGTTCTCACTGTGAGCATGATATGCTCCATGAACTATCACAAAGATCACAAATATAAGCCACTTAAACAAAGACAACAACCAGAAACACGCAGACAGACAAACAGCCAGAGACAAGAAAACTTACAGACTCGACACGACCATTACACCCTTCAATACAGACCAGACCACCAAGATCAAAATAATTAAGAATTCGAGGGCTACTGGATCAGATAACATATCTAACATACACCTTAAACACTTGGGCCCACAGGGAATACTAGCTCTTACAAACATCAGCCCACACTCATACCAACACTGTATTATTCCTAACATATGGAAACAAGGTAAAATTATTACACTACTCAAACCAAACAAAAATCTAACAGAACCAGCTTCCTATAGACCCATTACTTTTACTATGCACATCTTCCAAAGTAACAGAAAGACTAATCTTACAAATCACCAACCTACACATACCACTATCG
The DNA here is from genome assembly GCA_023014485.1 of Bathynomus jamesi. Lineage (NCBI taxonomy): Eukaryota > Metazoa > Arthropoda > Malacostraca > Isopoda > Cirolanidae > Bathynomus > Bathynomus jamesi. The sequence continues at coordinate 209,659 of JAJOZX010002868.1, forward strand.
CCTACTCAACATGGATTCAGACCTCACCACTCAACCACGACATTACTCACTAACCTCACGCACAGAGCTGTGCCTAGCGGCGCTAATTAGCGATGCTAGTTAATTATTAGCGCATCCATTAGCGGCGCTATTTTTCAGAATAGTTAGCGGAACAAATAGCACCGCTACATTTTTAGGCAATGTTAGGCGCTAAGCGCTAATATAAATTAAAATGAATAGAGTCTTAGAATGGTATTCTCTACATTACGTTCCTTTTTGTGTAATGCTGAACGCAGAATGTATAATAATAAACAGTTTCCTGAACTGAGCACGTAAAGGAGGACAATGTCTTTCCAATAAATAAGTTTAATTATAAATATCAAATTACGCAATTTACTTGAATACCCAATAATCATTTTAAAGATATAATTTTGTTCCCATTGACACTATAAAAGATAATAAATAGCGAACGCGTATAAATATATACAAATGCATTATTATTATTAAAAAATAGTACTTAGCTTACATTTCATAAAAGTAGCGCCAAAATTAGCGTTAGCGTTAACGCCGCTAATTTTAAAAACTGTTAGCGTTAGCGGCGCTAAAATTGATTTGCATTAGCGTTAGTGTTAGCAGCGCTATAGTTATCAGATAGCGCGCACAGCTCCACTCACGCAGCACATCATGGATGGCATCAACTCCAGACGACCAGCTCAACGTACACTATTAGCAACAATAGACATTAGTAACGCACTTGATGCTATCCCGCTTCCCTCTCATAAACAAATACTCAACACAAACATGCACAATAACACCAAAAGGTGGCTGAGCAACTATCTTTCAGGAAGATACTCACATTAGGGTGGATCGATTTTACATTGTTTTCGATTTTCATATTCTAATAGAGACAAAAACTTGCGCATGCATGAGAAAATAGCCTCTGCAAACTCTTAGCTTAATAGGTAATCATCTTCTGCCCCCGGCAGAGCGATGAAAATCATATTTTAGAAGTCAAAAACGTAGTTTTAAACCCTAGCCTAGATCATAAAATTTTGCGTGTGTGTTATTTCATGCCTAAGCAAACGATATAAATGCTATGGGAAATATAAATGCATTATTTAAGACAAAGAGCCGATCTGAAAATATGTATATTATACATATTTTCAGATCGGCTCTTTGTCTTAAATAATGCATTTATATATTTCCCATAGCATTTATATCGTTGCTTAGGCATGAAATAACACACACGCAAAATTTTATGACTCTAGGCTAGGGTTTAAAAATATGTTTTTGACTACTAAAATATGATTTTTATCGCTCTGCCGGGGGCAGAAGATGATTACCTATTAAGCTAAGATTTTGCAGAGGCTATTTCCTCATGCATGCGCAAGTTTTTGTCTCTATTAGAATATGGAAATCGAAAAAATGTAAAATCGATCCACCCTAACTCACATGTCACATTTAATGGCAAGTCATCCAAAAACAAGCTTTTTTCCGAACGGGTCCCTCAAAGCTGTTCTCTCACCAACACTGTTCAACTTATACATGCATGACATTCCAACACCCATAGATAACAAGCTTACCTTATTATCATATGCAGATGACATCACTCTAACATCCACCCACAACAACATCGACACCGCTACAAATAACCTACAAACATACATAAACAGTATACAAGACTGGCTCACACACAATAGACTCAAAGTAGCGCCCACAAAATCAACCATCACCTTGCTAACAAGCAACATAAAAGAACACCAGATAACTCCACAGCTTACACTAAACACCAACATTCCACACACTCACAGGACATACTTGGGGTCACATACAACATTATCTTTTGCAACCATATTCAGGACATTAAAAACAAATGTACGTCAAGACTTAACACACTTAAGGTACTAACAGGCACAAACTTTGGACACCAGCAGGAAACAACATCACTCATATACAAACAATATATTCGCTCAGTTATGGACTATGCTAGCCCATGCTGGGCACCAATTATCTCAAACACACACAAACACCTTACAGACAATACAGAACAACGCACTTCGTATCATTACAGGATGTACTCAATCACCACCAATAGAACACCTGCACACAAACAAAAATACTGAAAATTAGGGAACATTTAAACATGAGCGAAATACAATTCATGGCAGCAGCGACAACTATCCCACAACACCCTTGTCACTACATGTATAATCATGCACCAACACCCCGCACCATTAAGATAACACCAGACATATTATAACCAAATACTCCATTCCATACCACGCCCCCACAGACATCACACAGTACAGAAAAAAAACACACACACACACACACACACACACACACACACCACACAGCACTGACACGATTCAGTCCGAATGCGGTCCTAGGTGCGAAGCCGCCACCCATTGATAGGTCAGAGACCAGCCTGAGCAGATCGGATCGAGTTAACTTAGCACGATTCTGATGTGGACATCACCCCAACTTACAGACATATAAACACAGACTAGACAACTCCACAGACGACATCTGCCACCTGTGCCAGGAGACATCACAAACAATTGAACACATTATGACAGACTGTACTGCTCTAGCACAACAACACTAGTTCGCTGAACCTCTAGTCCACTCCGGAGAGGGCGATCGGTTACCTGCGTGCCGCCGGCTTGCTCGATCAGGGTGGGCTGATCGGCTAACCAACAACAACTCTTACTCCTTTTCATAGATAGCATGTGCCAGTGATGTCTCTACTTCTGGGGTAGGCCTACTAGGAGTGTTTTCACACAATGGCTGATGCCGGCCGTGGCATTTTTTGCACAAAATTTTAAACTTACAAAACCTTGCTCTGTGACCTTTCAAAAACATTTAAAACATGCTGTGGACTTGGTTACCCTGTCCTTTCTCTCCTCAACAGGTAAAGCCTCAGCCACTTCACATTTATATGACTTGTGGTTGCCTTCGCAAAAAATGCATTCCTTGATTCCCTTTAATTTATTCTCAGAGGGTGCATGTAGAGCTGAACAGTGAGTGACCTAGGGTGGATCGATTTTACATTTTTTTCGATTTCCATATTCTAATATAGACAAAAACTTGCGCATGCATGAGAAAATAGCCTCTGCAAAATCGTAGCTTAATAGGTAATCATCTTCTGCCCCCGGCAGAGCGATGAAAATCATATTTTAGTAGTCAAAAACATATTTTTCTTACAATTTTAAAATATTTCAATATGCATCAAAATTATTCCTAATAACTATAAAGTCGATGAAAAAGACCTCATATGATCGTTTTTTCCAAGCGCGTTGTCCTACGTTAATATCTTTTGCCCCCGGCAACAACGTCAAATGTTGAAAAAATAGGTAATTTATATACATATTTTCAGATCGGCTCTTTGTCTTAAATAATGCATTTATATATTTCCCATAGCATTTATATCGTTGCTTAGGCATGAAATAACACACACGCAAAATTTTATGACTCTAGAGTAATATCTTCTGTCCCCGAGAAAAGTCTAAATGTGGATTATAATTACGTTAATGCGATGTTATAAGTACGATAAGTACTAAGTACAGCTCCTCGCTTGCTAATTTTATAAAATTAGCAACCCAGAACTCACCACGAGGAGGTGGCTGTACGTCGAGTTCCACCCTATCCAGCCCCAACCAGCAACCACCCTTCCTTTGGCTGCATGTCGATTTAAATATGGTAATCTTTCTTAGAATCAAATCGTGGAATTTTTGTTCGGGAGTGAAGACGGGAGCGGATGAATCCGTCCCTCTCTTCTATTCCACTTACACTGGCAGAGGCTTCGGTTACTAATTTGATGAGTCTCTCGACCGCTTGAGTATGACAAGGGAATAGTGGGATCAGTCCATCAGGCTGGTCTCCCGTCTCAACAAACTCTTTTATTCGGGTATCAGGTATTGTTTTTGTAACGGGGGTTCGGTCACCTCAGCCTTTTGCCAGTTGATCATTTCGTAATAGTTTTTGACTATCGTAGAGCAGCTCAGGCATGCGAAGGCTCGAATTTCCCCCGCTGGTGATTGTTTTGATCGTGTTTTTAATATTCTTCTCCATCCCAATTCTCTTATGTGTTGCTCATCGGCATGTAGCATGGAGATCAAAATATTTTCTGGGTGAGCAAAGAAAGAATTTCTACGGAGGACTTTGTTGGCGATTGTTTTAGATCTTTGAGGCATGGTCTGAGAGAGACGCATCATTTCGAAAAAATGTTTTGCGCCCTCAGTGAAACTGGAGTTTTTCTTTATCTTAAACCAAATTGGTGCGTAAACTGTCATAATGAATCGCACAATTTCGTTGAAGGTGCTGGAGGGTTCACTGGTTGAAACATAGAGGCGCAGAAATCTATTTGCTGTTGTCAGCCACCTGGAATGCGCCATCTTACCTGGATTTCGAGCCGCGAGAGCTGAAGAGCAGCTACCGCTCGACACTGCTCTGTAGATGCGTAACAAATATTTTTGGTCAGTGCTCAACTCGGCATCATCTATGTCAATGTCGGGAGATGGAATGGCATCGAATTCTGTAATTGGAAGTTTTTCGCAGTCGTTCAGTTGTTTTCCAACTGGTCCAGTAAAGCCTATTGGCCCAGTTGTTTTGCCGTCCAGTCTTGAATGAGGTGTCGCAGTGATAATTCATTACCGTGTAATAGGCATATGATCCACTGAACTGGCCTTTGTAGTTTCATTTCAATCATACGAATGGCTCCACCCTTTCGACTGGCGCGTCAGTGGCAGCTGCTGCTGGCAGCACTCACCAGAGATGACCTATTAAGCTAAGATTTTGCAGAGGCTATTTTCTCATGCATGCGCAAGTTTTTGTCTCTATTAGAATATGGAAATCGAAAAAAATGTAAAATCGATCCACCCTACCCGGGGCCGGGGCACACTGTACCTGGGTTATTCCTTTTTGTAGAAACTTCGGTGTTGTGCTTGCCTTTGTCTCCTTGTTTAACATCCCACTGTCAAGGCCGGCGCTATCCACTAGGCAAACTACGCGATCGCTTAGGGCGCCAAAATCTGGGGGCGCCACACAAATTCTGAACAACTTAGACAAAATTACTTAGTCCAACTAAAAACACGAAAACTTAGTAATAAAGGGAGCAGTGGCTAAGAATGATGATAGCAATGTTGAGAAAAAAACAACTTTGTTGGAAGTGTTTTATTAAAAGAATGAGAAAAAACGTATTTACGCTCAACCATGACGCAAGAAAGACTTGTTGGGCTTTCTACTCTGTCAATAGAACATGAAATGGCTGAGAAACTGGACTTGAAACAACTCGTTCGCACATTTGCCAGAACAAAAGCATGAAAAGTAAAATTTTGATGAAACTGAACTTCATGGGTCATGATATAATTATAATATAATTTTAAGCTTTATTTTGAAGTAGGTAGTCAATGAAAAACACGAACATTGTAATCATGTAGCTAGCTTCTTTAGCCTATTATTATTACAGTATTAAATAATTTTATTATTGTTATATACAAGCAGTGAAAAAATAATGGGATACAATTTATGTTTATATATTATTTTCAAAACCTAAAAAAAGAAAACGAAAAAGAAAAAAATATGTAACAAATATTTTTTAACCTTAGTATCCATATCTGTTAACGAAGAATTGCTGTAGCTGTTTGCACAATGTTGTAGCAGTAGCAGAAAATTGAATCATCACCAGCTGAACTATTGATACAATATTGTACGCTATATATTATAAGCCACTGTTCCTGTATTCAGCAAACAGTCATAACTGCAGAGCTCAGTAAGACTGGTACTGACCAAGGTAATCCCCAGGTCATAAGGCTCACATCGGCCGGCTAGGGCCAGGGTATTCCCACAGGTCATAAACCTAACTCATCTGGGGGTCAGACGTGGTTGATAGGTTACCGCTAATTATTGATCACCTGGTGGAAACGTTCAGAGGCTAACCCATTAGGGCGGTCGTACTCAGGTGACAACATGAATCTGAAGGAAATCCTACCATCAGGGGTGTCTAACTTATGTGTTTTTACATGGGGAATTCAAATATGAGCTTATTTTTTGGATAGGATAACTCTAACCTACATCATTTTGTATTTCTAAATTGCCAATTTTACCCTTTTGAACCCCTTTATAATATATTAAAAGATATAAGGTAAATCATTTATATTGACAAGGCCAAATCAACTTTACATTATTTATTAATAGGTGAACTGCATGTATATCACTGGATATAATTACAAAGATCATTCTCCTGACATCTTGAACTTTGCCAGGTTGCACAAATCCTGCTTTGACTCAGACTTGGACATCAGCTTCCTGCTGGTCTCCTGAGCCCTGATCCCTCCATCCCTCTTTTCCTGTGAGAAGTACTTAGCAGAAGCCTCAGTCACCATTTTAACAACCCTCTCAATGCTTTGTGTGTGGCAAGGCCAGTTGCGCACCTCCATGGGGGTGTTGATGAAGTTTTTCACCTCCGAGGTGCTTAGAGAGCAGGTGAGAGGTGGCTCTGACACACCTTCTGACCAGCTGATCAAGTCACCGATGCTGGAAGCATCACAATTGATGTCAGGTGTCCTTCTGCTCCTAACAGAGGAGTCCCCCAGCTGAGTGTCCGGGTCCCCCTCTTCCCTGATGGCCAGGATTCTCTCTACCCCTTCAATCCTCTCCTTCTGATCCTCAGAGCATAGTAGTGTTTGGAGGATGACTTCACTGTGGGCATACCAAGCAGATCTTCTCACAGTTGGCATCACAATATCCAGCACCTCCTTTCTCTGGGACTTGAGGCAGTCCAGCTGAAAGAGGATGTGCCTAGGCCCTTCGATCCAGGAGTGCTTGACCTTCACGTTGAACCAACATGGTAATACACTCCAATGATGAATTCCACAATGAATTGCAGAATCTTCAGGTTCTTTCCTTTAAGTCCGTGCTATGGAAAACCGATGAGTGGGTAGTTGGGAGGTAACGAAAATGGTTCACTGAGTAGGTAGGTAGTTAATCTAACAATTATTAAATTCCTTTTATGTCAATAACTGGGTGGAAGAAACCAATTGGTTGCTCACCAGAGTTATTCTCCACACTAGTATTTATATACTGTGTGGGAGGAGCGTGCTCGGTAATGGAGATACATTACCGCTCAACCAACCGGGAATAAACCAAGACAACGCTGGTACAAGAAGCCCCGCGAAGAGGAGAACAAAGGGAGAACGAAAACGAAGAACGGGGCGAGAGGACGTACCAGCAAAGTACGCTCTCATATGAGACAACCGGAGAAGGGAGAGACTGCAATAACTAAAAGTAAGTGACTAATTGAGTTTTTACACCAAACAGTTAATAACATTAAATTAAGCTGGGTCAAACAAGCTAGGCCTACATTGTGGCCTAAGACCCAGCATCAACTCATAGCTTAACAAAGGTGAAGGTAGATTGCCCTAACCTAATCTTGTGAGGAATCCTACTGTGGACCTCAATTTATCTGCCCGCTCTGGACCATTTCCGGAATCTCTAGGCTGACCCCTCTAGGCTAGACTTGATCTACTCTATAGTTAGACTGGAGATATAAGGGGTGGGTTAATTGTGGACCAATTCATACAGAGCATTTTTCGCAGTGCTTTGACACCCAGAGCCTGAGAAGTCTGTTCGCTGTGGTGAGCCAGCGGCTGTGGTTTACTGGTCCTATCTCTAACAGAGCCAGCCCTGCAGGAAGTACTCCATCCCTGACTGCACAGACAATTTTATAGCCATAGTATTGATCAGTTGAGAGATCTTGAATGACCTTGTCAGGAAGCTTGATCAGTGGAGGGCCAACAGAGATTCGGGTGAAGTTTGGATTGATATCAAAGTCTGTAGCAGAATCAAGGAGCTTTCCTATTGGCCCGGATAATTTTTTGTCTGACAGAGTAGGGCCATCAAGGTCAACAATGAGATGGCGCAGTGGAAGTTCAACAGTGTGCAGGTTGCACACCAACCAGACCAGCTTTCTCCCCAGGTGCAGCTCCAGCTTCCGCATTACTCCAGCTTTCACACCAGTGTTGACATTTGTTGAATCTCCTCCAATGGCCAACAAGGTCTTATCATAACCCCTCTCTTTCAGCCAGGCAAACAGGACCTTAGCAATCTTCTCCGCATGTGACTCCTCTTTAGTTGCTTTCTCTGGGGTAAAGTGGAACAGATAGTAGCTGCCAGGCTCACTAACAACACTATAGTGTTCTTCCTTGATCTTTGCGGGAAAAGATTGGTCACTGCCCTCAGCTTCCATCATCACATTGGTCAGGTCAATCCGCCCATCAAAGAGGATGCAAGAGATCCCCCCCCTCCTCCCTGCACTTCTTCTCCAACTGTTCCCCAGCTCTCTCATCAACTTCTCCTGTGCTCTCTTGACCTTGCTCTTATCAATCACTTTACTTGTATTGTCTTCTGTGATGATTCCTGCGTCAATCAGAGCTGCTGTTGCTATCGCTGCAGCTGGCCTCAGCCCTATGCCATACCTTACACTGCAAGGGCAATGTTTTGAATCTCATCATAGTTTTTCTGTACCTTTGCCGAAGCTGCTGGCTCAGGGTCAGTTTGAGGGAAGAGCTCAACTTCAGGAACAAACTCATCTTCATCACCACTTCTCTCCAATTCCAGATCCTCATCACCATCTGCCAAAAATCTCTTAACATCCTTCCTGGCTGCCTTCTCTGCTACTGCAGCACTTTCCTCCTTGCTCCTTCTCCTTTTCTCTGCCTTCCTTTCCATCCACTGCCTTTTCAATGTCCTCACCTGTCTCTTGTGCTCTGGTAGATCAGGACCCCCTATTTGGTGGGGTCCCTTACTTCCAACCTTCTCTTTCTGTCTCTTGATGTAGGCAAGATCTTTACAGGAATCTTTTTCTCTCTGCTGCAGGAACAGTTAATGTGGGCTTGGATAACACAGCCCTCACAGCCTCCCCCCTCACAACTGGTAATCTGACACTTGCAAGTCAAAATATCAAAGAACTTGTCTAACTTGACAATGAACCTCTCTTTGGCATCAAGTTTGCCCTTCCCAAGAGAAAACTTCACTGCCTGATTCCAGACCTCCTTGAGCTTGGACATGATGGTCACTTTTTCATTGATAACAGGTGGCTTGAAAAGAGCATTAGCTTTGCTCCACTGACAAATCAGACCAGGGTAGATGTCACTCACCAGCTTGTCCACTGGGTAGTTCCTCCTGTCATCTTCACTTTGCTTCCTCAAGTAGATGCCATACCTCAGGATATCCCTCACAGTTGGCAGTTCAGACACCAACAGCTCCCGGCCAGTGCCAACAAGATTACTCAGATGAGAACTTGATTTCGTCCTTGTTCTGACTTGAGCCATTTTCTTAATGAGTTCACACTGAAATAAAAACAATAATACAACAGTTAAGTATCCACTACAGACAGGTATTAACTCTTTTCAGCCAAAATTCTTGGTTAAAAAAAGAGCTGAAATGGGCAAGAATAAATTTATCTGCAAATGCTAAACACATTATGCTTTTTTGGTTTCAAAATGTTATAAAATGCTAATTTATCTGTTGTCTGTAATGCAAATAATTTGTTCATGTACTCTAAAAAAACTAAAGAAACACATCCTAAAATATTCTTTAGAACATTGAAATAGGCCTCATACTGCTCAGTTGTACTAAAAATGAACCACCTAATTTTAGCTCAAATCAAAGTTGTTAATTAAATTTTGCTCAATGTATCACTATAATATGCGTAGAAATAGCTTTTTCTAAAATATAACAGAATAATACTCACATGTGAACAGTAACAAAAAAAATATCAGTAGATAATCACTAAATCTATCCCCTCACTGCAAGCCGAGGTGGTAAAATAGCTTCATAAATCATGAGTCACTTCAAATATTTCACAAAACGTTTTAGAATGTTCTGAAACGTTACATTCTAGCCTCTGAGAAAGGTAGCTCAGAAAATGGCCTTATGCGCGCCAGAAAACCGTCAAAATATTTCATATACCAAACTGTATGATAATTACAATTAAGTGGAATGGCACACCTTTTTATTTGAGTATTTAAATATTATTATTATTATTATATGAATTACATTATATGTGTTTATATGAATTAGTTAGAACAATGCTCTATGAGAGATAACGTGAGCAGCCATGATAGAAAACGTGAGAAGACATATTCTGGGGTAACTACAATAGTAAAATAATCAACAATTTAATAATAATCAACTGCAAAATGATGTAGGTTAGGGTTATCAGAATTAAATAGTTTCTTCAGAATTGTGTTCTATACACCAAAATATGTCATTTGAACACCCCTCTCCATTGATTTAAAAAAAAACGCATAGTATGACCCGCCCTACTAACCCATCTATACAATCTTAAAGGTTCTTTAATACTACATACTAAGTGCTATTGAAAGTCCTTCCATCAAGTTCCGTGTTTGACAGAATTAAATATACTAATCTTTTTTCTTATAGTAAATAACAAATGAAAGCATTGTAAATCACTCTTATTATTTCGTTGTAAATTTATAATTATAGTGTACATAATTTAGGTAAACCTAAATAACGTCTTATGTAGGTTAAGTGCTATACACAGCAGACAAGCATATCCTTAAAAATGACAAAAAAGTTTGAAAACTTGAGAGTAATTCCATCTGTGTTTCATATGTAACTACAGATGTATGGTAATACAGTTCTCTCATGCTTCGAAAGAGGTAAATTGTAGAAGATATTATTATTATACATATTATATTATTAACAGAAATTTGTGTTTTATTGACATTTTATTCACTGACTTTCTGTGATGATAATTATATGGAATTACTGTATTTGCATGAATGAAAATATGAAGCCACAAGATGAAAATGTACGTGTTATCAACGGTTTTTCGAGTTGCAGAAACAATACAGTAGCTAATAGAGTTCCTATATTACCTTATCAAAACTTATTGGGCGGGGGCGCACATTGAAGGGCTCGCCTAGGGCGCTGAATACCCTGGCGCCGGCCCTGCCCACTGTGCAAACTCAATTCCCCCTCGTCTTGCTAATTCTGTGCCTAAAAGGCTTAACATCCTCTGAAGGTGGATGTACACATGTTCTGTTGAGTGTCCCCTACTTAATTCAAGCAAAATTGAGCTAGGCAATTTAGACTCCAGTATAGTGACCAACATTACACTATACTTTTCCATTCCTACACCCAAGTTGTCCAGGGACTTAGTTCTAACTTCAAATTCATCACATAACTGCCGTAACTCCTTGACACTATTGGGATTATTAACAGCAGGTATAGCTAAAAGTTCGCGGAGGTGGCTTTTAATTAAGATCTCTGGCTTATCAGACCGTTTCTTTAATATATCCCAAGCCACATTATAATTAGTCTCTGTTGATGCTAATCCTGGTATTGTTTTTGCTGCCTCCCCTTCCAAGAGGGACTGCAAATAATTAAACTTCTCCACAGCACTTAACAATTGACTAGAATGAACTGCTGACTGAAAACTGTCTGCCCATCCTTGCCATTCCTGGATACTCCGAGAAAATGTTTTGAGTACAAGCCTCGGTAATTGAACTGCAGATCTGTTAACCTTAACTTCACAAACACTGTTTGTTGAAGACTGTGTTTCATTATTAGACCTGGTCTCTAACTGTACTGAGCTGTTAAACTCTTTTGCTCTGTAGCACGGTTTAATTATGTCATCAATAATCTCTTCAAAGTAAATTATTTCATTTTCTATTTCATCCTCTTCTATAAGAGTCTCAATTTTAACATTTACTTCACTTAGAGCAACCGTTTCAGTTTCTAATATGGAAAGCTGCGCATTCACTAAGTTAAATCCTCTTGCTCTATGGCAGAATCTATAGTGGCAATGACCTTTGTAATTAGACCTTTGTAGGCGCCTCTCATTTTTCTAAACTTGTTCAATTCAGCTGCACTCACCTTCAATGCAAACAAACAAACTGGGTCAATGCCAAATAAGCTGAATTGGCCAAAATATTTAACCAAAATGACGAAACTCAAAATTTGCCTTTTGTCAAATAAACTGAATTGCCTGGTTGGGGGTACTGATCAACTACCAGTCTAGAATATCAAATTTTCCACCCAAGTAACTGGCACACTGAAGTCTGCAACCTCTGCCTACGAACAATAAAACCAAATGTAGGCCCAAAACAACCAGAGACTAGCGACCAAGTTTCGCAAGTGGGTGACCAAACTTTCTACCCTGGGACCTTAACTCAATTATGTTCAACCCATCCAGGCCTAACTTAGGCTACAATTTGCACAATTAGAACTTTGCCAAAAAATAGTCACTGACTCAGTCTTGAGCTAGAATCCGGCTCGAAGGACCATGTTATTTTATTTATTTTGATTGGGTTCAGAATTTCAGCTGATCCTTGAACGGCCAAGTTCTGAAGGGCTACTTTAACTTATAGCCTAAGTTAAGCTATACTAAAACAAACTTACGGATTTGGAGGTCCTATTAGGTCCTACCTCAGGGTTGCTGACTCGATGTGGGCCTACCTTAGGCCTCAGTTGCATAAAATTGAGATAAAAAAAAAAGGGGCACTATTTATGGTCTTTGTAAACCTTGCAACAACAACACAACCTGCACCATTGCACGATGCAACAATCTTGTATCTAAACAACCAAACTGAATTGCAAGAGTTCTCTAAGACCACGCCCTGTAAGTGCCGCAATCAACAAACGAGTAAAAAGGACGCGCCCATGCCCCCCCCCCCCACAAAAATGATGCCACAAGAGCCCAAAAATGCTTGCTCTAAATTAAGTGAATTTTTCACTAACCTTACAATTATGAGATGGATATATATATATACAGTATACACCCTAACTTAATATATACAAGCAATGCTGCATCAATTAGCTTAGTCATCATATCGCCTTGGGACAACAATGGCTCTTCCTCTTCTTGATTTTCTAACAGTGGTAATAGTAGAAAGAGCGGATAATGAAAAGAAAGCGAAAAAAGAAAGAGCAAAGAGACGTCTTTTAAAATTCACTACAACAAGGTCAACTCTGTGTTAATGATTTTCCAATAAAAATTTAAACTTCAGGAAGGGAATTAATAGAAGTAGGCCAGAATATCACTACGGAAAGCTGTAATTCACTGTTACCGTCAGTATTTTCTGGTTGGTCTCCATTTGAGTATTAAAATTGCGTTAGTAACGCATGATTTTAAAACACTCGACGTGCGGTTGCCATGGCAACGAAAGTGGAATATCTGGAAGAGTAAACTAATGTAATTAAGGAAAAGGTAAGGTTAGTAAATCCTTAAGAAAGTCATCTTCAAACGAGACCCACTGGCCAGAATACACCAAGGAAATCGAGGGTAGATCTAGAAATGGGATTCAGATACAGAATGACCGTCCAACTCTGTTTTGTGTATACGATAGAGCCTACACAAAGATTACCGCCGAATGTGTGTACAAACCACCAGCAATGTATATTTTCGGTGTGCACGTCCTAAACACAGATGAAAGTATTGCCGGACTAGGTTGAGTAATGCACGAAATAATAATTACAAAAAATCCTCTCCCCGGTTCGAACACAGGACAAAACGGTGCACCAGGGGAATTCGAAGGAACTCCTCCGAACCTTTTTATGACGTCAGAAGTACAACCTCGTAATAATGCTGGTAATTTTGATCAAACTAAAAAACTAATAGGTCACGTTGACCAACCCAGTGAATTGTATTCTCGTGAGAACCGCATACCCGCAGTAAAAACACCGCACAAATGCTAAATTATACATAGTTTTTAACGATTCAGGACGCTCGATTAGTCTTAGTCCGATTTGGTCAACCATTTGATGTCAAAATTTAACCTTAAACTTAAACCGTATAATTCGATTGCAACTAGTGTTTCAGGGGACCCTACTGAAAATTATGGCACTTTCACGATAAACATTAAAATGGGAAAGGCTAATTTATTTCACAAATTTATTGTAGTGGATGTAGACTCATTTCCGGGTAACTTTTTGATTGGTATCGACTTCCTGAATCGAGTAAATTTGAGTATTTATTTTACGAAAACTGGAGGCCAACTAGCAATTGATACTTGTAAATATCCCTTTTGTAGTATGATCGAGAATAAATTTTAATTCATTCACAGAAAATAGGGACCATGTAAAACATTATTCTAAAATTAAGGTAAAATTGACCAGCAAGAAATTAAAAATTTTAGCCAATAGTGGTGCAGTTTATTTTGGGAAAGCTAACGTGACTAATTCTGACGACAATGATTTTATTTTTTTAAGTAATGAAAATAAGGTAAGTTAGGATTAAGGATTGCCACTGATACCGATGACAAAGGCTTCGCTGTTTCTGGTCCCTTCACATCTAGATCATCTGTGCCCTCGAAGCGAGCTTGAACAGCCTTTCTCACTCCTGGATTGATAAAAACACTGGAACGCACCAGAGTGAGTGACCGAAAAGCCACTTTTCTCTTGACTCCAACTGCGGATAGTTTGGGTCATGACATTTCAGGCTTTAGTTTGAATCGCTCGTCGATTCAGAGGCAGCGAACGAAACTCCGGGAGGAAACTGCACGGACAATTAAGGAGTCATTCGAGCCGACTCATCCCTTAACCGTCCACCGAGATAAAATGCTGCTTCCAGAAATGACTGGGAATGAAACTGTGAATCGACTGCCGATATTCCGGGTAAGGTTGGCTGGGATAGGTTTTGGTTGTGCCATTAATAAATCGAATTTAAACTTCACTATTGAGTACCCACTAACTATTTTTCAACCTTTTAACTTTGAACAACCTATAGATTCCCTTTAGAGGTTCCGGTACATTATGATCGAACATTCGAGTGTTCATAAGGATTTAGCAAACTTCAAAACCTCTACTTAGGAACGTGGAAAAAAAGCATTTAGATTACATGGAGGAGGAGAGGAACAACTTCTGGGAGTTCCCAAGCTGGGACGTGAAACTGGTGTGGCGATGGCTATTGCAGTGGAAAAGCAATCCGATCCTGAAAGATTAAAGGCATGGTACGAGCCATGTGCTTCGATACCACGGCCTCGAATACTGGGAAAACGAATGAAGCCTGTCCTTCTTGAAAAGAAGTTGGAGAAAAGCTTGCTCCATTTCGGCTGCAGACATTACATCTTCGAGGTGGTGCTCGAGACAGTCTTCTCAACTTGCATAGGGACATCAACTGGGCCAGACACATTGCTCTTCAAACGATTTTGGGATAAGTGGGGATTCTCGGACAAAGAAGAGTCCCAAACTGCGGTGGATGACGATACATCAACTTCCACTGTCTCGGATATCCGTGATGAAATTCTTGCGTTCATTGAAGAAATGCTCCTGGCTCAGCAACTCAGAGTTGACTAAAGGGAACTCTTGGAGTTGGTGACAATTTATCTCGGAGAAACGCCATTCGAGGAATTCGGTTTATGGCTCCAGGAGCGATGCATCGCGCAAGTGGATAGCGAAAGCCATCTACGCTCTCAAGGCCTTCGTGTTCCAAGACTAGTTTAATCGCACGGTCAGAGAGAAGGGCGCGATGTGAAGAATTTGCATCTTCGAGTCCAATATTTACATCAAACCATGGTACCGAGGCCCCCTACCAGTGTCCGCTCTAAGGAACGACCTACATCACCTCGATGCTCTTGAAGCCTAGTAGACCTCGGATCCACCGGTGTCGAACGCCACAGTGAAGTAGTTCATTCTCCACCTTTGGTATTTATCTGAGGTCCAAGCTCTCGACAACCACGGGAATGAGGATCGGCAGAGTAGAGCAACAATCGAGGAGAAGGACTTAGAGACAAAGGTCAAAGCACTCCAGATCGTCAACAACATAGCGGAACGCGATGTGGCCCTCATGGAAGAATTCAACTGGCTTCACACCACAGACGAGGACCAAAAATAGTACCTTCTTTTGGCGGTTAAGGCGCACAGGAAGAATTTCCTGATGCAAAAACGAGTACCATCACGAAAGCTATAGGAGCGCGTGTTCTTTGATTATGTAATATGGGAGCTTCGAGCAATTTATTTTCCTAGTGTTCTATAGTAAATTTGTACTTTTTTGTTTTTTCCCCCCTTTTCATTGAATGTTTCAGAGAGATTTGCATCACGTGTGCGGCTTTTTGTTTGTTTTGGTAGCTCGATCACAGGGGGAGAAACTTCAAGGGTTGGTAGCGACCCCTCAACATGCTTTGATTCCTTTCAGATTTTGTGAACTTTAATTTTTAGTCAATTCTCATAAATGTACGGGGTGCCCCCAAAGAAATTACTATTTTCGATTTTTATCCCCTGAATGAGGGCCACCCTAATATATATATACGATATTATATTTTTTTCACAGTTAAACATGAAATAAATGAATGATACACACCCACAAGGAAAAATTAAAATTGTAAATAAACCTATAAATAATAGTTAAACATGAGACCAGTTGGTGTAGCGTGTAGAACACCAGTTGTAAAAAGAGGCTATTTTGTCATTAAAATTCATTGGAAAATGAACCTTACTGTAAGCAGATTTAAAACGTGGTGGATATGCGTTCCAAGTCGCAACTTGCTAAGGCCTACTTAGATATTTGGGCGATTAATTATATTAGCTGAAATCCATATTGGGCTCCAAATAAATCTAACCTAACCTGCAAAAACACACTTTCATGTGGTTGTATGGCTCTGTTGGGCGATTTATTTGGAGCCCAATATGAATTTCGGCTATTATAATTAATCTGCCAAATATCTAAGTAAATGCTACACGAACTAGTCCCATGATTGGCATTGGAAAGCAAAAATTCAAAGGTAATTACTCTAACCAATTTACAAAAAACCACTTACATGTGGTTGTATGCTCTACAGTATATAAAGTTTAAGCAGCAATTTTTTTTTTTTTTTAATAAAACCAAAAAATTGTTCACTTAGCCCACAATTCGTGGTTCAAAAACTTTTGAACAAATATTCAATAAAAATTAACCTTACCTCCACGTTGACAGGTTTCATACACGTTATCCTTCAAGCAGGAACAGGGATCTTTTCAATCTTGTTTAATCTGTCAAAACCCAATCAAATTAACTTAACGTGCACTTTCTTACCAAATATTTCTAACAAACAATGATCTTTAAAATTGGTTAGTAATGTCCACAGAATTGAGAATTTCACTCGCAGTGATTGAAAAAGAGACTTCATTCCTTAATGATTGAAAATAAAGATTATTTGTGTGTAGATTTTTAACATAAGTACTGTACTAACAAATGTCAATGCAATTTGAACCATCACCTGGAACTCAGTTTAATTAAAAACACTTAAAATTAGTTTTGATCAAACTTTTAATGTAAAATACAAATAAACATTAAGTATCGTGTGTGTTATTATACAAATTTTATATTTTCAGGAAATATTTTACTTACAAAATATGTTTCATTTAGAGATTTTAGGTTCAAAACGTAGGTGTACTTTAGAATTTTTGAGCCTGGGGATGATGCTTTGTAAAAGGGTGTAGGAATTCCAATTGGTAATTATGTCGCAAATGACATGGCCTGAAGTTGAAATCAAAAATACATGTTTCTAGTGTATTTTGGTGTGCTCTGTTCAAATATAACCTTCATTTCCTGTGCAAATGGAAAGCAATATGATTATTTGTACATTACTTCGGAGTTGTATTTCTTTATTTCTGGTCATGTGAATAGCAATATATTAACCAAAAATTATGAAAACTAACTAAACCTAACGCTAACAAGGGGCTCCGCCACCTTGACCCCCGCTAATAACCTAAAGTTCGTTCCTGATATGACGAAATATGACTCCGAAATAATGTAAACAAATTCTTATTTCTTTACATTTGCAGAGGAAATGAAGGTTGTATTTGAACAAAGTGCACCAAAATACACTAGAAAAATGTATTTTAAGGAAAGATACAAGGCCTAATAGACCAAAACGTTCAATTGCCGTAAGGTAGGACAACTCACACCCTTCGCACAACAATATCATACAAAACTGATCTGCTACGTTCAGACTGAAAGACATGTGAACGGCGCATAGAAAATGACCATCACTATTTCCCTGTACAAATAGCACAAATTATACTCGTCGAACCAGACATGAGTGTATTTATATATATATATATATATATATATATATATATATATATATATTATATATATATATATTAGTAGTATCATAATTTTCACCATTAATATGCATTTGCACAAAAGAATTAGTGACAAATTTGAATAAAGCGACTAAAACTACCTCATAAAAAGTTATTTTGATTTACAGGTCCAGCCCGTGTCATTTAAAACATATTAACCTTCCAATTTAATTAGAATAGAAACAAAAACTCAAAAAATGGGAGTTAAAGTTGTTATATTCGAAGTTAAAGGCGCATCAGTAGTCAATACAGTATATTTTATTTATTTTAATTAATCATCTCAGGAATAAATAAGGACTTCATTTTGACGCCTACTTAAAGTATAGGACTAGGCTAGGCTAGTTTTAGTTCGGTTTAGGTTATCATGAAATGGTAAAGGTTTAATTTATAGCAGTAAAATAGAAATTAATTTTGTTCACCAATTATTTAAAAATTTTGGTAAATATTTGGCTGGACACGGGGGCTACATTTTTTATCAAAATTACATTTTTCTAGTGTAGTTTTCTCTGTTTTGTTCGAATCTGATACCCATTTCGGATCTTTTCCGTTTGACTGCCGCCATTGAAACATAAGAGGTGAGTGACCCCAGCCTTCTTTACTTAGCCTTATAAGGCTAACTAACGAAAATATCACGACCTAACCTAACCAATCGTTAGGTCAGCTGTACGACCTTGACGATTGGTTAGGTTAGGTCGTGATATTTTTGTTAGTTAGCCTTATAAAGCTAACTAAAGAAGGCTGGAGTTTAATTATGTTTCAATGGCGGCAGTCAAACGGAAAAGATCCCCCATTTCTTGTGCAAATGAATAGAAACTATTTTTTTTTCCATTCCAAAATACGGAGTGTTTCTACTCATTTGCACAAGAAATGTGTGTCAAATTCCAGCAAAGCAGAGAAAACCACCAGGAAAATGTAATTCTGATAAAAAACTAGCTAACCTAACTAAATTAACAAACCTAACCTAACTAAACTAACCTAACATTTCGGGCATTGCACACAAGAGGGCAGAACTCCTTGGCGTTTAAAACAATCCACCGCTGCTTCGTTATTTTCAAAATATTTAGAAATGGCGCGGTAATACTCAATCTCGCAACCGTCACAGTCAAAACCTTCACTAGCTTCAGCCATTGTCCTCAAACTGCGTGAAGCAAAGGAAATTCCTATGGCGCACGTCGCAGAAAGTGTCTAATTGACCAAATCTACACAAAAAGTGTCTAATTGGCCCAATCCAGCCATGTGACAATCTGAAAACAAGTGATACGTCCACGAAACGCATTACCGTACATACAAACACACGGAGCGCTAACATACATACATGGATACATACATACACACGGAGTCTCCACGTGAACATTATATATTAAATGAATTTTAGGTAAATGTTTACTATAACACCACCACCTCCAATTTCTTTGCAAAATACATTTTTTAGTTTTTGGTGTGTTCTGTTCAGATCTGCTATTCATTTGATGTGGAAATGACCCAATTAAAAGTTACGAGACATTGAAGTTTACTAAGTAAATATAGGGAATTTTGGGCATAAGCATGGGGTCATTTCCACAACAAATAAATAGCAAATCAGAACAAAACACACCAAAAACTACTGAAAAATGTATTTTGCAAAAAACCCAACCTAACCTAACCTATACCTAACCTTCTCATTGCTTGTATTACATTAAAAAAAAATGCAGTTTACTATAGCAAGCATTTACTTACTGTAACATTCAATCAGACGCAGGAGGATAAAGCTATGCATTCAAGCAGAAGCAGGAGGAGGATAAAGCTGTGAAGTTGCATGAAGAAACTGACACAGAGCATTATTAGTGTTGGCGTGACATGCACAAAATAGGTAGCGTGCATTCTACTGTATTACCTGGGCGAAGAATCCACTGCTTCACATCCTTCCAAAGTCTTTCAATAGTTTGTGTGTGGACATCGGAATTTTCTGGGTCTACAATGTTCTTGGAGTGGTTAACTGTCTTATGGATGTAAATCTGTGGTAGCTGCGCTAGTCCTAGGTATGTTTTCCACTGATTCTGAATAAATCGTGCTACCAGGTAATATATATTTTTGAATTAATGGAATGAGTGTTTCTGTTTTACGGTCTTGGACACTTAAAATAAATATTTTCCGGGAACCACGTTCTATCCCGCCGAAAACCCACACACTATCGAAAATACGGCCGCGTTGATATTTTCGCCTACCAAATTTCGACTCATTAATTTCTACAATTATACCGCTACCACCAATTGGTTTTTGATGTTCAACCCAATATTCACACACTTCACAGCAAAATGATTTCCAATAGACTATTGTCTTTGAGGAGAGATGTAAATTACGTATACAATAGACTTCTGAGAATTCTTTCGTCAGGAATATGTTCATAAAACGTAATACTGTATTACATTAGGCTTTACATTCACTTTATCTAGCCACGTATTCTTGAACTGGGATATGGCGAATCCGCATGTGTTTACACGCTTATTTCTTTTGTTAGTCTTTTTCGATGTACACCGGAATATATGCTGGTCCTCTCTGTACGTACACTGTTTATCATACAATGGACACTTCATTGTTGATGGTAAAACGTTATGCGCAATGAAAATCTCTATAGCGGCTTTATCGTTATTATAAACGCGCGCTATCAGTTCTTCGAAATCGTAATTACAGCCTTCACATGCCATATCTAAATTTATTTAAAGGAAAATGGCGTCAGTCACAGACTAGATGAAAATCAAAACAAATGTTGTTATTATAAACGCGCATTTGACGTGACGTCACGTCAAATGGATATCGTTAATTAAAATTTCAGAAGCAAATATCTTCGTAAATACGAATTTCCCCAAATAAAGACATACACCATTTTTCTTAGTAAATTATGATGTACTACTGGAAATATTGGTAATTATTCGTTTTTACACCCAGTCTGTTTTTATGATGAGGACAAACTTTTTTGGTCAATTTTGAGGTGTTTGCACGAATCTGCCATCCGTTTCCTGTGCAAATGCGTAGTTTTCGAGATATCGTCATCTTGAAAACTACGCATTTGCACAGGAAACGGATGGCCATTTCGCACAAAACACCTCAAAATTAATCAGAAAAGTTTGCTCTCATCATTTTCATTTAAACTAACGAAAATATCACGACTTAACCTAACCAATCATCAAGGGTGTATAGTTGACCTAACGGCATTCAATTAACCTAACCAGGCATTCAATTAACCTAACCAGGCATTCAGTTGACCTAACTGGGCATTCAGTTGACCTAACTGGGCATTCAGTTGACCTAACCGGGCATTCAGTTGACCTAACCGGGCATTCAGTTGACCTAACCGGGCATTCAATTAACCTCACAGGTTAATATTGGTTATTTCACCGAAATATCTGATCTTTTCGTATTAGGCACTCACTGTTACATTTTGGGCAAGTTAAGGAAGAGAGAATAACGCCGTAATTGATAAAAACATTCGGTTAATATTCGTTTTTTGACCCAGTCACACCCAGCTATAACAGCAATATATCTTGAATAACCAATCAAAGCTGACTAAGAAAATATATATATTATCTTGTGCAAATTTGTATAAAATGTACTTTTTTAAAAAATATATTTTCTACTTTCTAATATGTATGTATATAAATTTCTGTTGGTTTGTTTATTTGGGCTACCTTTTTTGGACTTTTTTGGAGATTTTTCTTGGCTTTTTTTTGCTACTTGGCTTTTTTTGGCTACTTTTTCTTGCTTTGGCTACTTCTTTCTGTTTCTGGTTAGTGTGGTAATTTTCGTTCTACTGGTATGACGTGTCAATCTTGTGAACTTGATTTCGAAGACTTAATCCGCCTTGTTGGCCTCGATGAAGATAAAAGTTTAGATTTTTTTTCCAATCACGGCATAATTCCGACATCCGTGATTTGCCCTAAATGTAATACTGCCTGTATTTTAAGACAAGACTCGAAGGTGTTTAGGTGCCGTAAAAAAAATGGAAGGATGTGAAATCGTGGGTTTTACGTGCTGGGAATAGACGTCCTCATTACCGGAAATATTTCGCACGATACTTGTTCCTGGCAGAACATCCTGACGATTCTACAGTTCTGCGTCACTTCCTTACTGCAATTGCAGAACTATATCCTCCAAAATAAGGTGACTGGTTAGGTTAGGTGGTTAGGCTAAGTTAGGTTGTGTTTAGCACGAATGCAAACTTTTCTGGTCGATTTTGAGGTGTTTTGCATGAATCTGCCATCCGTTTCCTGTGCAAATGCGTAGTTTTCGAGATGACGATATCTCGAAAACTACGCATTTGCACAGGAAACGGATGGCAGATTCGTGCAGAGCACCTCCAAATTGACCAGAAACATTTGCTCTCATTATAAAAAGAGACTGGGTCAAAAAACGAATAATTACCAAACATTCAATTCTTTGTCTTCATCTAGGGCACATGACGAATCAAGTTCTCAAAGTCAAAATCACACGAATGGCACGTCATAATTTTATCACAAACACCACTAAACTGAATCCAATTTGAAAAAAAAAAAAATAGCCAGAACAAAACCCAATCAACTAATTAAGTCGCAGAGTAGCGAAAAAATAGCCCAATCAGGAAAAATACTTTATGAAAAAAGTACATTATAGCTAAAACAGGAATATTTTATTAAAAAAAGTACATTTCAACAAATTTGCACAACATACGATATATATTTTCTTTGTCAGTTTTGAATGGCAATTCAATATTTGTACTGTTTTAACCGCGCGTGAGTGGGTTAAAAGACGAATATAAATGGTAATTATTCGTTTTTACACCCTGTCTGTTTTTATGATGAGAACAAACTTTTCTGGTCAATTTTGAGGTGTTTTGCACGAATCTGTCATCCGTTTCCTGTGCAAATGCATAGTTTTCGAGATATTGTCATCTTGAAAACTACGCATTTGCACAGGAAACGGATGGCCGTTTCGTACAAAACACCTCAAAATTAACCAGAAAAGTTTGCTCTCATCATTTTCATTTAAACTAACGAAAATATCACGACTTAACCAAACCAATCATCAAGGGTGTATAGTTGACCTAACTGGGCATTCAATTAACCTAACTGGGCATTCAATTAACCTAACTGGGCATTCAATTAACCTAACTGGGCATTCAGTTGACCTAACCGGGCATTCAGTTGACCTAACAGGTTAATAGTGGTTATTTCACCTAAATATCTTCTGATCTTTTCGTATTAGGCACTCACTGTCACATTTCGGGCAAGTTAAGGATGAGAGAATAACGGGTGCTCTTCCAATATGTGCTCTACCGCGAAACTGTGATCTACCATATTCCAATACGTGCTCTACCGTGAAACTAGCCTTATAAGGCTAACTAACGAAAATATCATGACTTAACCTAACCAATTGTTAGGTCAACTATACGCCCTTGACGATTGGTTAGGTTAAGTGGTGATATTTGCGTTAGTTAGCCTTATAAGGCTAACTAACGTACCTGCTGCTAATCCGAATAATCTAAGGTAGATCACGTATTGGAATGTAAATTTTAAAGTAGAGCACATATTGGAAGAGCACCGAATAACGCCGTAATTGAAAAAAACATCCAATCCTTTGTCTTCATCTCAGGCACATGACGAATCACGTTATCAAAGTCAAAATCACACGAATGGCACATCATAATTCTATCACAAACACCACTAAACTGAATCCAATTTTAAAAAAAAATAGCCAGAACAAAACCCAACCAACTAATTAAGTCACAGAGTAGCGAAAAAATAGCCCAATCAGGAAAAATGCTTTATGAAAAAAGTACATTATAGCTAAAACAGAAATATATTTTATTGAAAAAAGTACATTTCAACAAATTTGCACAACATAAGATATATATTTTCTTTGTCAGTTTTGAATGGCAATTCAATATATTGTACTGTTTTAACCGCGCGAGAGTGGGTTAAAAGACGAATATAAATGGTAATTATTCGTTTTTACACCCTGTCTGTTTTTATGATGAGAACAAACTTTTCTGGTCAATTTTGAGGTGTTTTGCACGAATCTGTCATCCGTTTCCTGTGCAAATGCATAGTTTTCGAGATATTGTCATCTTGAAAACTACGCATTTGCACAGGAAACGGATGGCCGTTTCGTACAAAACACCTCAAAATTAACCAGAAAAGTTTGCTCTCATCATTTTCATTTAAACTAACGAAAATATCACGACTTAACCTAACCAATCATCAAGGGTGTATAGTTGACCTAACTGGGCATTCAATTAACCTAACTGGCCATTCAGTTGACCTAACCGGGCATTCAGTTGACCTAACAAGTTAAAAGTGGTTATTTCACCTAAATATCTTCTGATCTTTTCGTATTAGGCACTCACTGTCACATTTCGGGCAAGTTAAGGATGAGAGAATAACGCCGTAATTGAAAAAAACATCCAATCCTTTGTCTTCATCTCAGGCACATGACGAATCACGTTCTCAAAGTCAAAATCACACGAATGGCACATCATAATTCTATCACAAACACCACTAAACTGAATCCAATTTAAAAAAAAAAAATAGCCAGAACAAAACCCAACCAACTAATTAAGTCGCAGAGTAGCGAAAAAATAGCCCAATCAGGAAAAATGCTTTATGAAAAAAGTACATTATAGCTAAAACAGGAAATATATTTTATTGAAAAAAGTACATTTCAACAAATTTGCACAACATAAGATATATATTTTCTTTGTCAGTTTTGAATGGCAATTCAATATATTGTACTGTTTTAACAGCGCGTGAGTGGGTTAAAAGACGAATATAAATATTAATTATTCGTTTTTACACCCAGTCTGTTTTTATGATGAGAACAAACTTTTCTGGTCAATTTTGAGGTGTTTTGCACGAATCTGTCATCCGTTTCCTGTGCAAATGCATAGTTTTCGGGATATTGTCATCTTGAAAACTGCGCATTTGCACAGGAAACGGATGGCCGTTTCGTACAAAACACCTCAAAATTAACCAGAAAGTTTGCTCTCATCATTTTCACTTTAACGAAAATATCACGACTTAACCTAACCAGGCCTTCAGTTGACCTAACCGGGCCTTCAGTTGACCTAACCGGGCATTCAGTTGACCTAACCGGGAATTCAGTTGACCTAACGGTTAATAGTGGTTATTTCACCTAAATATCTTCTGATCTTTTCGTATTAGGCACTCACTGTCACATTTCGGGCAAGTTAAAGATGAGAGAATAACGCCGTAATTGAAAAAAACATCCAATCCTTTGTCTTCATCTCAGGCACATGACGAATCACGTTCTCAAAGTCAAAATCACACGAATGGCACATCATAATTCTATCACAAACACCACTAAACTGAATCCAATTTAAAAAAAAAAATAGCCAGAACAAAACCCAACCAACTAATTAAGTCGCAGAGTAGCGAAAATATAGCCTAATCAGGAAAAATACTTTATGAAAAAAGTACATTATAGCTAAAATAGGAAATATATTTTATTGAAAAAAGTACATTTCAACAAATTTGCACAACATAAGATATATATTTTCTTTGTCAGTTTTGAATGGCAAGTCAATAAATTGTACTGTTTTAACCGCGTGTGAGCGGGTTAAAAGACGAATATTAAGAATATTCACTATAGTTTAAAACTCTAACAAACTTTTTGCACTTTAAAACACAAAAGTAAGTATGACAAAAGTTCTTCGTCGTACACAACTCATACGTCCGCCATTCATACCTCACGCCTTCACTCGCACAAAACGAGCCTCTCACATCCAGGAAGTACTCGCATGCACTCAGTCATGTTCTGTTACATTTTTTCCCCCTTGTTCGACAAATGCAAAACTAACTTGTATAAATCCTATCATGAACCAACAGATTCCTTGTTTATAAATTAAATTATGTTCATAATTTTGTAACTAAATAATTTGTTAATAGTAACAATTCCTTCATATACTTAAACGTTAACATCCAATGTACTGAACACGAGTATGTGTAAAATATTTACAAATAATCCTCAACTAAAAAAATAGCAAAAAGGTTGGCATCATCATGTATTAAAGTTCTAGAGTGTGCAGAAAACACCTACAAACGGTTCTGTTACAATTTTGGCCAGGTTTACTGTATTTTTACTATAGTTTATCTCAACTATTCATCTTAAATAAAAAAGTTAAGTGGGAAGATTTTAAATCGGACAGCAATCCTCACATGAACACCAAATAGAATATCTTTACAGATAGGCTACTGACTATGCTCACTAATTTAGTGTCCACAAATGGTTGTAGAACCTTCACAGTAGCGTATGCAAAACATACATTTGCGCACACACACACACACACACACACACACATATATATAATATATATATATATGTTTCATTGTTTCAGTAGCGTAACACACACAAACAAATCAAAAGCATTTTGACTTAAATTTATTTTTTCACTCATCTTTAAGAACAACATTAACAACAACAAACAAAATGATGTAACTTCTGTTCCTGCGCAGAAGTTATTTAAACTTAACTTTTCTCTTCTGCATGTTCCTTCATCACAATGTCCCAAATAGGAAGTTAATTCCATTCAGGTGAAGGATTATATTCATTCAAAGGAACAGTAGAATTCCGTGACAGGACCGAAAAGATAAATAACAAGATTAGAAGATAAATAATCATTAAGGAGGGCCAGAAACTGGCACTGTGTTCAGGCCAGACAAATATGGATCATTGCACTAACTCCTAGATTACTGCCAGCATCATCGGAATTCGAACCCTCGACGTCAGTGTCTTCACTTCGTTCACAGGGAAACGGTATTACCCATTGAGTTACAAGCGCTGGCTTACTTAGAAGATAGTTTTCTTTACCTTAGCTACAGAACGTTTCCATTCAGACTTCTTATTAACCCATATACTTTTCCCTGTGACCGAGTGAAATCCTTACTTTTGTACCCAGATTTAGGACAACTAAAATCTTGTTAAAGAAGAGTCACTTGTTCTTTTAGATAATTTCTCAAACTCATGGAGGGAACTGTGTAACGATCTACGTTTTTGTGCTAGATCCTTCACTAGCAACCTTGTTTACATCATTAGGAATACTCCTAATATTTACAACGCTCCCTTCTGAATGAATTTCACTTAAAGGAATAGAGCCTCTTTTGTCCATCTGAGCATCCCCTAACCTAATTGTTGAGAACATTTCGTCAACACTGGCAGTCGACATAACCCAACCAGCCACCAAGCGTTGATGTTTCCAGTCTAACATCAACGCCAAAATTATTTAGTACATTAAATTTTCATTAAGAACTTTGTCTTAATCGGACTCTTAATCTAGCTCATCTGAATTACTATAAAAACTTTACTGATATTATTACTTAACTTTTCCTCCTATTTCAGTGATTACTTCTCCAAAAGATCTTTATATTTCGACTTCTATTTCATCTTAATGCTAGCATGTTTCATTGTCTAATTCTGCTTGACATGCTTATCAAACAGCTTACGAGTTACACCCATATTTTCAAGTTCACTAAAGAGTTTCAGTAAATAAAGGTTCTAAAGCGTCACAAAGTGGAGGGCATTATACTTGCATTCAACAGCCAACGTGGATTAACTAGGATTAGAGCGCCTTATGGATGTCGGATATCTATACGTTCTTCAGAGAAATTTTGGAGAATATTGCTGAACATTATTTACCTGATTTTGACCCGTCATTTTTACAATGTACTTGATCCACTGTTAATTAAGAATTACTCCATTAAAAGCTACGATACTGTATACTTCCTTCTTCAAATGGTGTATAGAAACTAAACGAAATGCAAGTATGAAGCAAAAGAGAAAGAGCCGATAGAAAGGTCATTGAAATTCTCAATGTAAAATACAGAAATTTATTAAAAATAATATATGTCCAAAAAGCTAAGTATAGATTTACAACTGGTTTGCGACTAACGCTACAACACATCTCAGTATATAACAATGCTTCATATATATATATATATATATATATATATATATATATATATATATTCTTCTAGATAAAATACTTCAATTATATTTCATTTGGTGTGTACAAATATCAGTGGGTGTGTGTATATATGTATGTTAGAGTAAGATTGTGGAACTAGTGATTTCATGAAATCCGAAATTTTCAGTAATTTCGCGTAATTTATCCCATGATACAAAATTGACAATAAATGGATAATGACCTGACCTGACCTGACCTGACCTAACCTAACCTAACCTAACCTAACCGATGTGTCGTATACTGAATTTAATATGACTATTTTTAATATGATTTGTTAATTAATTTGATTGTTGATTAAAAGGTTAAAAAGTTGCTAATTGTAGATAAAGATTGTTTCAAAACAAAGACTAGAGAGAGAGAGAGAGAGAGAGAGAGAGTTTTGGGTGTTTTATGAGGTAACCACTCGTGTAAAAGCTTAAGAGTGCGACCTTTTCTTTTAACGAATACAAAAATGTATAACAGGTTGGGTTAACCCGGGAAATTTTCATATAAAAGAACAAGTTCCTTCCTTTTGTGATTGGCGTAAAATGCGCTACATTTCAGTCCAAAATTATTGTAAATTAAAGACCGGATAATGTATACCAATCATTTAAGTACATTCCTGATTTATTCTCTCTCTCTCTCTCTCTCTCTCTCTCTCTCTCTCTCTCTCTCTCTCTCTCTCTCAGGTTAAATTAACAATAAATTAAGGGCCCCACCCGTAAATTACAAGAGCTGAAATTAATAAAACGTTTTTGGAAAAAGCAAAAAAATTCACTTTTTTCTACGTGAAGGTCAAAATATGAAAATAAAAACCCACTCCCGGTGTCGGGAGAATGGGATCTAACCTAGGTGCCAATTTCTTAACGGTCGGTCCCTGGACTGTTTTTCCCTCTTGTTTTGGTTCATTCGTTTTTCTGTATCCACCCGAGGATGATGCCAGTGGGCATCGAAACTGTTGTGGAAATAAATTCTGTCTATTAGAGTAGGTTTTGATTTTCATGTTTTTGGAAAAGAAGCGTTTTCATTTTCGTCGGTCACGCTGTGTTTGAGTAGATATGATATTGTTTCGTGTAGATAATACCCGTAAATAAGTAGAAGAGAAATAAGTAATTAACGTATTAAAAAGGGAATACTACACAGGTTAAGTTAGGTTAAGTTAGGTCATTATCCACTTTTTGTCAACTTTGTATCATGGTATAAATTACGCGAAATTACTGAAAATTTCACGGATTTTATGAACTCACTAGTTTCACACTCTTACTGTAACACACACACACACACACACACACACACACACACACACACATATATATATATATATATATATATATATATATATATATGATTCACTATTGCTAATTTCAATACAAGTGAAGAAATTTAATAAACAAATAACTGATATGTAACATGTGTGTGTGTGTGTGTGTGTGTGTGTGTGTGTGTGTGTGTGTGTGTGTGAGAGAGAGAGAGAGAATCAAAACTGAACTGGAACAAAAACA
Source organism: Bathynomus jamesi (assembly GCA_023014485.1). Classification (NCBI taxonomy): domain Eukaryota; kingdom Metazoa; phylum Arthropoda; class Malacostraca; order Isopoda; family Cirolanidae; genus Bathynomus; species Bathynomus jamesi. The sequence continues at coordinate 239,203 of JAJOZX010002868.1, forward strand.
AATAAATAAAAAGTAATTCTAAATGTAATCTATATCAGATTCTTTGGTTTAATATACAGTAATACACAACAAAGTATTAATTTCAATTAAAGACCTGTATGTTGATTTACTGTAATATATATATATATATATATATATATATATATACAGTATATATATATATATATACACACACACACACAAAATTTTCTTTAATCTTTTCTTAACACAAATTCATATATACTGTACACTGTGTATACCGTAGACAAATACAACGTTATATTTAGATCTATATAATTGAAATGATGAAGTTGGTTATATATATATATATATATATATATATATATATATATATAGAATAGAGTGAAAAGAGCTTTAAACATGATTTTCTGATGACAAACGTTTCGGGAATTGTTTCGATCATCAGTGCCTTAAAAGTATTATGCAAAGCACAAAAAAGTAGTGTAAGTTCAATTTGTTAAACATAAAGAAACAAAAAGTCAAAATTGCGGATTCTCTCTGTTAAACTATGATGAAATTACAAGTTTAATTATATGCGGAATAAATAATTTTATTGAATTTATGGTGTGTGCTCATGACTTAACATTAACATGCCTTAACATTAACGGCGTATAAATTTGACTTACTTGTGTTGGGGAACGTGGGTTCTTCTTAGTGGTCGGGTGTAGAGTTAAATTATTGGTGCAGATTTTATTTTGGGATGGTGCAGCGTATTTACTTCGGACTGTTTTAATATTACGGATGTGCAATAATTCAGTTATGTGGAGGTTAGTTGCGTGGCTCGTGTGGATAGATAGTATCTATTATTTTGAAAGAGAATGGATCAAGTGGGTGATTGGTGCAGATGCAATGATCTCTAATAGATAATTTGGGAGATTTATTAAGAGGATACGAGTTTCTGGTGGAAATGCCTCGTTGTTCGTTTATTCTCATTTGAAATTAGTGGCTGGATTTGCCTTTGTATTTCATTGAGCAACGAGTACTTGTGAATGAATAAATGATGAATGAACAGAGGGCGTTGGATAGTTTTTCTTTCTGGTTGACGTAGGATTTAATTTTGTCATTGTTTGTGAAAACGAGTATGAAGTTAATTTGGGGATATAGAGATGAAAGGAGGGTGATTAGAGCTAATCGTATTCGGAGGCTGATGTATTCATAGTCGGGGAATGCGAAATATTGGGTGTCTTCTTTGGTTGTGTAGAGGTGTGGACGGTTCAGAGATTCTATTTAAGAAATGCCCTAATGTCTTTTGGAAAAGGCTTTTTGGCGAATATCTTATTTAGAAACTCAATATCATATAGTTTTATAAAAAGGGACCTCACATTTAAAAATTTTAGTATTTTAGTTTTTTAAGTTTAATACATAAAACTTACACTACTTAATGTTTGTTCTTTGTATAATACTTTTAGGCACTGATGATGGAAATAATTTTCAGAAACGTTCGTCATCAATAAATCACGTCTAAAGCTCTGGTCATTCTATTCCTAATGAAGCTTTGTTTCCTTCAAACAAGCCTCCAACTGAGATTATATATACGTTACAGTATATATATATATATATATATATATATATATATATATATATATATATATATATATATATATATATATATATATATATATATATATATATATATATATATATATATATATTTGTTCATTAAAATTTCAAAATACCTTTTCAAGTTTCTTTTATCAAAATTTGATATTTTTTTGATTTTTTACAATACAAGAATATTTTTTTCCCATTAAATAATAAATATAATTTTCAAGGTACAGAAATAGTAACTTAATACTTATCACTAATTGAAATACAATAAGCATACCTCTAAGTACAGACTGAGAAGGTATAAAATTACTTGTAATACTGCTAAGCTTTCAGCTCATAATATATATATATATATATATATATATATATATATATGCATTTAAGCCTGATTTACAGATCAGCCGAGTTGATTACTAAAAAGCTTCAATATTCTATACATACATACATACACATATATACGTATGTATATATATATATATATATATATATATATATATATATATATATATATATATATATAATATATATATATATATAAAATTACTGTTATATTTACCCGTGAAGTTAGCATTAATTAAGGTATTGTTACACCATTATCTGCTAAACCAACTCAACTATTCCTATACATAAGAGAGACTATTAACATGTGTGTTTGAACGTCCACACAATGTGCTACTTTACACATAATATTAATACATAAACATCTATTTACTCAAACAACAGCTTTTATATCAAACATTATCACAGCTCTAGTATTAAACAAATAAACTCTAAGAACACAATTTGTAAACTTAATATGCACTTATCTATGAAAGTGTATATATATATATATATATATATATATATATATATATATATAATATATATTATTATTACTTACTATATTTTGTATGGTACATGATTCAGTGTGACATACTCACAATGAGTGCTAATTGTAATGCTTTGACGAGAAAACACAGCAGTATTTTTACTTATTCATATAGAAAAATCCTGCATGGTGATAATGGAGTTTCAAATTGAGATGCATTCCGTTATTTATGAAAGGAATTCGTATAAAGTCAAACGACTAAAAACGTTAACAAACACACATCTAACGTAGAGTCGGTCTTTTAAGCAAAACCAAAAAATAGCAGCGATAAATATCGGTGAGATAATGTTTAACTGAAACGTCTGTAGTAGCAAATGTCTACAACGGAAACAATTTTGTTCAAAAACCTTTAACGGAAATAGTTTAACAGAACACACTCAACAAAAACTCGTTTTAAGAGCAAACGACACGAAACTTTTCGTGACAGTGTGTGTGTGTGTGTGTGTGTGTGTGTGTGTGTGTGTGTGTGTGTGTGTGTGTGTTGTACGACGGAGATAAGAAAACCCAACCAAACCTCCATCTTTTTTACATACAACAAAGGAAACAGTGGGTATTAAAAAAATAAATAATTGATTTTTGTCAAAAAAAAAAAGTATTATTTCTTTACAGATTTAAAAGATTTTGCGAATGATTTATATATTCATGAATGATAAATAAAAATATGAATATCTGTTCGTTGAAAAAAGTTTATGAAATTGTAGAAAATTTATTTTTACTTCTTCGTGAACAAATAATGCAATATACATGTACAAACAAAAAATGTAGGGAAATTGTGTACGGTATATACTGTATATATACGAGAAAAACAATAAACCCTAACTTTTATTATTATGATAATAATTAATAATAATAAATTATAATAATAACAGTAATAATATTAATTATTATTATTATTGTTATTTTTGTTATTCCAAAAAGGGGTTTTACAAAGACTGTTTCTTTTTGCATCTAAATATAAACTCATTTTCAAAGTTATATATGTGTGTGTATATATACAGTATATGAGAAGATTCTATAAATAGACTTGAATAAAATCAACCCTATAGTTTAACCATACTTAAACTGAACCAAATCTCACGTACCATAGACTGATAATGAATTAATTATATACCTTAATTGAAAGTACTTTCGTGTATTTCAAAGTTAATAAAATGGTAAAACCAATGAAGTTTCACTATTTTTTTAAATTTTAAGTAATAGTTACAAATACGAAAATACATTAAAACAAAATCTGAGATGTGCATATTTAATTATTTTTCCTAAATTACAGTCTATCCAACTAAGTAATCACTGCCATAATTATCTCGTGCATGTTTTCATATTTTGTCGAAAGTGAAGCTTGGCCCTTGGAACAAGGAGCTACTTTTACTTTATGAATGTTTGAAAAAAAAAGTAACTTACATTTCCAACAGTATACTAATGATCTCCACTAATATCGACTTTTTGGAGATACAGTCTGAAAGGAGTACTCTGTTTGGGAACCCACGTATAAAACTGGAATTCTAAGATAGCTATTCTTATCCGCAAATCAGTCGGGTATAGCCTAAACTACTTTTCACAAAAATGCTGTCCTTTCTCGTACTTTCTGAAATAAAATTGCAAATGTTTGTAATCTTAGGCAATGCTTACTTTCATGACTTGTCATTATGCGGCCAGGAGAACAACAGTGTATGTTCTCCAGTGTCTGAGCAAATTTTTCTGGTACTTAAAATACCCTAAAAGTTGCATTTCAACAAGCTGAATTTGTTGATATTAAATTAACTACCGATATTATTCTGAGATTTGTTATTGCAGGTGGAATACTTACAGAGAATAATTATGATTTTCTATGAATCTGTAATCACACTGAAAGCAATGTGTAGCTTTCAGGAGTCAAAGTCTTTTCATATTTAGTTGACAACTCTGAGAACTTTATATTTAATAATACGCATTTGCTGTCATTCTATTTTGTGGAGTCAAATTTCGTATGATTATCAGAGGATGTTCCATGCACTCTATATAGTTCTAACAATATTAATATATAGTACGGTACCATTAAATTCCCGGGCGCGGTATAATGAAGGGTAAAGCGCGAGTCTTTCATGCTGTCAGACCTGGGTATACAATCCCGCGGGGTTGATAATGGAACCTCAGTGTTGGTATACCAAGTTGTTTCCGAGAAAACGACAAAAAGAAGACTAGTGTTCTTTGGAAGGGAAACTAAGCCGTCAGTTGGTCCTGTGTAAGGTGTCTGTTCTACATTAAAACACACTCCATTGACACGTTGCAGATCCACTCCACTAACACATACTCGTGGTTGAGTCCAATAGGCCTATTCTGATCCGAGTTCTTGCTTCAGTAATCTCAAACAACAACAACAACAACAACAACAATAATAATAATATTAACAACTATTAAACGTGACCAAGTTTAAAGGGTATTAATTCAAGTGAATGAGAAAACCTTACCCTTTCGAAGTGGGTACGTGAAAGATCAAATATATATCTACCAACATAATACAAGTTACACAGATGTGAACTAAATACACGAAAAAATAAATTCAACTTCAAAGATTAACTGTACATAAAATTTCAACTTAAATATAGTTATTTTTTTTTTATCTGCTCATAATATTATTATCTCGAAAAATACCTTGGTACTAATTGGTCCTTGGCATATATGTAAATAATTATATATATATATATATATATATATTATATATATATATATATATATATATATATATATATATTATATATATATATATATAATGTTTGTACTAAAATAACTTTAAATGCATTTCCAGCATCCACATCTTCGTACAAGTACTGTGAATCGTCTCGTATCCATTATATTGTTTATAAATGTGTGTATATACTTTAATATCTTAAAAAATAATAGTGAGCTAATAGTACAGTGTATAATATAATGTTATAATATGCTACATCTAGGAACTTTACGGCACATTATAATTAGTGACTGTAAACTTTTGATGTGTTTTGGGACTCTGTTGAATGTTAAAAATATTTCAATTCTGGATTGAAATAGATTTTCTTTTAATTCTAAAATTTTTTATTATGAAGGTCAATTTTAAGTACACATTATTGTGATATAACGAGAGAGAGAGAGAGAGAGAGAGAGAGAGAGAGAGAGAGAATTTGATTTAATTTAAGCTTGTTAAATTTGCTAATTACCCTTTTGAAACTTTCTTGCAATGTATTGAAAACATCACAAATACCTTTATTTCTTCCTAAATATAAATGTTTTACATTCTTTTGTAAACGTAATGCCTTATAACTTCCTTATAATGATTTTAGTTATATATAACAAACAATTACTATCGACAGACAAACACTTTCCATAATTAATATTCCTCATTCACAGCAAAATTCCTCTAATTTTTTCTATAAACAACCAATCACTACATCTTACATACATCACCTTTAGTTTAATTTACGTGTGATTTAAGTAGATCATTGACTATACTGTACATAACTGACTAGAAATGTTTCATTGTAGTGAGAATATCATTTAAATATATATATATAGTCGTAACACTTAGTCTGAACAATTCTTTTATTACAGAAACACAACACAGGCATTGACGTCAACCCTTTCTATAAATAATAAAAAACACTTGCCAGACAGTGTAATATGACACCTGTAACACCACGTTCAACACTTCGTAAATGTCATTTTATACGAATTTTAACGTTAAACTTATCTAATGAGCCTCTTGTATCAAAGACATTAAATTTAAACTCTGATATTCGTCCCATTTTGGATTTTCATTACATTTAAAAGTTACAGTATATACCTATCCTACACAACTCGGTTCTATTTTCCTAAAATCGATTCTAATTCCTCAGCTTCTAAAGGCGGGAAGCAGCCTGCATAATACTCTTCCAAAGACCTGTAAACGTGAAGTAATGCTCCCTCTAAGTGATGATTTTCGTCTGCGTAACTTTGTTGCCTGCAATGAAAAAGACGATTGAGTTCTGAAGCGGTCAACTCTACATTAAATTCTTTGTATTCCCTGCTCAAAACATGCTCATGCACTCGGAACTCCTCTTATATGAAATGATATGTATTTTGTACGTTCTATACATTTATAATTAAGAATCTAATCTGAATCTGTAGCGTATATTAGTAAGGGTGCTCTTCCAATATGTGCTCTACCGCGAAACTGTGATCTACCATATTCCAACTAATATTCCATATTCCAGGCTAACTAACGAAAATATCACGACTTAACCTAACCAATCGTCAAGGGCGTATAGTTGACCTAACGATTGGTTAGGTTAAGTCATGATATTTTCGTTAGTTAGCCTTATAAGGCTAGTTTCACGGTAGAGCACGTATTGGAATATGGTAGATCACAGTTTCGCGGTAGAGCACATATTGGAAGAGCACCTTAGTAAGGACGTGGAGTCAAAACCAAATGCAATAAATGAAAGTTACTAATATAACATTTAACTCCAATAAAATTTGTATAAGTCTCGCAATTTTAAAAGTTTTTTTTCCTAATAACTCGTGATAAGCAAAATAAATTATAACTCAATTGGTTTTGTTTATTTAATTTTTTGTTTAGGCAAAACGAGTTTTAATTCAAGTTTGATTTTATCTAAGATTAATTAATTATCATAGATTACGGTTTACCTGAATATCACTCCTTTATTTATAAGTTCCTTAGAAAATCTTAGTGTATGAGAATAAAGAACATCCGTGTCGGCCGATCCGTGTATAAGAAATAAACTTTTATTGAAAAAATCTCTCCTCTATTTAACAAAGTACTGTCTTCATAACCTCTGAAATTCCCACCGGGAATTACCTTTGCGGTCCCATAAACTTTTCGCTATAATATGATGCTGCGAATAAATATATATAAATAATTATTACACAGTAACTCCCTAAATATATTTTGCTTTCATAAAACAAATATTGAAAAACGATAAATATTCAGAATAATTCGTAATGACAAACATTAAAAACTAAAATGTATTTTCACGTTAATTAAATGTGTTTGAAAAAAAAAAAATGAGACTCGTAACTTTACCATAGTGCGTCCAATCTGTTATTGGACTAATGGCTGCTGTACACGCTATGACGTCTCCCTTATCATAAGATAGCATTCTGAGAGCATTATAGGCGCCATGTCCTTTCCCCAAGACTCCTATTCGTTTCTCATCAACTATATCCAGATTTTCCCCAAGTACCTTTGCGAAATTTTTGAAAAACATTGAAGTTAATTATAACCGACATTTATACACTTTTAACTAAATTACTGTTCTTGTGCTGGCCATTAAAGCTTTGGTTTAAAAGGACTTCAGAGAAAGAGTAAATGAGAAAGAAATACAAACTTTGTTAATGAAAGATGATCCAATCCTTCGTAATGACCGAGGTTCCAGGCCGGTTGATATTCTCTTCCAAGTTCTTCCCCTCCCGATCCTCTGACGTCCATTAAGACAACTATCCAAGACCTAAACGAACAACCAGGAACCAATCAGTATTGGATAAGCTATGGAAACTAATCATTTCTTTATCAGCATTCGTCATTTTAACTACCTCTATAGATTTCTAATAAGGGATTCTAAATATGAATCCAACTGACATACTAAGGATACACGATAGTAACTGTATAGCAAGTCGAATAATCTCAATTTTAATATAGAATGAAAAGAGATTGATAACGAAGCAAATCCATGAAAAATTCTGTTATTTTAAATAAGTACACTGCATGGTGTATTATTGGTGTACGGAGCGAAAGAGAAGAGAGGATGATTAATATTGAAAAGGACTGCATGGCAAAATGGTAAAATAAAAATATTTTAAATGAAAACTACTCATGAAGTGGTGTGAGGTGTATATCTTGTATATCTTGCTTTTCGCTGTAGCTTTGTTAGTTTTTTTATAATAAATGTTTAAAATTGGGAAGATCATTTGTAATCACCCAGTATATCAAAATTAAATTTCACGAAAAAAATAATAACTGTAGAATGGAACAGAAATGTCAGGTTTTTCAGTTTTAATAACTCTTCCTTACTTATTGGAAGCTAAATAGGTGCTAAAATCAGCTCCCCATCTATAATTAACAACTTGATCACCGGGAACACCTCCTACAGCTATTATGGTCGGGTGTTGAATTCCTTCGCTTTCGATTACCTCCGGCGGAAGAAGCATCCGAATCTGAAAATTATTTATTATTAATGAAATAAAACCCTTCAAACCCTGTTGTAAAATGAGCATTTCTGCTGTTTTTACTGCATACGCATTTTATCTATCGAAGAAGGGAGATTCATTTTGAGAATTTGTTCATAAGTCCTCGAGTGAAGTCAGATGAATTATACGAAAAGAATTAGTTCAGATCTACAGATCTACAGACGCTAAGGCTAACAAAGACCTTACGATCCACTTTAAGGTTAGCCCGAGAGAAAGAAGAGAGTAGGGGGTTAAAAGAAGAGAATAAGGGGTTAAGTAAGTAGCAAAACCTATCATTCGTGGGTTAACATTCATTTAGAAAAAGAAAGAAAAAGACACCATCATCCGCCGGCCACTGCCGACAAGTCGGAAAAAATAGTCGAAGAGAATAGGAAAGGGGTGAAAGATGAAAAGAAGTGAAATAAAAACGCTTACAAACAATGCAAACATAGTCTCAACTCAAAGAAACACTGTCATACTATGCAAACTACAAACATGCAAGTGAAGAGAGGATGAGAAGAGTATAACAAAAGGTGGGTGGGTTAGTTTACGCTACGAGCTACATCTAAGTTCGTGTTAGTCTAATTTTTTGTTGTAATAATATAAATTTAACGCTGGCATATCACACGCTGGCATGTCACAAACTGGTATCAATCGTCAACAGACTCAAACCTCGACTATCACCCTCAGAGCTCCTGTTGCTGATTGTTTTATTTTAAACGATGTTAATATTTTTAAAATGCCTATCTAAACGGTTTTATATATATATATATATATATATATATATATATATATATATATATATATGGTGTGTGTGTGTGTGTGTGTGTGTGTGTGTGTGTGTGTGTGTGTGTATATATACACTACCGGTCAAAAGTTTAAGTACACCCTGAAATATTTATAAATTTCAAATTTTGTTTAAAGTTTTTCATTTATTAACTAAGTTATCATGACACAAATTCATAAGTACAAACATGGGAACTTAAATAGCAACAAATCAGGGCAACTTACCAAAAGCAAAGTCTAAATTTTAGATTCATCAAAATAGCCTCCTCTAGCAGCAATTACAGCAGAACAAATTCGAGGCATGCCCTCAACAAGAGAAAGAAGATAGTCTGGTGAAAGCTGCTGCCAGCACTCTTGTAAGAGTTCCCAGAGCTTCTGAACGCTGGATGGCTGCTTGGCTTTCACTCATCGATCCAGTTCATCCCACACTAGTTCGGTGGTGTTCAGATTCGGGGACTGTGCTGGCCATTCCATAACTGTGAGCTGACTTTGCCGTTCTTTCTACTTCAGGTAATTTTGACACAGCTTGGAAGTGTGTTTAGGATCGTTGTCTTGCTGCATTATGAAATGTTGGCCAACTAGTCGCAGTCCAGATGGGATGGCATGACGCTGTAGAATGCTGTGATAGCCACGTTAGTTCAGTATTCCAGTGACTTTGTGGAGATCTCCAACTTGCTCCCCTGCCAAAACATCCCAGACCATCACACTTTCTCCACCGAGCTTCACTGTTGGCACAAACACTGCTGTGTCATTCTTTCACCCGCTCTGCGCGCACAAATACTCTGCGTTTGGATCCAAAAACTTCGAACTTTGATTCGTCAGTCCAAAGGACAAATTTCCACTGCTGAACAGTCCATTTTTGGTGTTTTTCAGCCCAGGCTAGCCTTTTCTTTTTGTTCTGGAGTCTCAGCATTAGTTTCTTTGCTGCAGTTCGTCCTTTTAATCCTGCTTCTCTTAGTCTTCTCTGAACAGTTGATGTTGAAACTGTTGTACTTCTGGAATTGTTCAGCTGGGCTTTGAGGCGTCTGTTGCGCAGACTGGTGACTCGGATATACTTGTCCTCTGAGTCTGTTGTGGTTCTTGGTCACCCTGACCTTTTTCTGTCCTTATTTTGACCAGTTTCTTCGTACCTTTTTAAGGCACAAGAAACCGCATTCACAGAAACTCTTAATTTTTTACAATTTGCCTCAGTGATTGACCCTCATTTCTCAAAGTTACAATCGACTGTCTTTTTTCTGTTGTTAACTGAGCTTGGCACCCATTTTGCTTTTTGAAACACAGCAATATACCTTAAACTACACAGTTAGCTCCGCTGCAAGGATTTTATATGTAAAGACCTGCAGCGCATGTTAATAACTGATCACATGTATTAACATACTCCTGAAGAAACACACTACCGCAGTAAAGACTTTTAAACTGTTTTTGGACCTTTGTGCAGAGCTAATGGCATTAATTTTAGGTTGCATGCTAGACGTCAATTAACACATTTTGAAGGCTATTTTGAAGAAGCTTCTGTATTACAACACACTGCATAGGGGCAGATGCACTGAAGCAACAATATGAAAGCCAGGTAAGCAAATTCATCTCTAGTACTTGTTAAGTTTACATTTGAAGTTTATGTCATGAACTAAGCAGCAAAACATTGGAAATTAGTAGGTGTACTTAAACTTTTGATCGGTAGTGTATATGTTAAGATAAAAAAAAAGTTTTAATACCCTAGTTTATTACAAAACCAATTTCACTTAAAATTTTAAAATAAAAAATTAACACGTTTATTTCAAAAGTTCTGTAAGGGTCACAATTATCACTGAATATTTATTATTTAATAATTATTTAATAATTAATAATTACTGATATTTATACCTAAACCGTAATTTAAGGATCATTGCTTCGCTGTTATTGCATAAAACCAGTTTTTCTCATAAAAATTGTTATACCCGTTAAATGTCACTGATCTTTTAATTGATTCTAAATTCTTTTTGAGAATTATAAGTTAAAAAAGAAACTCGGTAGAAAATAACAAAAAAAACGTCTATCACACCACAGGCAATATTTGTAAACAAAAGAGTTGTAATCACCCGATCAAATTCCCTAAACCGACAAGTAATCGTTCGAAACTATAGGTTCGGATAGGTCATATACACGTTTGGTTTTCGACCACGTTTGGGTAGGTTAGTTGTAAATAAATAAGTAAATATTAATGATACTATGTCAGCTCGAAAACGAATGTGATGTTCGCTTTGGAAACGAAAGTTTTTCGTTCGCGAAAACTGCCAGGTCAAACTGAGGTGCATATAAAAACACACACACACACACACACACACACACACACACACACACACACACAATTTGCGCATCTCCGTACAAATATGTATCGACTAATTTTTTTTAATCCCTATATCTAAAACACTAACTGTATATACATACAGGAATACCCCACGATCCGACGATCCGCTTCTACGCCTCTTATAAAGTTAGACTCAAATCCGCAATACACGGCCTAAAAATCTATATTTGCGACGAAAATTGTCTGCGCCGCAATGTCTAGCCTCAGTTTAAACTACAGATAAAGAGCCAGACGATCCTGGCACTCCGTCAGCAGAACTTCACCACTCTACCACCAGCTTCAAGCCTCCATATGCAGTCTTCTCCACCATCTCTGGTGAGTGTCAATTATTTTGAATGTATGTTAATAATATTTAATCTATTTATTATATTTATTTACTGTTAAAGTTATGTTTTGGGGCTGAAATTAGGTTGAAAAAAATTCGGGGAACAATCCCCTATTCATAAAATTATGCCTATAGGAAATTGAGATCCGCTCCACGACGATTCGCTCTACGACGCATTTTTCAAGAACACATATCCGTCGTATCTCGGGGTATTCCTGTACAAGAACTTTTTCATGGCTAAGCAAATAAAAATAACAATGAAGCCTACTCTGGCGACAAAGTCTCCTTCCAGTTGGAGCCGAAAGTCCTTCTGCTGAGGCCACGCCATGTCTTCACTTATCTCCTGAAGGGTAGGATGCATCTGAACCTCGTGAATGACATCTCCCTCAGAAATAGAGTAAAGCATGGTGTGAGGAACGGAAGGACCCTCGCAGTGAAGAAGGATCTGCATAACGGGGAGGGGGGAGGTTAAGAAAGAGCTTCGTTAGTTATTTCTAGACCCCGTAAATAGTAAAGTCCTGAGATGTAGTATATCTGTACAGAGATTTTCACTTACCATTTTAATCCTCATTCTGTAGTCGTGCACGTGAGATTCGACACAGATTTCTTTTTCATTTGGTTTTATTTACACACTTATTTCAATAACAACCTGGAACACCTTCATTTTTGAATATTCTTATTATGGATACTCATCTTCGTACTTATTTAACTTAACTAAACGGATGCATCTTATGGAACTTTCAGCGAGATGAGATGAAATATTGTTTGAAATAAGGAATAGTTTACATCAGGTTTGGAAAAAGTATAAATATTGTATTAGGCACTGAAACAACCTAACAGATTTTTCACCCGTATTGGATAAGTATTGGGGTTGTAGGTATTAAATATAGAGGTAATAATATATATATATATTGAATTAAATACATATAATACTGAAAATATGTATTGTATTAGAACTTCATATATCGGGTGATCTTTTAAACATCTGACATTTTAAAAGGTTTGTATTTTTTTTATTAACTTTTTTATGTGGTAAGAAGGTGCCAAGGGCAAACTCCCGCAAAATCGTTCCCCCCCCAATTGAAAAAGAAGAGATCCAAAATAAAAATATTGATCTTTATTTATTTTTAGTTTTGCTGAAATAGTGATATTTCTATTTTATTTTCTACAGGCTATAGATGATGATATGATGATAGATGTACAAGAACGTGTGGTGGTAGTAACACTGCGTATCCAGAGAAATTCGATAAAAATTCGAAAGAAGATTTCACAAACCAGGACCTACAGACAAAGCAATTCGCGAGCTGGTCACTAAATTTAAAAGAACAGGATCTGTTCATGAGGCAAGATCTGGACGTCCAGGTACCTCTCAAGAAAATGTCGAATTAGTAAGAGATGCCTTTGAAGCAAATCTTAAAATGTCAACTCGCACAGAATCACGTAGACTGAGCATACAAAAAACGACTGTTCTAAGGATTTTAAAATCGACATTAAAAAAGAAAAGTCACCATATTCAAGTGCTACATGAGTTACACGAAGAGAATTAGCCAAGACGAGCAGCCATGTACACAGAATTGATTGAAAAAATTCATACCGAAAACTTATTAAACTACATTCATTTCAGTGATGAGGCGACATTCCACACATGCGGAAAGGTTAATCGACATAATTGCTGTATCTGGGCTAGTGAAAAACCAACGGAGGTTTACGAATGGGAGAAAGATTTTCCTAAAGTTAATGTCAGGTTGGGTATGTCAAGATCGAAGATTTACGGACCTTTTTTCTTTGCAGAAGCTATGGTAACAGGGCCAATTTATTTAGACATGCTTCAGCAGTTTCTTGAACCCCAGCTTCGTTCAGATGGCATTCTCGACACTGTTGTCTTTCAACAAGATGGAGCTCCATGTCACTATGTAAACATTGTTCGGGAGTACCTTGCTAAGCTCTTACCAAATCGGTGGATTGGAGGTGGTGGAAAGAATGCCCTGGGCAGCACGATCTCCGGATTTAACACTATTAGACTTGTTTGCGTGGGGCTTTATAACGTCTGAGGTTTACCAAACAAGAGTTACAGACCTGCAGAATCTGCGAACCGGCATTGTTGCGGCAGTCGCTAAAATAACCTCAGAGATGCTTGAGAATGTGTTCCGCAATGCAGTGGACAGATATGAGATTTGCAGAGACACTGATGGTGCTCACGTCGAATCTTAGACCTAAGCTTGATAAATAAATATACATTAATTATTTTATTAAATTTTTATCCTAAAATACTATTATTTCAGCAAAATAGATAGGGACTCTTGGACCACCCTGTACAAACCTTTTAAAGTGTCAGATGTCTAAAAAACTCACCCGACAGATGAATATATCACGTTTTTATGGAAGGTGAAGACTACGCACAGAAATTTAGTAAAAATTGAAAAATCTGGAGATTAATTTACATTCATGAAACATGTCACTCTTGATGTGGAAAAATGGAATTTTTATAGGCACAAAACATACTCAAGGTGTCCTCCCATTTGCGAATTTCGGGCAGTATAATTTTTTGTCACGGACTCCAGTGCTTCGGTAGAAATGGAGTGGGTTTCGGGTTCAGTCGCTGCTTTTAGAGCCTCGAATATTTTACAATTTCTTTTTGGGGAATTTCTCCTCTAGATATCGGCATAGGAACTGAGGTTAGTCCATAGGGACTGAGATTAGACAACATTCAGCGGGAGGCCAAAAGTTTCATTAAAAAAGTCCAAAACGACCTTTGTTGTACGAGATCTTGCGTTATCCTGCTGAAACCAAACTCTGTTCATATCAGTGTCTTCACCTCCAAGAGACAGGATGAACTATTCTTGAGGGATGGAAAAGGTAAACATTTTGGTTCACTGTTGTTTCAATAAAAACTGGGTAAAAGATCGCCCACTGAAGACCGTGATAAGAAATTATACTATCCGGATTTATCACTTAATTCTGCAAAGTGAAGAACGCTGAAACTGTGTTGTAGAAAAGGAAAAAAAAAAAATCTGTCTTTCCACAATCATCATGGTGGAGGAGCGAGTTGCTTTCTTGCGCTCTCCATATATATATATATATATATAATTGTAATAAATTCTTATTGTAAAGTTAAAACATGCCTTAGTCTTATATAAGCCGAGGTAGCGTCACTACACAATCACTCACAGGGCCTGCGGTTATGGCGCAGTTAAGGGCGATGAAAGGGCGAAGAACCTCGCCGTCGACTCTCGCAGGGTTTTTATAGCCTCTGGGTAGGCGGGGTCGAGGTGGATTAAGTGCCACCTTTTTACGGGGTTTTTCGGGAGGGGTTTAACAGCAAGCACCTAAGAGAGTGCTTCGCATCAAAATTTGGGTGGCATTATATTCAAGGAGAATCAAGGAGGTAACCCACTCAAAAAATGAAATATTCCCTGCCAACCTGGATGTTTTCTTTCGGGGATATAAATCATCATTGTTTCTGTCTAGGGAAAGTGGCGGACTGGCTAGGCTAGGCTGTCAGTCTGCCATGTGGCAGATGGGCCCCCCTAGAAAAAAGGGAAGTTGGCCCCCTAGACCTGAGGTAAAAAAAAATTGGCAGCCAATCTATTATATTCGTATATAAAGTTTAAATAAACATAAGTCAGTTGGGCCTGATGAGATATATCCTAGAATCTTAATTGAGGGTGTTGACAGTATTTCTATTACATGAAAAAGATATAATTTATTTAGATTTTTGTAATTATTTGTTTGTATTTTTTTATTTTGTATTTATTAATATTGTAATTTTTTTTATTTTTTTTATTTTGTATTTATTAATAGTATATAAAAAGGCAAACGTATTACTAACTTCTTTAATTTGTTAAAATTATTGCAGGTTTTAAATTTTTAGAAAGTAGCAAAAATTAATAAATTTACGTGCCTAAAATGCAGTTTTGCCAACCTGCCTGTCACTGCGACATTTTTAACTTCATTAGTTTATTTAATAGTTGCCTACATGCTTCATTAAAATCAATTCCAATTTATCAAAGTAAGTCTCTTATTTTTGTTATTGCTGTTATATATGTATAATTATATTTTACCCATTTCTATGTCCATATAAAAGATATATAGAGTTATGTATATATTTTATATAAAGCTCCTATATATAAAGATAGATATAAAAATAAATAAGAAAACACATGTAATAGTATTGAGAAAAGATTACAATACATTACATTACAATTACATTACAATACAGTTAGAGAATACATATATTCATTCATGATAGTATAATTCAAGCATTGTTATTTGTTTTGAAATTTGGTGATCTTGATTATATTAAATGCAATTAGTAAATCAGATTACTTTATTATTTATTATTTTTTTTTTATATTTCAGGTAAGGAAATGGAACACATGAAACGGAAATCTGGAGCACAGAAACGGAAAGATAAACGAGAAGCAGAAAGAAATGATTCAGCAAAAAAGTGCAGGCCTATAACAGCATTTATGATATCAACACCTATATCTACATGTCAGAAAGAGGAAAGCGACTTACAGAGAAATTCAACTACAGCTGTTCATGCTGATACTGTAAATCTAGGACATAAAGATGAAGGTATGCCTAACGTTTTTGAGACTGTAGATGCTGATTTTTATGATTCTGAATTAGCTGGTGGAATAACAGTAACTGAACCTGGGCCTGTACATGTACATAATCAAAAAGATCTAGTAGCTGATTTAAATAATGATGAGAATCAACCAACATTTAGACAGGATAAGCTCTTTCAATATTCTGCACGAACAGATTTGAAATCTTTTTTCAAAGAGCATCCAATTCAGCCACATGATCATGATCCGCCATTTAATGTAAAGTTATATAAGCGAAAAATTATGGGTGACACTGTCTCACGACACTGGTTAACATATAATAAGAAGAATAGATCACTATATTGTTCATTTTGCTTGGCATTTGAGTCACCAACCTCTTCTAACCCATCTGCTTTTGTGCGAGGATTTAATGATTACAGACGCATTAGCCAGTGCTTATCAGAGCATGAATCAACTGGTATACATAGCAAGCATGCTCAGGAATATATCAGTGTAGTAAATGGTGGTGGTTTAGCGCGTTTTTTTCGCTGCATCATTGCAGAAGCGAAAAGATGAAGTACTAAATCAGATAAATATTGTTGCCAGAGTTGTAGATATAATAAAGATGTTAGGTAAACAAGCTCTTCCTTTTCGTGGACACAGAAATGAGTCAGCATATTCTTTTTGATGAAACAGAAAATCATGGAAATTTCTTGGCTACTGTGCAGTTGATGGCAAAATATGATCCTATTATGGCTTCTCATGTTTCCATGGTGAAGGAAAAGTCTGAACAACGATGTGAAAGATTGGAAAAACAAAGAAAGGCACAAAGTAAAGGTCGTGGTAGTCTTGTCACATTCTTGAGTAAAACAACCATCTCTTCTTTGACCCAAATTATGAAGAATATGATACAGGAAAAAATTACTCAAGAAGTTGCTGAGGCCAAGTATTATTCCATACAAGTAGATTCAACCCAGGATATTTCATCAATTGATCAATTTAGTATTGTTATTCGATATGTAGTAAATGGTACTATCCATGAACTACAATTGTTCCAAGCAATTGTTCCAAGCAATGATGGTACAGGGCAGGGACTTTTTGACCTATTAAATGAAACATTACAAAGTCTTGAAATAGATCCGAAAAACTGCTTATCAGATAGCACAGATGGCGCTGCAAGCTACCATGGCAATATAATGGCTTACAGAGTAAAATTGCTGATGTAGCTGATCAGCATGTTCATGTATGGTGTTATGCCCATGTACTCAATTTAGTAGTTACTGAAACCACGAAGTGTTGTGTACCAGCAGTTTCTTCTTCAATTTACTCCAAATTTAGCAAAATTTGTGAAGGTATCATATAAGCGAATGGCCATCTGGATTGAAGTTGTTGGACATCATCTGGGGAAAGAAAAGATGAAACGATTAAAGCTAATTGGTGAAACCAGGTGGTCAGGGAAGTCCAATGCAGCAACTACTATATTTGGAAATTTTGACGAGATATGTATCAGTAATTTTGTGGATCTTCTGACATGTTTATCCATTATTCAAAGCTCTAACAATTTTGATGCAAAAACAAAACAGGAGGCAAATGTTTTACTGTCTAGCCTTCTAGAATTTCAAACAATATTGACAGCATTCACATACTATATATATCTTTCAAATTACAGCCCCTTTGTCAAGCTATCTACAGACAAGTGGCTTAAATATGTTTACTGCATGGAATTGGAATATGGTAGAAAAATCCATTACAGATTTGAAGAAAAGATCGAAGAGAATTTGATAAAGTATATAGTCAGGCTTTGAAATTTGCCAACAAATCCAACGAGCACATTGCACAATTCAATAATGATGAAAATCAAACAGTGAAAATTGATTTTGTAAAAACTGAGTTACCAATCAAGAGGAAACATAAAACAAAGAGAATGGCAGATGAACTAGCTGCTGATGAAAAAAACCATCTGATTTCTTTGTCAGACTATCGTGTACATGTGTTCAACTTGATAATGGATCGTGTTGTACAATCACTGGAATCCCGTTCATTAACCATAGACAACTATATAAGGATATGTCATGCCTCGAGCCATCAAATTATGAATATATTACTAAAAATGGTCTTGAAGAAGAAGCATTGGAAGGTATTCTTGAGCTTGCTCCCAGGGATAAATAGAAGTGAAGTAAAGTTAGAATTGCAGTCTTTTGCATCGAACTTTAAAATATTTAAGCTTTTGCTGAATGATGATAATGCAGAGAGCAGCAGTAAAATGAATTCATGCTCTAATATTGTGGCAATTGTCCATCATGTGTTCTGTATATTCTTGTATCAAACAGACTTAATGACAAGGCATATGATAATCTTTACCAAATGTACAAAGCTATCTGTACACTATCTGTGACTCAAGGTCAGTGTGAACGGGCATTTTCTAAGCTTAAAATAATAAAAACAAGATTACGAAATTCTTTGTCGGAGGAGAATCTGGAAGCATACATGTTGATGTCTATAGAAAAGGTCATGTTGGATGAGTTAGACATGGAAACTATAATAGACCGATTTGCAAACTCGAGTAATGAACTTAAAAAACTACTCTTAGTATAGCATGTATGTAGTATGTATATGCAGGCAGTACTTGTAAAATATTTGTACTTATTGGTAAAATAAATTTATAAAAAAATATTAACATTTTTTTATTTAAACAAACTTAACTCATAAATAGGCCTATTAGGATAGGACTGGAATTGAATTATGTAATGGGGTTATGGGCCCCCTGACCCCTTTGGCAGACAAAATTTTATGAGCCAGTCTGCCACTGGCACCTGAATTCTATGGTTAAGAGAACCTTTTTAAGCGATTTTATAATTAAGTTAAATACTAATCAGAAGCTGAAATTTAGACTGTAACTGGATCAGGATAAGAGAAGGAGGATGGTATAGGGTTGGCAACTATTATGCTTTATTTATGGAAATGGCAAGAATTTGTAGTAAAATCTGACTAAACAAAAATGTGTTTATAAACGCTTCCCTTCACTGGCGGGCGAGATGCAAGTTTTCATACCAGTATCACATTGATTGCGGTCGGGAGGTTACGTGGGGTTACAGGAGGTTACATGGGAATACGTGGGGGGTTACAAAACACTGCAACACTCTGTGATGATATGACTAAGATATTTTGGTTTACATTAGGACGTAATTCGTCAGAGACGAACTCGTTTGAACCGTAGAGTTTACTGCTATGGGACATATATATATATATATATATATATATATATATATATATATATATATATAATATATATATATATATGGTATGGTTATTACTATGAAATACTGTATTTGTCAACGGTTATTACTATGAAATACTGTATTTGTCAACGGTTATTACTATGAAATACTGCATTTCTCAGCACCTTTTCAGTATCGATTACGACAATATTTAATGTTTAGTACGAATGCAATGGCACCAATTCTTTTTCCACATTTTAATTCGGTATTAATTTATTTGTGCTTATGTATGATGTACTGAGCACCCGATTGCAACTATCACTGTTAAGTATAGTGCACCACACCAAAAATAAAAATAAAACTAGTCCCAGATCCTTGGAAAATATCTATCGCTCCCTGATCGGCTGATACAGTGAACAAAGTTTTTTATTTTTTCGTTCACCAAAAAGAATCGGAGGAAGGAGATGGACTAGAATCTTCGGATGAAAGTGTCGAGTATGACGATTGAGGAATGAGATTATCTTCAGAGATATGTTAAAGAAGTTTCCCAATTTCAAGGAACCTTTTTTATAATTCGGGACTTCCTAAGTGGGTTTATATTGTTTTATAGTGACATACAATTCACCCTCCTGACAACCTAGTCTTCTCTTTGCAATATTTTACTAACTTTTGATAATCTCGATTATTTTTGTGTAGTTAAAAGTTCGTAAGTTTGCCA
This sequence comes from Bathynomus jamesi, assembly GCA_023014485.1. Taxonomy (NCBI): domain Eukaryota; kingdom Metazoa; phylum Arthropoda; class Malacostraca; order Isopoda; family Cirolanidae; genus Bathynomus; species Bathynomus jamesi. The sequence goes on from JAJOZX010002868.1 coordinate 259,740, forward strand.
CTATATTGTCCTCTACATTACGACAGTTTAGTATAAAATAACATTTTCTGTAGCAACTTAGAGAAATAGAAAACGAATAATTAATTCTAAGGTATCCTAAATAAAAATAAATGTTAGTTATTTGCGAGCGAAGAAATAAATGAAGGAATAATTCTGTACTTATAAAATAAACGTTACAATTTTATTATTTTTGTTCTTATAATAATTTTAATAAAATAAGTAATTGTCAACTGGCTCATTTATTTTATTTAATTTTGGCCTTAAGCTTTAGCAGGCCTGGATTAACCATTAAGCAAAATAAGCACGTGCTTAGGGCAACAAGGGAAGGGGGCACCACAGAGAAAACTTTTTAAAGTATAAATAAAGTTATAAGTAGGCAACAATAAGCATTATTTTGCATTGTTTGATCCATGTATGTTGAAATGCTATGTATCTTCAAGGTTAGAAAGTAATGGAATAAAAGATGTTTTGTTTCGTACAAATAATGATATTTCTTCATTAGAATTTCTTTTTTTTCAAAAATTGACCACCAACATCGATTTCTGTAGAAAGAATCGTTTTCAATAAATTTTTGTATTTGCATTTTTCCCTTATAACAGTTTTTTAAAAAATGAATAAAAAAGTGTTGAAAATTTGCATTTATCCTGTTGCCCTAGTTATAAGTAAATAATTTGCTTATATTGCTTACTGCTATTTAGTGTTAAATAAATAAAATTAAAAAACAGGTTATATTTAATATAGTTGTGGGGTCTGGCCTGGGGGATGGCCTGGAAGAAAACTGAATTTTTAATCTATTATTTCACATTCAGCACTTATTGAGTCTTAATGTCTTGTCAGTTAGACAATGGAAGGGTCGAGGGGGAACCATTGTTGGGCTGTGCTTAGGGCATCAGTTGGCCTTAATCCGGCCCTGAGCTTTAGGCTTTACTGGGTTCAATATAATGCCAAAGGATCCAAACAAAGTTTTGGAATATTTCCATTTTACGAACTGTATTATGAATTATGAATATGTAGGTAAGGAAAGAAAACTATTAATTTAAAGAAAGATTTTGTCTATTCCGATGAACAGTCTCAAGTGACTTCATGTTTTCGAGATGCTTTAATGAATTATGAAGATTACAAAGTAGGCTATAATAACTTTAAATACGAAAAGGCCACAGGTTTATACATAGTGTTATTGTGAATTTGCAAATCGTTCATCAAATAAAAATTAGAATCTTTTTTGAAATGCAACCGATTCCTACAAATAATTTCCATTTCTGGCCTTTTAACATCTATATCTATCATACTTCTTGAAAAGATCCATAAAAAAACGTATAATTTATCAAGAATCCCTATTTCATTACAGTTATTAATCCACTCTAATAACAGTGAGATAATTTACACTTATTTATAGTATAATACTTTAAGTAACAAAACTGCAATATGGTTAAAGGTATAACCCTATAATTTTACAGCCGTGGTCAAACGAGTTTTATTTTAAGTTCCATTACTCAATATACATTGTTTTAACCACTATTTTATGAATTTTAATAACGAGTACACTCGGTACAATTCGAGTATACGTTTACAATAACGTAGTCATTCATTTATTTATTTGCGACATACTCCCCGATCTGTATTTCCTGTGTAGGGAAATTCCTTATTTGTGTTTACGAGAGTAGAGTTCATTCAGTTTGTTTATATATATTTTATGAGTTTTATAATGTCGCTTTATTCTTCACCAAAAGTAAGTTCAGCACAATTGCTCAAAGTTTTCTAAATTCTTAACATATTTACATATTTTAAAGTTTTTATTCCAAAACTATGATTTAAGAACTTTGAACACTATCCAAAATAGTTGAGAGAACATGCCTGGAAAACGTAAAACTTTGTATACAAATCTGAGACATAAAAACAGCAAATTTATTCCACGCACCATATTTATAAACGAATAAAGAAATGAGAGATTTCTGACAGACGGAAAACAATTACGTTTCAATTTGGGGGAATAGAGAGTTCAGGGGCGTAAATCCGGGGGAGGGGGTCGAGGGGGTCAGGAGAACCCCCCACTTTTTTCTTTGAGGGGTCGGAGTTTCTCAGGACCCCCCCACTTTTTGAGTTAAAGGCTTTGATAGTTTAGGCTGACTTATTTTTGACAATAATGAGTCTTTCTGTGGCTGATGTACGATAATGTTTGACGTTGTGCTGAAGTTTTAAGACAATTTTTTTTAGGAATTTCGCAGTAGTTTAACAGTTTTTGGGGGAATTTCTCAAGACCATAGGTCCCACTACCACAGTTTCATTACATAGTATTATGTGTATGCATCAGAGATGTCGTCATTGGTAGTTTTCTATATTTATTCTTATATCATTATGTATGCGTTACACTTTGTTTCATTTGATTTGTAATACGTTCCCTCGTATCTAGTGATGTATGTAATTCTCCTAAATCACGGTATCATGCTCACATTACGTCATTCTCATTGTCAGATAGTTCGGAATAATTTGTATAAGAACTAGGCATATTAAACACCTACATTTCTGCCAATCTAGCAACTCTGCTTCCACCCTTGTAGATATAATCTTGAATCACCTTCAGACAGTTATCCATGCTCCAGATGCCACCAAAACGTGTTTTTCAGTACTGCATTTTCAAAATTTTCTCAACCGCGGGAGGGGATCCCTCTCGCACCCTCTCCCACTGGAACCCCGCCCCCCATATTTTTATGTGGCTTTACACCCCTGAGAGAGTTTAAATGTACAATTATATATTATACATTATATATAATATAAAGTAAAGGAAATACTAATGCTTCCAAATGTATTCAAATGAAAACTGAGAACGTACGTAAGGATGCCTATAAATAGAAGAACTTACCTTATCAGTATTATCAGGAGTAAAACTTGGTACGAAATGCCTACAATGAAGATTGCTGTAGTTAAGGCCACAGGTAAGACACTCCTGGATTCTTGGTTCTTCAGAGTTGATATCTGTAACTCTCCACAGATGGCGCTCGGCAGGCTCAACTTCAGTATTAGCAACATAATATCTGAAAAGTAAGTGATACGTATAATCGGAAACCTTATTATTAGTTACTGAGAGTTAATGTACGGTTCATATGAGCTTTTCAATCTCAAGTTAATAATTTGGTACTTTGAATATTCTCTCTCGATCTTAAGAATAAAGTGATTCTTACACATAATTATTAAGGGTGTCCCAAGCCAGCACAGAAAACACTGTGTAGGGTCCATAAGTGATGGGAGTATTGTGGTGGGTATTGACATGCCCTTGGTGTACGTGAATATAAGTGCCTAGGGATCCGTCAGTAAGGGGAAGAGTAGTGACGAATTCAGTCACATTATGACCAAATATTGGCCCTTTGCTCGTTAGAACCCATTGTCTTCTCCCACTCGTTTCAGTAATTACCTGCAATGCGATAAAATTAGGTGATAATGGAAAAAATAATGTTATTCATAACATGAATAAGTATGCCGTTATGAAAGCGCGGTAAACATTGCTAACAAATTTATTTACATTTCACTTAACAAGTAGGTACATACTCATATACTGTAATGAAATTAAAAAATTTATATTATTTGGCTTCTTATACTTTGATTCTGCATTCTCTTATTAATTGTACTGATAATAAGTTTTCTTTCTACTTTATCAATACTTACTATTACTCTATTTTATGGATTTGCTTTTCCGGAGGCCTGCTCTCTATGTAAGTTAATAATTAATAGACTGAGAGCTTAATGAGGAAAGTGAGAAGGCCTGGTTCCGTTAAATGTTTTATTTAGTTAAGGCTAGGACATAATTAATGGAAGGACGCTTCCATTATATCATATTTATGTTTTTAGATCATAATTAAAATAATCTGTGGGAAGTTCGTTGTTGGACCATATACACTAAAACGTAAATTTGTTAAAAAGTAGTTGTTTTTATAAATTAATTTCATAATGTTTATGTATAAATAAGGGTATTAATACATCTAATATATACAAATTACTTAGTATATTTTCTTTTATGAAAATTTCATAGACGGTTTTCAATATGGCGATTCACGCTCTGAGGTATGACCTAGTTTCGTTTTCTTCAGCGAGGTTAGTTGACGGTGGGTCTCTTCAGTAGTTGGGTGGGTGACTGTCCTTTTCGTGATGATGTAACGACCCGTAATTGATACTACTTAAGGCTGTAGGTCTCGTGCGCTGCGCGAACTTTGCCGTTACAAAGGAAGTTAAATAACTTCGAACGATTACTGATGCCTTCTTCTTATGTTCAATATTGTACACTAATGCTTTTTATTGAAAGTTGGTGTAACAGTTTATACGCGTGGTATGTTCTGAAGTAAACTTTGCACCATGCAACCAAGGATAGATTTACGCGTCATTACATTGTTATTTATACGCATTTGTTCCTATGAAATATTGCGTTACTTGCCTCTTTGCAAGACCAGAGTGGAGCCGTGCATAATGTTGCAATACTGACATTTTGAGCTCTGTTCCGCCACACAACGGAGATAGATTCCTCATCTATCCACTTAGCATCGGTAAAGTAGTGATCCCTAGAACGAACAATTAGAGTCATTAAGAACATAATATCAGCTACTTTTTTTAAGGTAAATTTTGCTATTTTTCAGAAAAATGTATAATTTTCTTAATACAATACTTATTACTTTGTAGTTATTCTAAACTCATAAAACCTCACAATGAACTCGAGTATACGATGACATATTAAATTTATTCACTATTAATATGTTATCATCATAACTTGGTATATAAATGACGTATACGCGCTTTTTATAACTCCGTAAATCATGTTGAAGTGGCTTCTAAAATCTATAAATAATTAGGCCTCCATGTAGTGGATGAAACAAATGTACTTCACGTACGATTTACTGTCAATCAAAAGTACAAGAAAAATGCATTCAAGTCGAAAGGGAAAACATGGAAAAAGATTATTACGTTGCCATGATTATTCGTCGAACAGGTTTTAATATTTTAATTTTAATTTTGATCAGGTAATTGAAGTAATATGTTCTGAAAGCAAGTATACCTCATGCGTACACACACACACCACACACACACACACACACACACACACAGTGTATATATGTATATATTAGATCATCCCATAAGTAATGCGGCATTTTTAAATTATTTTTTTTTTCCATTTTTATCATTATTTTACGGCTAGAAATCAAACAACTCTTTGAAGTTATTTATATTTAAATAAATATTTATTTAAATATAAATAACTTCAAAGAGTTGTTTGATTTCTAGCCGTAAAATAATGATAAAAATAGAAAAAAAAAAAATTTAAAAATGCCGCATCACTTATGGGATGACCTAATATATCATACATATACTATGTATATATAATGTATGTGTGTGTGTATGCGTGTGTAACAAAATGGGTTAACTAAATATTAGAGATAAAACGGACTACACAAATGAAGAGGGAAAATAAAATAATATGAAGAAAGTAAATTATTAAATAAATAAATGAAAATTGGAAGTAAACAAAAATGAAAAAGAGTAACATTTTGAACGAAAGAAATATGAACAGAATTTAAAGTAATAAACCTGAAAACAAATTTATGAAAAACTTTAAAAAAAATAACTTTAGTAAACATTTGGCAAGAAAATCAACATCTTTCGGGAATATTCTCCTCATCAAATCCACTTTGTAGTTTACTTTACGGTCATTAATTAGAAAGAAATATCGGATATGATAGAAAAAAAAAATTAAAAATAAGAAAATACACCGTATATTTATTAAATTAATTAATTAATTAATAATTAAGTGAAGTACAAAACAGGAAATTTATTTTTAAATTTGAATACTTATAGAATTTATATTATCGTAATTCAATTTAATAAATTAATTATTAATTTATAGTGAAATGATTAGTAAAAGATATTTGTAATAAGAGACAAGGTTAATCATATTATTATTAATTATAATAATTATATAGATTAAATACTTATTCCATTTATTCATGCAATTTAATGATTATGCAGTTTTAAATGATTTAAACATTTATATATATATATATATATATATATATATATATATATATATATATATATATATATATATACTGTATATATATGAAAGTTTTCATTACTTTTACCGACAGCTTTGATCTCTCATATTCTTTCTCCGACATGTTTCTGAAATCTCTTAATGAGTTCATGTAAATAAGAACTTCTTGGAATAATTTCAAATTTATATATATATATATTTCTTTTTTATTATTTATTTATTTATTTATTTATTTTTATTTTTTTTTATTTTCAAAGTATGACCGCTCATGGCCACCAAAAGAAAGGTGGATAGCAGAGCGAACACAGGACGAAAACTATGAAACAGCTAGCGGAAATGAAAAAATCATAGCGGAGTCACAGCCGGTAAAGAAGTCGGGAACGAAAGAGGAAGGAGAACAACCCGGTTACCGAAAAGTAGGGACCTTCAGAGAGAATAGCGCCGAGCCTATCACAAGGCCCGACGCTCATCAAAAGGGGAAATTACTCTGCGCTGCGCGCAGAGTAAAGAGGACACTCCACCAGGAGGTGGGCAACTGTAAGTGGGACGTTACAATTGGGACATCGGGACACCTGATCCCCGGCCATCAAATAGCCATGGGTCAGGTGGGTGTGGCCAATACGGAGGCGGGCCAGAGCCACCTCCTTATGGCGCGACCGATGGAAGGAAGAGGCCCAACATCCCAATTTGGGTTTAATCTTGCAGAGTCTGTTAGTTGTAACGCCATCCCAGCGACTCTGCCACCGGGAGCGCAAAAACCTACGAAAACCAGGGATATAATCGGGAAAGGGGAGGGACACGGGTGAAACCTGTAGTCGGCACGCGGAACGGGCAGCTTGATCGGCAGCCTCATTTCCAGCTACGTTAACATGTGCAGGGATCCAGCAAAATACCACCTCCTTGCCACCAGAAGTGACAAGGATATGGCACAGTAACTGGATACGTCGGACCAGTGGGTGGACGGGGTCGAAACACTCCAAGCCATCCAGGGCACTGCGGGAATCCGAATACATAACAAACGACCTATCCGGATGCTCCCGCACCACCTCCAGAGCGCTCAGAATGGCATAGAGCTCCGCCGTGAAAACGGAAGCCTCATCAGGGAGACGGGTACATCGGGGAGCAAGGGCAGACGACTGGGGAACAGCCGCAGGTCTAACGCCCCCCGACGAACTCGAGCCATCTGTGAAGACCGCAACACATGCAGAGTGACACGCTGTATGCTGGAGGAACAGGGACCGAAGCAAGGCAGAGTCAGAATCGGCCCTGCGAACGGGGCGCAACTCCCTACAGCATGTAACAGGGGTGCTCTCCCAAGGTGCAACACCCTTGAAAGAGACCGGTATGACGGATGGAGGAGGAGTGCCCATACCATCGAGGAGGGAGGTCACCGTGTCGGTGAAATACCAACCCCATCCCGGCAGAACGCCCTCTCCACCACCTGGAACAGAGGAGAGTTGGGAAGACGGAGGATCCGGAGATAGTGCTTGGCATGAGGAACGACCTCCGATCCTCCAAGGGAGGGATGTCGCACTCAACCTGCAGGCTATCAACCGGAGAGGAGCGGAAGGCGCCAGAGGACATGCGCAGTCCTCTCGAGAGGACCGGGTCCAGTATCCGAAGGGCCGTACAGGAGGCGGAGCTATACACCACACTCTCATAGTCTAATTTTGATTGTACCAGGGACACGTACAAACGGAGGAGTGTCCGCCTGTCCGCGCCCAATGTAGTGTGAGACAAATGTCCCAGCAAAGCCAGGGTGCGTCTTGCGGTCTCGCGCAGCCTGCGAAGGTGGGGGACCCAGCTCAAACGGTTATCGAAGACCATACCCAGAAAACGCACTGATGGAACGAGGGCCAGAGGTTGACCGCCGAGTGTAAGATTAAAGGCTGGGACGGCGCCGGAGCCCCGTCTCCTCGACGGAAGGAAGGCCACACACGAAGTCTTCGGGGAAGACAGCGTAAGGCCCACCGACGACGCCCAACGTTCAACCCGATTGACCGCGAGTTGGGCTTGCCTCTCCACGAGAGGAGCGCTCGTCCCCGCGGCATAGACAGCCAGATCGTCGGCGTAGACGGAATAACGCACCGAGGGCGGGAGGGCCCCCGGTAGCGCAGACATGACCAGATTGAAGCAAGAGACGCTCAGTACACACCCCTGAGGCACCCCCTCCTCCTGAACATACAGGTCAGATAGGGCCGCCCCATTACGGACGCGGAAAGTGCGACGGCAGAGGAAGTTACGAATAAACGTGGGCAAAAGGCCCACGAAACCAAGAGACTTCAAACGGTCCATGACAACTCCCCGTCGTGTCATAGGCCTTTTGGACGTCGAAAAAGACGGCCAGAACAAGATTCCGGCGGAGAAGGCCTCCTGTATATCATGACCAAGGAGGAGAAGGGGGTCCAGATACCCCGAAACCGACGAAAGCCATACTGGGTCGGTGGGTATAACCCAAGCGACTCCAGTGTGTGTGTATATATATATATATATAGGCCTTTTGCCCAATATGGCGGTAACACGAAAAAACACATTTCGATCGAAGTCCGAATAAAAGTGGTATTATAGTGAAAATCCCGCAGTTAATAAATTTTAAATAGTGTTTTTAGAGTGTTTCATTTGAAGGAAATTAGCTGTTCATTTGTAGGTTGAAACAATTCCTACGACTGTCCCCCAGCTTTACCTCATGGGCACCAGTAATTAGATGGGATTTCTGTCTATTCCTTTTCGACTTAAACTGCCTGAAATGGAAAGACGAAGATATCTCTCATAGCAAGTGCTAAGCAACTGAATGGAGTGAAATACTTTTGCGAAAGATGTGTGACTGAAATAACTTATTTACAGTTTATAAAGCAGAAAGAGACTATGAAGAAAAGGCAAAGAGAAAACTGTGAATAACGATCAGAGAAAAACAAGAGGAGACGAAGAAAGTGAAGCGGAACTAAAAAGAATACCGACACACAAACGAGGGCCAGAATATGAGTGTAACAGAGGCACAAAAATTAACACAAGTTCAAAAGGAGGACACAAGTGTAAATAGCAAAAAAACAAGAAGGCACCCATGAAAATAGATTGAAGTTATCTCCAAATAATGAGCTGAAACTACCATAAAAAATAAAGGCCTCGAGTAAAAATGAGAAAGGAACTGTATACAGATACTATGTAAGAGGCAATTGCAGATATAAGGGAGGACAGTGTATATATGAGCACCCGACTACGTGCGAATTCTATTGTACTCGTAATAATGGTCACTGTTAATTCGGTGATAGCTGCAAATTCTACTGCGCCGCCGTATGCAAGAATTACGCAAGACATGGGACCTACAAATACGGAAAAAGATTTACTACCATCATCTCCCAACAAACTCAAAGAACAATGGAAAAAACGAAAAGAAACCCATGTATACAAATCGCTGAGCAAATTTTTTCAACATCGCAGACTCAATACAACTACTAAGCCTCATACAGCACAAGCAGTCGATACAGTTGAGAACCTCCGAGCCGAACCGTTTCCTGGCAAGAAGCTACTGGAACAAGTAAGTGGAAATGGATCTTTCTCGGAGGACCACAGGGTTACAAAACACGCAACACTGAAGGATAATGAATGTGGAATGCACAAGGGGCAACGCAGAACTAGGAACATAAATATTGTCTGGCTAATATTTAAGAGCTAAAACCGAACCACCTGAAAGGATTTATGGATGAAACAAGGGCTGAACATCGCGTGTCTCACAGAAACACATCTCAAAGATTGCCAAGGAAAATGTGAAAACTGCGAATATTGCATAGACAAGAAATAAATACATATCGATGGTTACAACTTACTAGGAGCTAATAGAACAGCAAGACGTAAAGGTGGCTGTGCCATATACGTACTTGCAGAGACGATAATAAGCAAATCATACAGCTCCGTAGAACTTTTAGCAGTAAAAATAGAAAAACGTGGTACTTATAATCATCTACAGACTTCCGAACACTCCAACTGCAAAATTCTCTGATGCCATTGCTGATATTAGAAACCTAATAAAGTCCTCAAATTCCCCATCCCTCAATATAATGCTGTGGAGTTTTTAATTTCTCTTTTATAAAATACAAAAAAGTGGGAAGGAATATATATATATATATATACCAGGACAAGAGGGTCACATGAGAAGCCTAGGAACAAGCAAAAATATTGATGGCTCTAACAAACGAATTTATGTCAACACAAGAGAAAAATAATCAGAAAAAAAACTGCTTGGATCTGGTACTCACGAAAAACACTAACTTGGTTAATGATATAAACATAACCCCAACTCTTATCTCAGACCACAGCAAAATCGAGATATACAGGGTGGGCCGTAAGTTTCCATACATAGGAAAAATAAACATTTTTTTATGGACAACCATTTTTATTTATATAATATGCTCTACATGGTTGCCATTGTTTTGAAAACACATTTCAATACGTGTTCCCCACTGTTGATGAACACGCATTAGCACAGTTGACGTTATGCTTGTAATGGCGTTGGTGATACGTTCCTTTAGATGATTTATGTCTCGTATCTTTTCCTGATACACCATGGCCTTCAAGTGCCCCCAAAGATAGAAATCAAGGGGGGTGAGATCTGGGGATCTGGGAGGCCACTCCACAGGACCACGCCGACCAATCCAAGCATCCGGAAACTGCTGATCCAAATACCGACGCACGTGAAGACCATAACGTTTAAATTTTCCTATGTATGGAAACTTACGGCCCACCCTGTATATGGTGACAGCCTTAAAAGAAAATACTCGTACTGAAGAAAGAAGCAGATTTGAGATTTTTAACCAAAACGCCAAGACTACAAATTGGGAATAAATCAAATCCCACATGGCCCAAATAGAGTGGAAAACAATTTCAGGGAATAAAACAACCGAAGAAATGCTAACAACCGTGGAAGAAAAGACGCTACAAATTTTCCGAAAGCACAGCCAAAAGGAAAGAAGCAGAGGCGAACAATATTCCGCCCCCCAAAAAAAAAAATTAAAATAACTGCACAGTTAATTAATACGAGAAAAACTAGAGAGTATCGATAGGGAAACACAAGCTCTAATTAAGGGCCAAACAGAGAGGGAAAAGGAAAATGCGATCGAAGTAATAAAAGAAAATTCAAAATACTTCAATAGCTATGCGAAAAGGAAAACAAGAACGCGCTCCTCTATTGGGTCCTTAAGGAAAGGAAATAAGGGACTATCTAACAATTTAAAAGAAATATGTGAAACACTGAGAGCCCAGTAAGAAACAGTTTTCAGTACCCCAAAAAGTGACAAAGTGGTACCTGACAGAGATGCATTCTTTGAAGAGAAATTACAAAGAAAGTGTATTACAGATTTTGATTTTACCTCAGAAGATACAGGGCGAGCTATAAGACAAATAGAATCACATTCATTTGCAGGTCCAGACAAATGGAACGCCTTATTGATTAAGTATTGTAAAAATAAAATAGCTACACCCCTATAGTGGATATGGAGACGATCTCTTGGACACGGGGTAAATACCGAGCATCCTGAAAAGAGCTAATATTTTTCCTATATATAAAGGAGAAAGATAGATCTCAAGCGAAGAACTATAGACCAGTGTCATTGACGTCCCACCTCACCAAAATATTTGAAAGAATAGTTAGAGAGAAAATCTATGATGTCTTGGAGACACTAGAAAGATTCAACGAAAATCAGCACGGTTTCCGATCAGAAAGATCATGACTATCACAACTAATAGGCACTATAGCACTATCATAGAAGCACTTGAAAGCAATGAAAACTGCAATGTCATATATATGAAATTTGTTAAAGCGTTCCACAAATGTGATCATGGTATAATAGCACATGGGAATAACAGGCAAAGTGGGAAAATGGTTCTACAATTTTCTCAGAGGACGTCTGCAGGTCGTAAAAATCCAAGGTGTATCATCAACAGAATCGGAAGTACACATCCCAGTAGTACAAGGGACAGTATTGTCCCCACTCCTGTTCATTATTATGTTAACAGACACAGACAATGAAGTAACCAACAACAGTATAGTAACACCCTTTGCAGATGATACAAAGATCAGCAAAGAAACCATTAATGCAGAACAGGTGGAGGCCCAACAGAGGGAGACGAACAGAATATAAAAATGGTCAGAAGCAACATGAAATTTAACACCGAGAAATTTCAGCTCTTGAGATATGGAAGAAATTAGGGGCTAAAACAGACAGCATAGATAGACAAGAAATTCTGAGAAGTAAGAAAGCGATAGATTTAGGGGTTATAATGACCTAAAATGCGAAATTTGAGACACAAAATCAGGTAGCAATAAACAAAGCAAAATGAGTTGCGGGACAGGTGCTGAGAACCTTTAAAAGAAGGGACAAAAGAGTAATGATTCCGCTGCTGAAAACCCTGATCATACCCAAACTTGAATACCGCTCAGTCTTGACATCTTCATAGAAAAAGGAAGAAATTAATAAACTAGAAAAAATTCAAAGAAATTTCACAGCTAAAATTGATGGCTGCAAAGAGTTCAACTACTGGGAAAGACTTCGTAAATTAAATCTGTATTCAGTGGAGAGAAGAAGAGAGAGATACACCATAATATACAGATGAAAAAGGATCGAAAAACTGGCACCTAACCTCAAAGTAAACCAAATTAGGAGCAAGTGTAGTTTACGTCCCCCTGTGGTGCCTAGTGTAGTTTGCGTTCCCCAACTTTGTCCGCGTATACCTAATCAAATAAAACGTTAAAACTAATGAAAATATTACGACTTAACCTAACCAATTGTCAAATATATATATATATATATATATGTGATGAATAAAACCACGAAGGAAAGGAAACACAAAATGGTGCTCAAGCGCTTTCGTCTAATGACATCCTCAGGAACACTGAAGTACATAAAAGGGTAACAGCCTATATATAGGTTACAGAAAGAAAAAAAAAGAGAAAAATAAATAACATACATACATACACACACACACACACATATATACATACATACCTATATATACATATACATACATACATACATACATATATATACATATATATATATATATGAAATAAACAGAGAAGTAAAAATAAAAATTAAAAATTAAAAATTAAAGGATTATCCGTGAGGCGTACAGATTTGTAAGGAATAATATCGATTTTTAGCACAAGATCAAATGGATTATAAAAATACAAATTTATATTGGAATACTGCCCGGGTTTTAACACTCTGCCTATGGTCAGGTTTCGATATATATAAAAATAAAATGCAAGATTAAAAGTTAATAAAGTAGCAGACAAGTTTACCAAAGATTTAATGTTCTACCTTTCTTATCTAAATCTGTTTGGAAGGAATTCAAAATAACAGGATCGAGTTGAAAAAGACCTTTGCTTATGTTGAAGTTATTTGAAAGTTGGATAATGGCAGACTCAAGAATATTTCTATTAACAATGTTGCTAGAATGGAATAAAACTGAAGCATTATTCCAATCAATACAGTGGGCTAACTCTGACAAATGGACAAAAAGGGCACTGGACAACTGTCCTGTTCTAACGGAATATTGATGCTGTTTTATACGTGTGTGCAAATCCTTTCCCGTCTGACCTATGTAAAAGGAATCACATTGTTTACAACCAATTTTATAGATAATGCCTGAATTATTGGTAGGGCTTTTTTACTATGATATTTTTCACAATATTGTTATATGAAAATACTACATTAATATCCAAAAGTTTAAGTACATTAGCAATGCCTAAAAAGCCCGGGAAAAATGGAAGTACTAAAATATTTTTTGACAAAGTACGAGTGTTATTATTGACACGATAGAAAGTTCGTTTTGCCTTGTTGAGACAAGATTCCATAAACGCAGATGGATAACACAAATCACTTCCAATACCGTTGATTTTTTTCCAATTCGGCATCGATGTATTCCGGACTGGCGATCCTAAGGGCGCGGAGAAACATTGATGAAAAAATGGCCTTCTTAGTGGGGGTGTCATGTCCCGAGTAGAAGTGTACGTAGGACAAATTGTTTGTTGTTTTCCGATAGATACTAAACTTAAAACCTGGGCTTTCCCTATGTACACGCACATCCAAAAATGGGATTGAATTGTCTTGTTCCACTTCTAAAGTAAACTTAATGGAGGGGACTTGATCATTTAACTGAAGGAGGAAGTTATCCAGGTCACGATTCATGGGCCAGATACACAAAATATCGTCGACGTACTGCAACCACGGGATGCCAACCCCCAGGATTCTCGGAATATAAGTAATTTCGAAAAACTCCATATAAATATTGGAGAGGAGGGGCGATAAGGGGTTGCCCATGGCCATCCCAAAAACTTGTTGATAATACTCGTTATTGAAAGTGAATTTACAGTCTTTGATGCAAAGCTTAATAAGTTCCAAAACAATGTGTGAAGGTAGTGGCAGGTCATACTTATGTAATTCTTGGGAGAGAAAGTCAAGCATATCGTCTATCGGCACTTTTGTAAACAATGAACAAACATCAAAACTGATCAATCTATCGTTAGTTACAGTACGTGCATTATTCAATTTTTCAGTAAGATCCATGGAATTTTTTACATGTGAATCAGAGATAGTTCCGAGAATGGGGGACAAGACTTTGACAAGCCATTTGGAGAGTTTATAAGTAATAAAAGAGCCCACCGAGCTAATAATAGGGCGCATAGGGTTGCCAGGTTTGTGGGTTTTAATAAGACCGTAAAGGTAGGGCAGAGCAGGTGAAGTGGACATGAAAAGCGGAATTAAGTCCTTATGATCTTTGAGAATGCGTTTCAAGCCACTATTAAATGATTTGATGACGTCATCCTGCGGGTTCTTCCTAAGTTTGCTGTATGTGGCGGGGTCCTGGAGAAGCTCGTTCATCTTTCCGATGTAGTCCACTTTGTCCATAATAACTATGGTGTTAGCCTTGTCTGCTTTAGTAATATGGAGCTCCCCATCTTTTTTTAATTGTGAGAGGCTATGCGAAAACGTTTAGGAAAGTTATCTTCGTAATTACCATTCGCCGCACTATAAACGAGGCCTTTAACTATGTTAAACAAATACTGAGGGAGATTACACTGTTTTTCAAAAACGCGAGACTGTAACAAATTTGTAAAGCCGAAGGTTTTTTTAACAATAAAAAAGGACATACCATATCCAAGGGCATTTTTGCATCGTCACTAATGTTTTTCGAAGAAAGGTTCAAAACACTTTGAGCTTGCTTTTTTACTCCACTGACTATCTCGAATGAGACTTTTAATTTTTCGATCCAAAATGTTACGAAGTGAAGTAGTTCTCCGACGCAACTCGTTGTAAATTTCATCAAACAAAGGTTGGATCTACTCGGGACATGACACCCCAACTAAGAAGGCCATTTTTTCATCAATGTTTCTCCGCGCCCTTAGGATCGCCAGTCCGGAATACATCGATGCCGAATTGGAAAAAATCAACGGTATTGGAAGTGATTTGTGTTATCCATCGCGTTTATGGAATCTTGTCTCAACAAGGCAAAACGAACTTTCTATCGTGTCAATAATAACACTCGTACTTTGTCAAAAAATATTTTAGTACTTCCATTTTTCCCGGGCTTTTTTAGGCATTGCTAATGTACTTAAACTTTTGGATATTAATGTAGTATTTCATATAAACAATATTGTGAAAAATATCATAGTAAAAAATAGCCCTACCAATAATTCAGGCATTATCTATAAAATTGGTTGTAAACAATGTGATTCCTTTACATAGGTCAGACGGGAAAGGATTTGCACACACGTATAAAACAGCATCAATATTCATTAGAACAGGACAGTTGTCCAGTGCCCTTTTGTCCATTTGTCAGAGTTAGCCCACTGTATTGATTGGAATAATGCTTCAGTTTTATTCCATTCTAGCAACATTGTTAATAGAAATATCTTGAGTCTGCCATTATCCAACTTTCAAATAACTTAAACATAAGCAAAGGTCTTTTCAACTCGATCCTGTTATTTTGAATTCCTTCCAAACAGATTTAGATAAGAAAGGTAGAACATTAAATCTTTGTAAACTTGTCTGCTACTTATTAACTTTTAATCTTGCATTTTATTTTATATATCGAAACCTGACCATAGGCAGAGTGTTTAAAAACCCGGGCAGTATTCCAATATAAATTTGTATTTTATAATCCATTGATTCTTGTGCTAAAAATCGAATTATTCCTTACAAATCTGTACGCCTCAGGATAATCCTTTAATTTTTAATTTTTAATTTTACTTCTCTGTTTATTTCATATATATATATATATATATGTATATATATGTATGTATGTATGTATGTATATGTATATATAGGTATGTATGTATATGTGTGTGTGTGTGTATGTATGTATGTTATTTATTTTTCTCTTTTTTTTCTTTCTGTAACCTATATAGGCGGTTACCCTTTGTATGTACTTCAGTGTTCCTGAGGATGTCATTAGACGAAAGCGCTTGAGCACCATTTTGTGTTTCCTTTCCTTCGTGGTTATTCATCCATAATATTTTTCACGTGTTACTTTCGTGAAATAATTTTCATATATATATATATATATAATATATAATATATATATATATATAATATACGGTATATATATAAATTGACGATTGGTTAGGCTAAGTCATAATATTTCGTTAGTTTTAACGTTTTATTTGATGAATTCATTTAAAAAATATCTCCTAAAGATCCTAGTGTAGGTTGCCACGAGGTTAGGAAGTATATATCAGCCCATATAATGGGCCCTTTTTCAATTTCGAAAGTAAACAGTACAACCTTTTATCTAATTTATTTACGACAAAGAAAACAATAAACAGTTACCATTCTTAGACGTTTTGTTGTACGAATTCAAATAACAACCATCTTTTAAGTTTACAGACAGCCTATTCATTCAGACTGTACCCGCATGCTTGCTTTCTCGGGTCTTTCCGAAAGTACAAAAAGTGGAGTGACTTTTAATCCGTTTTTGAAAACATACAAAATCTGTGACCCGATATATTTTGAGGAAGAGATTTTGTACATTGAGAAGACTTTTGCAGATTTGGGTTATATTGCCGATTTTATTTATAAAGCTTTTACTATGGTGCTCGGAAGAAATTCCATAATTGTAATAAAGAAAATACCTTCAAAAAGGAAAATATTCTCAAACTTCTTGTTCCTATCAAGGCAAAAATTAATGACCTCCTACTTAAAGCAATAAGTGTAGTCATTGAAAATAAGAACGCAATTAAAAATATAATTCAACTACAAATTACTAAAAGTTTTAAATCCCAAGATACCATAGTTTATACAATTCCTTGTAATGACTGTCCTAAAAATTATATTGGGGGAAAGTATCGACATTCACAAATGGATTTACCAACACAAATGTTCTGTGCGTACAGCTCAAGCTGACAGTTCAGTATTTATTCATGTTCAGTCTGCACAACATAATATTAACTTTAATGATTATTAAGTCCTTGGTCATATTAATGATAATGATAATAGAAAAATAGAAGAATCCTTCTTTATTAGAAATAATGATAATTTTAATGGTAATACAGTATCTTTTGACTTGGACGATTTTACGCTTAATATTTCAAAGTTTGTCCCCAGGCTGAAGGATAACAACCAGTCACTTTAGTTTGTCGGTTGTCATTTCAAATTATTTTAAGAAATTATCGTTTTTATAGTTATTTGATTCGGTTTTAGTTTGACCAGCGACCACTTAGGTTGTCTTATTTTCTTCCGAATTGAAAAAGGGACCATTAATGGGCTGAAAACGTTACTCAGGATCTTATTTTATATTTTCTTGCGGGTCTTTAATTTTTCTAAAACTTTATGCGGACACACATACACACACACACACACACACACACACACACACACACACACACGACTATATGAAAATAAATGATTTGCAATAATACTGTACATTTATTTCGTATATGAAAATTTTTTGTTAATCACTATTTTTTTCATAATTATTATATGCAGAAATTTTGTGGCGTTTTGACTGTTCAAAACATTCTGTATGAATATTTAATGAAAGACGAAAGACTTTTCTTGTTTCAGAATATAAAGAATATGAATATTTGAGTCATGTTCTTATCATTTTTAGAAATTTGAATTTAACTTTTTTTCGTATTATCTTATTTTTCTTGAGCGCAATTTCGCAATTTTCTTAATTTGATTTCGTTCGAATGTCTTCTCAATATTTTATTTGAATTTAGTCAAAATACGACATTATTAATGATAATTTTTTTTCTCTAGAAGTACATAATTGGGAGAAAATTTAGCGTTTTAAAATAATCATATTTTTAGGTTCTAACACTGACAATAATTAATATATATATATATATATATATATATATTATATAAAACTTAATTTGCTAAATCATAAAGTTAAAATATTTTGTTGCAATATTTCTTCTTTCATAAAAATTTAAAAAAAAAATGGAGTTATTTCTTTTCTGCTCAAACGCTTTTACTGTGATTACAATTGTGGTTCGTCTGTTTTGTTTAGGTTTATATATATATATATATATACACAGTTTGGTGTATTTATCTTATGTTTAATTTTGTCTTTTGCGTGTCAAAAGGCCAACACCGAACAGACTCGAAAAGAAGGAACAAACCACGAGTCAACTGACTCGTCTTTCATTCGATTTGGAGGCTCCAAATCCTTCCTCTCGATAAACTTCTTCACTCCCATATCCTCGAGCTTTACAATCCACAGGGTCACCACGGGGTTTGGAGAGTCAACCTGCGATATAGGAATTTAAAGTGAGTAAACTCTTTAAAAAGTGTTTTAAACAGAATTGTCAGTTTCTAAGTTCTTAAAATTCCTTTTGAAAATGTTTTAAAAAACACTTAAATATCAAATACCCTAAAATTATGCGCTTCTTAAAAGTCGTTAGTCTTTGATAAGTTAAAAAAAAAGGATATTTTAAGAGTATTAAAGGTTAAAAGTCTTTAAAGAGTCACTAAAGGTGCTCAAATTCTTTAAGAATTTTAACGCACTCTAAATATTATTAAATATCTTAAAAAAAAAAAATGATTCTCCAACTAAAACTGGTTTGTTTGGTGAAGTTTGGCATCTATTTTATTTTAAAGAATTTTGTAAACAAACCAATTTTAGATTCGTAAAAAACAATCAATAAAAATATTTTTAAAACCTCAAACAACTTTTCAGGAATCTTTTAAAGTATTAAATTCAAAAGTTACTTTTTGAAAATTTTCATCAAACTCTTACGTATATATTTCATCATTCTGAAATTTTAAAATTCAATTAAAAGTTTATTGAAAATATCTTAATTTAATTTCTGATTCGGAATACTTTTTCTGTCATTTTTAAATGCAAATATTTGATGAGTTTCTCCGCTGAGAGAAATGATTAAAGTATTTTATCAATACATCCCTTTTGAACATTGAGTACATCAAAGAGTGAGAAAAATCTTCATAACACACACACACACACACACACACACACACACACACACACACACACACACACACACACGAGCAAGAGCATAAGAGTATACGTTATATCATATACCTTTGGATAACGAATTGTTCTCAAGGTTGCATATTGAGCCATGTAAAGGGGAATGCTGACTGATGGTACACCAGAATCATTAAACGTAGCGTAGCAAAGGTACGTCTCACCGGGGCTCACCCACATTGCATTGGTTCGATGTAAAATGTATTCTAGAAAGAAGAAAGGAAATTTATTTTCTCAGTTTATTCTAAGAGTATTAATTATATTTATTAATTATATTATTAATTATATTTATAATCTTTATCATCTTTTAAAGAATTTCTGCTTGTTAATGTCAACCGTGAAAATAAATTCGTTGTAATAGTCAAAATTACAAATCTTCTCCAAAGATTACCATTTAGTAATTAGTAATTCCACAAAAGCAAGCCCCCAAAATTAGCACTTTTTACTTTATTTATTTTGGGGAATTTATTTCCACAATTGTACAAGTAAAGCTTATGTTAACAATTAACTTTAAATTTAGCCACTGGCATAATTAGTAAACAATAAAGAATCCTTTAGGTACAACTGCAATTAAAGACACACAAACACACACATATACACACTGACCATATATATATATATATATAATATATATGAGGCGTATAGAATAGAAAGGGCGTACGCCCGAAAATCAAGTTTTGAGATAAACGCATTTATTAAAGTTAGCGAACGTTATTACTCGTTAACGACTGAACCGAGTTTTAA
Organism: Bathynomus jamesi; assembly: GCA_023014485.1. Taxonomy (NCBI): domain Eukaryota; kingdom Metazoa; phylum Arthropoda; class Malacostraca; order Isopoda; family Cirolanidae; genus Bathynomus; species Bathynomus jamesi. The sequence continues at coordinate 280,000 of JAJOZX010002868.1, forward strand.
TGGTTTTGGTCTCAAGCCCGTGTGGGAGCGCGTCACACCCACGGAATACAGCGTGGTGCTGATTGGTTACTGCGCGAAAATGGGATATCGGGAAACCGGGTGATACGCTGTGCTATTCTAATGGCCTCGTATATATATATATATATATATATATATATATATATATGAAAAATTATTTCACGAAAGTGACACGTGAAAAATATTTATGATGAATAAAACCACGAAGGGAAAAGAAACACAAAGGGGTGCTCAAGCGCTTTCGTCTAATGACATCCTGAGGATGTCATTAGACGAAAGCGCTTGAGCACCCCTTTGTGTTTCTTTTCCCTTCGTGGTTTTATTCATCATATATATATATATATATATATATATATATATATGAACAGAAGGACCAACACAACGGCAAACATTTTCATTTATTTTTTGTACTTCAGACGTTTCGACAAATCTTTTGTCATCATCAGTGCATTAAGTCTTAAAACCTTAAAACAAAAATAAAAAGTGAAAATTACATCAATACAATATTAAAACCATTAAAATTAAAACCTTAAAACAAAAAATAATGAAAATTGCATCGATACAAAATTAAAATCATTAAAATTACATCACTACAAAAAAATTAAAATCATTAAAATTAAATTAAATTACCTCAACAGGTAAATACATAATGTTTACATCAACCTCCATACTTGACAAAACCTAAGAGAAAACTGTATGGTCAGTAAATCAGAAGGTATGATATGTCTATGAAAATCGGTTGGTTAGTTAAAAGAGCTGTAATTTGTAAGATGAACTATTATTGTTAATGGAGGGTTTGTTTCTATAGATGTACAAAGAACTCCGAATTTTAGAATCTTTGTACATCTATAGAAACAAACCCTCCATTAACAATAATAGTTCATCTTACAAATTACAGCTCTTTTAACTAACCAACCGATTTTCATAGACATATTATACCTTCTGATTTACTGACCATACAGTTTTCTCTTAGGTTTTGTCAAGTATGGAGGTTGATGTAAACATTGTGTATTTACCTGTTGAGGTAATTTAATTTAATTTTAATGATTTTAATTTTTTTGTAGTGATGTAATTTTAATGATTTTAATTTTGTATCGATGCAATTTCATTATTTTTGTTTTAAGGTTTTAATTTTAATGGTTTTAATATTGTATTGATGTAATTTTCACTTTTTATTTTTGTTTTAAGGTTTTAAGACTTAATTCACTGATGATGACAAAAGATTTGTCGAAACGTCTGAAGTACAAAAAATAAATGAAAATGTTTGCCGTTGTGTTGGTCCTTCTGTTCATCTGTAAGCTCCGTTTCCCTAAGGAGAAGTCAATAGCTTTGATATATATATATATATATATATATATATATATATATATATATATATATATATATATATATATATATTATATATATATATATATATATATAATGTCAGAGAGAGATTTTATTTTGCATCTTGTTTACATTTCCATTAAATAATTAATTAATTAATTACAGCATTTAATAAATGTGATAAAAAGACAAATAAGACGTCAGTGCTGCGACTAAGTAGTTACTCAATAATTGTGTTACTTTTTTGATTAACTATAATGGTAATTAATTACATTTTCTGGCCGAGTAATTGCAACAGTGATTGTGATCTAACGAATAAACAATAAGATTTTATCATATTAACATTAAATATATACTGTTAATAAAGTTGCGCACAATATGTCCATCGAGTAAGGCTTGTGAAAAAAAAAAGTCGTTACTAACTTTTTCCTCATACAAAAAAGTGACTTAGAAGTTACAAATATTCATGAATTTGTTGTAGTTACAAATTCATGAATATTTGTAACTTCTTATAACAGTCACTTTTTTTCTGTGAGGAAAAAGTTAGTAACGACTTTTCTTTCATAAGCCTTACTCGGTGGACATATTGTGCGCAACTTTATTGATAATATATATCTAATGCTAATATGATAAACTCTTATTGTTTATTCGTTAAATCACAAACACTTTGAAACAAATGAACGATCTTGGCAAGTATCACTTGTCAGAGAAAGTATTTTTAGCGGGACCAGATGCTTGCTAAACCAGTAAAAATGTTGAAAGTAACTTTTGAAGTAACTAGTTACTTTTTGAAACAGCAACTAGTAATTAGTAACTAGTTACCTTTTAGAGACAGTGACTAGTAACTGTAATTAGTTACAGAGAAGAAATAATTGCCATAACACTGTAAGAAGTTAAGGAAAGGGAATAGTTTTTCTAAAATAATAAATGCCAAGATAATAGATTACCTCTGTACAGATGATCAGTGATGCCATTGAAAATTACTCCTTTTTCACCATTACTGGTGATTCTGATGACGTCAGATGATGTTGGTAACTTCTTGTAATAGATGTCATGTTGGTGGACCATCAAGAGCGATTCGGAATATGGAAACCACTGAACCAAATGCAGGAGCTCTGGCGTCCTCGAGGCGGAAGGAAAAGGAGTCACCGGTTCCAATTGCCTGCAGAGAATTTTTTTAATTTTATCAGTGACATCTCATCGGATATTTACATATACGTTTGGAATTTAGGAAGAAAGACACCGACTTCGTCCATGTAACAGGACGAACATTGATTTTGATCTGTAACAGGATTATAGTAATAAGAGAACATTATAATACACAAAAGATGACATAAAATGCTTCTTTTTATCTTACATCCCCGATAATTTTATCAGGATTAATTTTTAGTCAGTTTGTGTTATCGGATCAATGAAAGAAAGCCACCCCCAGTCTTCTTTAGTTAGCTTTATAAGGCTAACTAACAAAAATATAACGACCTAACCTAACCAATCGTCAAGGGCGTATAGTTGACCTAACGATTGGTTAGGTTAGGTCGTGATATTTTCGTTAGTTAGCCTTATAAAACTAACTAAAGAAGGGTGGGGGTGGTTTTCTTTCATTGATCCGTTTTAGCTTCTGAAATTCTGTCATCTATAATTATAAAGTCTATTGGTTTAGTTTTAAATTAATTGCAGATAGGTATTATTACCCTTCCCCGCAATAACAATAATAATAATAATATTTTTTTATTTTATTGTTCCATGTTTACAAGAGAATATTACATACTAACTAACATACATATGATATAACGTACATATAACAGCGGAACAGTTATTGCCTTTCTAAACATATACACTATAGCATAGGAAAATAATCACCTAAAATAATAACAACCACAATAATAATAATAATAATAATAATAATAATAATAATAATCTCAATAATAATAATCTCAATAATACAATTTATTATTTTATTTGCACATGTTGATGACATACAGTACATCATGTGCAACGAGAAATATATATATACACACATATCCGTGACATGCATATATATATATATAATATATATATATATATATATATATATATATATACACATACCGTATATAGTATATACTCGTATATATTGACACGCTTCGGGAATTTCTTCAGCGACACCATCAAGCACTTCTTCAGCAAACACCTTCAGGCATTTACGCGCTTTCATACTTTCACAAAGAAGCCCTTTGCTTCCCTCGAAGTTCTCACTCCCTCTTCATATAAACCTTTCTTTGTTTATCGACACATCGCCGCGACCAAGATGACGTCACATTCCATCTACCTCGAATCTAGATTTCCTGAGTTTCCTCGCAAGCGACCCTCAGTCAAGCTGCGGGCCTGCACCTGCTCTCGCAAGATGTTCACTCAATCTAGCAGGCCACCACGTTGGCCTATATTCATTCCTTAACTTAAAGAACTCAGTTATTCAATCGCGCGTAATTATAATTCAATGAATGATCTAATTCAACTCTCATTTATTCTGTGAATTTGCATTCACTCAATTGCAACATTATTTACTGCACAACAATTGAAGCATACTTGAGAGCTCATTCAATTCATATTAATTATGACGTTTATTGTGAATTTTATCATTTGTTTGTTTATTAAAAAGAAGAAAATTCACTCTCTTAATTTCCTTTATTAAATTACATTTATTATTTTGATCAAAGCATATACTCTTTAACTAATCTAATCAAATTTACTATAGTGTTTTCAGTCAACTGGCCAGTATATATATAGTGGGTGATTCAAAATGACCTTCCCGATTTTAAGCATTTATTATGGAAAAAAACGCGCGCGAATTTTGCGCGTTTCGGAGGTTAGATTTTGGTAAAAGGAGTTCTTTTTCTTTTTTTTTTCTCTCGGTCTTTTTTTTTTTTTTTTATCTCCTGATCGAGGGTGTTCAGATTCGGTCCTGTGGAGGATATGCTTCTAGTTGAACAATTGGCTTTCTGATGACTTGTTAGATTTTCTTGTGCTAAAGCGTTGTTGTGTTTGGGAAGGTAATATTTTGTTTTGGATTATTTCGGTGCAGTATTATGGAGGATTTGATACATATACGAGGCAAAACTTAATTTGTAGATTTAAACTAGTTTGAGAATTTTTAACTCGTAGAATATTTTGTCTGCATTATTATTATATTTTGTTTGATTTCTAGATTTTTCTAATTATTTTTTTCTGCATTACCACCAGCGCGCGGCTACATAAAATATCGACACGCACTTCCGTTAAGCGATGCATTTATTCTTTAGAGTTCATTATTGCTAGTTGTTTGAACTGGTAATAAGTCTTTGTTAGAGGTTGTGATGGAAGTATCAACTGCATTTTGGTAACAGGAAATATTACTTAGTGACCGTTGGAAGTCATTTATATAAAGGAGGAACGGGATAAGTGCCAGTATACTTCTTTGTGGCACCCCGCGGGAGATGCATCTTGTCCGTGATGTAAGAGAGTCCTGCGCAATAAATTGCGTTTTGTTAGTCAAGTATGAGGTGAACCATCTTAAGGGTATTTCACCGAAGCCGTAATGTTAGAGTTTTTTAAGAGTATGTCATGAGGTACTGTACTTATTGTGTCAAAGGCTTTCGCTAGATCAAATAGAATGATAAGTGATGAGTTTTTGTCGTTCAGATTACTGTACAGTTCTTTTAATATAGCAGTTATATAGGCATATAGCGTCGTTGGTCGTGTTATTTCGAAGAAAGCCAAATTGTTGTTTGTGTATTATTTTTCGCTTTAATATAAATTCTATTATTTGATTATATATTAAACTTTCGATAGTTTCCTAACGACGAGGATGATGGAAATAGCTCTGTAGTTTGAGGGGAAAGGTTTATCTCGTGATCTAACCTTTTTAGGCAGTATGGGAAGACACCATTTTGAGTGGATAGTTTATAAGCTTTGAAGCTTAGGCGTAATTAAGTTCGCGCACTCTTTGTAAATTCTGTTTGGAATTGTGTCCAGCATACAGGGGTAGTAGAGGATAAGAAGAAAGATTGTGGGAGGGGGTGGACCTAGGTATGTATCGAAAGATCGGGCGATGGGTGGGATGTTAAAAATGAAATTGGCTCCCACTTCAGTAAAACATTTATTGAAAGTATTTAAAGTATTGGTAAATCTTATTTTTAAGGCCGCACAGCAACCACGTATCCTACATTAATAACACGTATATTAACCGACAGAGCAGAGAAAACTATATATACTGTAAATACAGCTAGGTAAACTTTTCAAAATATAAAAATAAAAAACTGCTCTATCGATTGATATACGTGTTATTAATGTCACTCCACCTTAGACCTACAGTTTAACGTGGAATCCGAACCACGTCCCACCACGAGCAGTCAGAAATTACAAAGTCCTGCCCTGAGTCGATCTAACGATCCCGATCAGCAGCCCAGCGCCTTAACTAGGGCATGGTTAATTAATCATTTTTAGGAAAAAAGTGATGAATGATGAAATTTTCTAATTAATCAATGATTAACTGATTAAAAATTATTAAAAATTAAATACTTCTGAAAAGAGTAAGAAAGAGCTTTATTGTTTCTGTTGCGTGAGATAAGACCGAAGAAAACATTTTGCTCAAACATTTAGTTGCTTTAGTTCAAGAAATTAGGCATGGGCGGATTAGACAGTTTATACATGCAAAAAGGTGCCAAATTCAAATGATACATTACAAAATTTAAGGTAAAATGATGGTGAAATTATGAGGAAAATTAATCATTTCCATCATTTTCTAAAAATATTTTTTATAATTAATTATTAAATTCGAAACAATGATTAACTAATTAATCAGAACCAGGCCCTAAGTCTTAACCACTAGGCTACCCAGGGTACCCATTTATCTACCAACCAATTTGTTTTAATGGTGTGGAAGGATGAACAGCTAGGATTTGATGCGCGCTGCCTGCCGTCACCGGGTCTCGATCCCGGAGCCAATGGATTCGTAGTCAGCGATGCTAATCACTACACCACCGAGGCGTATATGTAGTTTTTTCTGCTCTATCAATTGATATACAGTACAGTATGTGTTATTAATGTACGATATGTGGTTGCTGTGCGGCCTTAAAAGTAAGATTTACCAAAGTATTTGCGTCTGTAGTGGGCTCATTCACTGTTCAACAAATATGAACTTTTTCCTTTTTTCTCAAATGAAATCTGGTGATTCCCATAGATTTTTGCACGCTGGTTACGAAAATGATCACGAAATTTTGCTATCACATCAGGTTTTTGTGAAAATCACTTTTTTATATTCGAATATAATAGAATAATTTATACACAAGAACAATATTAAAATGGTTTTTAACCGACTTAAAATGTTTTTTCTTGATTTTCGCTTGCAAGTGACATCTGAGGCTTCCCTTATTAGCATCCAGCAGTAATCACTCAGCATGTTTGGACTCCACTTGCTCTGGTATAGTTTCTCCATTGCAGAAATGGCCTAATGAAACTGCTCTCCATGTTCAGCTCCCAGGTTTGGTGGGAAAAATTCCAAGTGTGAATGCAAAAAATTAATCTTTAAACTTACATTACATCCCACTAATCCGTAAGCTTGGGGAATTTCATGAACCAATTTTGCATAGTTAGGCAATCTTTTGTTGCCTACGAAATTCTGGATTACTGCTTTAAAAACATTCCAAGCCGTTTTTTTCAGATTCATTCAGGACTTCATCAAAGGTACGATCTTCACTAACGCATTTATTTGTAGACCAATGAAAATTCCCTCTTTTATTATGTCATCACTAATCAGATGGAATTTTTGTTTCAAGTATTGGAATCCATTTCCTGCTCTGTTCATCGCCTTAACAAAATTTTTCAGCACTCCCAGTTTGATGTGTAAAGGTGGCAAGTAAACTTTTCAGGATCTACCAATTTATGGCACGCAACATTTTTTTTTCCAGGAGTGAAAGATTGATGAGGTCGCCAGTTCTTAACAGTATAATGAGAATTCTTTACTCTGCTCTCCCATTCACAAAGAAAATAGCAATATTTTGTATATCCAAGTTGTAAGCCAAGAAACAGCCCAATGGCTTTGAGATTACCACAGATATGCCAGTTGTATTTTTTTGTAATTTAATTTATTCAGGAGAAATTCTATATTTTCATACGACTCTTTCATATGGACAGCATGTCCAATAGGAACTGAAGGATAGATATTTCCAGTATGCAACAGGACAGCCTTCATACTAAGTTTTGACGAATCGATGAAAAGTCGCCATTTTAAAGGTTTATGCTCATGCCCTGGGGCCATTATCAAACTATCAATGTCATTGCAAAACCAAATAATGGATATATTTTTTTGGTGTTTGCGAAAAACGGATATGCTGGTATCGTTTGCAATCAAGTTTCATCCTTGTAATCTGGACCTAAAAGTTCTGTTGATTTTTCAATAAATTTAAATCGCGAGCCAGATCATTAAGCTCAGGTTGAGTTATCAAGCGAGGCTCTTTTTCTCGAGTTTGTCGATACTTCATCTTTATCTGACAATTCCAGAGGCTCATTTTCAGCAGGTCCATCATCATGTAAGCTCCACGATCCAGGGGGCTTAGGAACTGGTAGTTTCACAATGTACTATTGGTTGCATTGCGGAAGGCAGATTTAGTTACTCAATTTTTTATTATTTTTCGAAGAAAAAACATTGACCTTAGTGAAACAAAAATAACAATCTTTGAAGTGGTCTTTTTGCTCTCTCCAATTCGTGGGGACTGCAAATGGCATAGAGGTACTCGTACCTTTTAACCAACTCCTGAGGGTCACAGCACAACGTCCACAGCATATATGGAGAGCCCAAACTTTATCTTGAGCCCCGATTTTGCAGCTGAAGTAGAGCTCATAAGCTTTTTTTTAATTAAGGGAATAATGTTTCTTTTGTGATCTTGTATCATGCAAACACCACACACAACAGAAGCTGTCAGGATTGTTCACACATTTACACGACATTTCAAATCATCATTTTTTCTTTCAAGGCTCTATTTTGTGTAAAACATGCACAATTAAATGATTAGGTAAATGAAAAAACAAACTTCACTGCACATGAACAGACCCACACCATGAAGCAGCTTGCGGCAGACTGAATGACTCATAACTGGAAGTAGCCCTCTATGACAGATAACAGAAAGAAAATTGACATATTATGACAGGTTTGAATGTGTCAGGAGCAGAAATTATATCATCCTACATAAGCTAAAATATTTTCTGCTGGGATACACTGAGCTTTGGGGTAGATGTAATAATTTGTTCAAATTATCATCTATAGACAAACTTGGTCAAGAATTGAGCACCAAATTTCTTGAAAACCTGACGTGATAGCAAAATCTTATCATTATTCTCATAATCAGATATGGAAAATGCAAAGGAAACAACGATCATCATCTGAGAAAAGAAAATGTTGTTGAACAGTGATTATTTATTAATAGTTTCTCGAGGAAGAGGGTTTTGTTGTTTTTTCATTAATCACTTTGTTAATGAGGTTCCACTATTTATTGTTTGGGGTCGCCCTTGTATTCTACGAATATATGTTTGCAGTAATTAGCATTTGTTTTAAGTATAAATGAATTACGTTTGTTTCGATAGTACGAGGGGCGGTCAAAAAATAAGTTTACACGGCCTATAATTTCGCAACTAAAGGACCTACACATTGATTATATTTGTATCAGATGAATTCGTTAATCATTGTTAGCAACACTGCACGTCGGTTCGGCTGCCATCTACCGTTCATTGGTTATATGAGTCAGTTGAACATGGCGGCTCGACTTGAACAGTGCCCTGTCATTTCTGCAACGATATTCCGAGTCTGTCAGTGGTCAAGAATTTCTCGAGCGCATTGTCACAGGAGACGAAACATAGGTTCATCACCGTACTTCGGAAGCAAAACGTGCCAGCATGGAATGGAAACACCGTGGGTCCCCGCGACCAAAGAAGTTTAAGATTGTGAGGTCCGCTGGCAAAGTGATCGTTACCATGTTTTGGGACCACAAAAGCGTTTTGCTCGCAGACTTCATACAAAAAGGCACAACAATCAATGCAGCTGCATATTGTTCAACACTGGAACGTTTACGAGTGGCCATTAAACGTAAACGTCCTGGACTGCTCCGTTGGGCAGGGCACTGTTCCAGTCGAGCCAATGTACGATAGATAGCAGCCGAATCGACGCAGTGTTGCCAACAATGATTAACGAATTCACCTGATACAAACATAATGAATGTAGGTCCTTTAGTTACGAAATTATACGCCGTGTAAACTTATTTTCTGACCGCCCCTCGTAAATGTAAACTTCTTTTGGGAGAAGGCCTACCTTCACACTTTTGTATATTTTATATTTTTGTTTAATGGATACCTTTAGACCCGAGATCAACCAGTAGGAATATGCTTGATAGTAATGGGCAGGATTCATTAAAAATAGACGATAATAATAATAATAATAATAATAATAATAATAATACATAGCAGTTCATCAAGACGAGCGAGCCAGTGGAATGGTACTTTTCTGCGCATTTGATGGTACATTTGTGAAATGCTTCCAACGACGACGATGGCAAAACAGCAATAAAATCCCCCACCCTCTAAAAAACCCGAAATTGCATTTCAGTCTAATTCCAGTATTAAACTCTATCATACCCATTTTATAAACCGATTGGAAGAGTTTTATTTTTGATACATGACAACAGAGTTAATATTTCCAAATTATCTGAAACTTAATTAAAAAAAAACAAGAAAAAAACCATAAATAAATTATTGGAGCTTCAACCGAGACGTCTTTCTTTTCTTTTCAAAAAGTGGAGACAAAAGTTTTTTAATTAAATTTGGAACTCCCAAAATCAAAAACTTTCCAAGTATTTTATTCAAAAGGACGGTTTTTTTTTTTTTTTTATATTTATGTGAGGAAAAAGGAGAAGGATTTTAATTTTAATTTAACGAAATTCATTCGTGACGATTTCAAATTTAACAATTTATAATTTAACGAAATTCGTCAGTAACAATTCCAAATTTAACAATTACTATTACTTCTGCTGTTTTTCAATCCCTGGTCAAGATCGAGCCGCATACATACATACCCATACATACATACACGCATGCATGTATAGACTCGCTCACGCGCGCACGCACACACACACACACACATATATATATATATATATATATATATATATATATATATATATATATACTGTAATTTTATATAAGTATACTTAAATCGCCAAATTCCTCCAACATTTTCGTCAATAGTCATTGAAGTAACATTAGCTCCAAGTGAGCTTTTTTTTTTTAAATTTTACTTACTTACGCTTACGTTAAGGTAGGAGGGGGGCGGGGGTTCCACGAAAAAGTTTAGAGAATACGATTTTTTTATCGTAGATATAAAATAATAATGATCATTTTTTTCGAATTTCACTCGCGTTAGGATTTTAATTAAAAAACTCTAAATCAAATTACTACTGCTTCAACCTACCTCAGGTTTGTTTACACACACCCATTTTTTTGTTTTTGTTTTATGTTTAGTTAGGTTAGGTTGACCTAACGTAACCTAATCTAAATTGAACCCCTAAAACATCTACAATAAAGCAGAAGTTATTTTCTGAGGAGGAGGAATGTGATACACACACACACACACACACACACACACACACACACACATATATATATATATATATATATATATTATATATATATGTGTGTGTGTGTGTGTGCGTGTGTGTGTTTCTACCTTGTGGTGTACGGACGTTTTGTTTCCGCTCTGTGTAATATCAAAATAACTAGTGTTTATAAGTTCAACGGTAAATGCTATCTTATATCAGTGTGTGTGTGTGTGTGTGTGTTAAACATCAGTGAATTCGCGATAATAATTTATTAAGTGAAAGCCGGTGGCATATAGCGTGTACAAAGAAAAACAGCATCAACTGAAACATAATTTGAAAATAACTCGAACGGAAAATCAGCCCCTGAGATTTTTACATTGGCCTATACAGAGGAAGGTCAGAGAAAATTCGAAAGAGCCATAAAAAGGGAAGGTCAAGTTTTCGAGACGAAATTTTAGAAGTGAGAAGAAAAGAGGCAAAATAAAGGAAAGAATAAAGAATAAGGGGATAAAGGAATAAAGAAAGAATAAAGAACAATAAATAATTCAGAATAAAGGAAAGAACAAAGGAAAGAATGGCAAAAAATACGAAGAAGTGTGTAAACTGCGGTAAATTCAGAAAGCTAAATAGAGCTGGATTATGTTTAATGGACTGCGCTGCGCACCAACTCTACGATTATAAAAATGAAGCAGACCAGATAACGGGTGTAAAATACATTCTGTGCAATACCTTTAAACATTCCGAATGCATGAATCTAGGTAAAAAAGACAGGAAAGTGATAAACAGAATAAATAACAAAATCATAAGCATTTATGGCTTCCTGTGCATCAAGTGCATGGAAAAAATAAGAATATGGTACAAAGAACGATGAAAATGGGCAATACATATTTACCGACAGAATGACAAGGAAACGCTGACACAAACGAACACGAAGCGCAGGACAACGCAATACAGGAAAGCACGCTACAGCAGGAACACGAGGTGCATGACAACACAATACAGAAAAGCACACTACAGCACGCTACGCTACAGGGAGGTGCAAAAGTAGGCTCAGAGAATGAAATACCCCCTGCCAAAGAGAGATATAGCAGGAACACAAAAGAGAAAGAGAAAGATACCAAGAACACTAATGAAAACTCGCCGAAGACAAAAACCACTGAGTAGGGAAGAAGTGGTGGCGGAACAGAAGAAAGCAATCGAATCACATAGGGCGCGTAAGGAGATTAAACGACGGGCTATTTGCGAATACTATAAAACAGGGTCGTGCATATATGAAGCAAACTGCAGGTACAGTCACCCTAAAAAAATGCTTCAATATGATGAGGAATGGAAGATGCAGATACGGAAAAAACTGCCACTTTTTCCACCCTCCTACGTGCAGAAGTCACTAACAGAGAGAAAATGACTGAATATAGAGTGCCCATATTTTCACATAAAGGGTACCCAAAGAGGAGAACGGGGAAGAACAGACCCTATCCGTATTAAAAGTAACAACAAGAGCAAGGAAACAAATTTTTTTGAGGAAATGAGAACGATAAAAGCACAGCTTGCCCTGCTAACAAGAAAGGACAGGACTCTGCAGGTATATTCCCCACACCATTACATACATCACCCCTCTATCCAACAGCACCCACCGATAACACTGGTATGCATATGAAATTTTTTTGTCTGCTGTGAGGGTTTTTTCAACTCATATTATATAATTCGACCATGCTGAATTCGAAAATGACATTGGTTTTCCTCAATCAGGTCAGGTTTTTTCTCTATTGGCCATTTATTATAAGTCCAATTTTATCCCCAAATTTATTGATTTTTTTAGCTTAAACACTGTAGATACGAGTAATATTATAAGAACACTCGTGAAAAATGAAAACATTGTGTGAATAAATACTTTTATTCATACAATGAATATGGAAAAAAGTTTATTGAGGAAGGAATGAAGTTTTTTTGGCTTTCCGTCTGTGTTTTTTCTTCGGGCACGTCTCGCTTCAAACACCAGCAATAGTCCGCCAGCATATTGATATCAGAGTTTCCCTGGTACCTCTCTTCCATTATTTTGATATGTTGGTGAAATCATTCACCTTGTTCCTCACTATAATCCCCGCAATTTTCAGGAAAATAGTCCAAGTGGGACCACAAAAAGTGCATCTTTATGGACATGCGCGACCCATGAGTTTTGAAAGCTTCCATCAAGTTTTCGACAACGGACTCGTATTCTGGACTTCTACGCTTGCCAAGAAAATCAGTGACAACTGATTTGAATGCCTGCCAGGCATTCTTCTCAGTTGGAGTCATTGCGTTTTCGAACTGAGTATCCTTGATCAAAGTTCGAATTTGAGGACCATCAAAAACCCCAGCATTTAGTTTAGCATCAGATATATGAGGAAATTTACTCTCGAGATATCGGAATGCTGAACCCTCCTTATTCATTGATTTGATGAAATTTTTCATCAAGCCCAACTTAATATGAAGTGGTGGGAGCAAAATTTTTGTTGGTGGTACAAGGGGCACTGAAACGACATTATGCGACCCAGGTTCAAAATTCTCTCTGGATGCCCATTCACGCTGTGCATAGTGCTTCTCATCCGCTCGGCTATCCCATTTGCAGAGGAAACATGGGTATTTCGTGTATCCCCCTTGCATTCCCAATACAAATGCCACAATCTGAAAAAAAATGAAAATATTTAAAGAATTTAGAGAATTTGTTCTATCAGATAAAAAATCTATGCATTGGACTGTATCACTTCTGTGGGGAAGTTAAGTGTTCTTATACCTCTCAAATAACCTTTGGAAAAACAACATAGTCAATAGCAATAGTTTACTTATGATATTAGTATTACCTTCAAATCTCCACAGATCCTCCAGTTATGTTGGTCGTATACGAGAGCATCCAAAGAGGAGAACGGGGAAGAACAGACCCTATCCGTATTAAAAGTAACAACAAGAGCAAGGAAACAAATTTTTTTGAGGAAATGAGAACGATAAAAGCACAGCTTGCCCTGCTAACAAGAAAGGACAGGACTCTGCAGGTATATTCCCCACACCATTACATACATCACCCCTCTATCCAACAGCACCCACCGATAACACTGGTATGCATATGAAATTTTTTTGTCTGCTGTGAGGGTTTTTTCAACTCATATTATATAATTCGACCATGCTGAATTCGAAAATGACATTGGTTTTCCTCAATCAGGTCAGGTTTTTTCTCTATTGGCCATTTATTATAAGTCCAATTTATCCCCAAATTTATTGATTTTTTTAGCTTAAACACTGTAGATACGAGTAATATTATAAGAACACTCGTGAAAAATGAAAACATTGTGTGAATAAATACTTTTATTCATACAATGAATATGGAAAAAAGTTTATTGAGGAAGGAATGAAGTTTTTTTGGCTTTCCGTCTGTGTTTTTCTTCGGGCACGTCTCGCTTCAAACACCAGCAATAGTCCGCCAGCATATTGATATCAGAGTTTCCCTGGTACCTCTCTTCCATTATTTTGATATGTTGGTGAAATCATTCACCTTGTTCCTCACTATAATCCCCGCAATTTTCAGGAAAATAGTCCAAGTGGGACCACAAAAAGTGCATCTTTATGGACATGCGCGACCATGAGTTTTGAAAGCTTCCATCAAGTTTTCGACAACGGACTCGTATTCTGGACTTCTACGCTTGCCAAGAAAATCAGTGACAACTGATTTGAATGCCTGCCAGGCATTCTTCTCAGTTGGAGTCATTGCGTTTTCGAACTGAGTATCCTTGATCAAAGTTCGAATTTGAGGACCATCAAAAACCCCAGCATTTAGTTTAGCATCAGATATATGAGGAAATTTACTCTCGAGATATCGGAATGCTGAACCCTCCTTATTCATTGATTTGATGAAATTTTTCATCAAGCCCAACTTAATATGAAGTGGTGGGAGCAAAATTTTTGTTGGTGGTACAAGGGGCACTGAAACGACATTATGCGACCCAGGTTCAAAATTCTCTCTGGATGCCCATTCACGCTGTGCATAGTGCTTCTCATCCGCTCGGCTATCCCATTTGCAGAGGAAACATGGGTATTTCGTGTATCCCCCTTGCATTCCCAATACAAATGCCACAATCTGAAAAAAAATGAAAATATTTAAAGAATTTAGAGAATTTGTTCTATCAGATAAAAAAATCTATGCATTGGACTGTATCACTTCTGTGGGGAAGTTAAGTGTTCTTATACCTCTCAAATAACCTTTGGAAAAACAACATAGTCAATAGCAATAGTTTACTTATGATATTAGTATTACCTTCAAATCTCCACAGATCCTCCAGTTATGTTGGTCGTATACGAGAGCATCCAGTAAAATTTTCATGTTATCGTAGCTCTCAGTAAGTTGTACGGAATGTGCTACAGGGACTGATGCAACCCTATTCCCAATGTTGAGAAGTACTGCTTTCAAACTTCGTTTAGACGAGTCTATAAATAGCCTCCATTCTGATGCGTTATATGGCAGGCCCAAGGATTCGATTAGCCCCTCAACATTGCAGCAGTACACTAAGGAAGAGGTATTTTCGTGCACTGCAAAAAACTTGCGGAATTCTTCCTCTCGTTTCCTATACCAGGAGAATGTTGTTGTTCCCGGAGCCAGCAAGTTGTCCTCTCGAAGTCGTGAGCCCAAGATCTCGGCAGCTAATTTGGAAAGTCCTAAATCCCTGGTAAGATCATTAAGTTTGGCCTGGTTGAGAGGCCTCGGCTCATTTGAAGCGGTATTTTGAGGTATATACGACTGGGACTGGTCATTGGCATTGGTCATTGATTCATCATCAGAATCATCGAAGTCCAGGGTTTGAGGTGGGTCGGGTATTGGAATTCCAGGACCATGGGGTACAGGTCTCATAGCAGAAGAATGTCAGGGTATACAACAATGTGTTTATTCTTCTTGTTAACTCCTGAAAATAGAAACACAGAAACATGGATATAAAACTTGCATATGAAATAGAAGAAGCATTCAGACAGTGGCGGCTCGTGAGGGAAGGCTGCGGTCTGTAAGATATGAAATAGGTCGATGGAGTCTGTATATTTTCTTTCTTTTTCATTCATATTGTCCCTTCGGGGACAACATGAATGAAAAAGAAAGAAAATATACAATCATTGTATATGTAAATGTAACTTGTATAACAATATGTATGTGTAAATGTATTTTCTATAACAATATGTATATGTAAATGTATGATTACCATTATGGTGAATATTATGCTATATATGGTGAATATTACATTATGGTGAATATTATGTCAAGTTTCATACGAGGATTTCAAAATATTTAAGAAAAATAAATTTATAAGCCCACCTTGAGGTTTGTCATGCAGAAATAGCAATCTGTCACGTGATCCTTTCCTTCTCTCCAAATCATGGGAATTCCAAAAGGCAAAGATTTCGCTCTGCCTTTGCTCCATCTTCTCAAATTTTCAATGCACGTCTTGCAGCACATATGAGGGGCGAAATTTTTGTCCTGGTCCCCTAGCTTAATTCCAAAGTATGCTCTATACATTGTCTTCACAAATTTAGTGATTTGGGACTGGTTATTTGGCATGGTAACCGTCCCACATATGTAGCAGAATCTATTGGGATCATTTTTACACGCTCTATTCATTATGAAATATTTTATCTATATGCCTGAAAAGTAAAAAAAGATATTATACAAGTGAAACAAGTGATGATAGATGTTACTGTTCCAATTCCGCTTTGACAAAATCACGAAAAACTCTATTTTACTTATGAGGCCATAGCCGGATAACCTGAGCTGATTGAGAAAAACGGATTGCAGATTCGAAATCAGCAGGAAAAACTCTATAAGAATCACTTACAAAACCCTTGACAGCAAAATTGATGCATACCAGTGTAATACAACAACCAAAGTGGTATCAAGTGCCGCAACCCCAATTCTCCCAAATGCAGCGGCCAAACCAATAACACCAAACAGGAACCGACATCGATCTGGAAATGACCACTATATAGGGAAACTGAACACGGAAATTAGAAACCCGATAAATGTTTTATACACAAATATTCAAGGCCTCTTACACGAACCATGCAGGCTGCAAATTCCAATACTTACAGAATTTAGCTACCGAATCCAGCATAGATATCATATACCTAACGGAAACACACTTGCATAAATGCGAAAAAGGCTGTGAAAACTGCATCGAGGATACTGAATTAGCATTGCTGGACTACAACGTACACAGAGCAGATAGAGTGGTTAGACGAGAGGGAGGGTATTTCATTTACGTGAAAAACACATGCACATGTGAAGTGAAATTAAACAAATCAAACAGCACAGCCGAAGTTATTATATTAGAAATAAAAGAACTGAACCTAACCATTATGAACATCTACAGACCACTAAACGCCACAAAAAGTGAATTCCAATTTGCTACAAATGAAATAGAAAACATATTAAAATTAATTGAAACTCTAGCAACAAATTTTCTAATTTTCGGAGATTTTAATTTCCCATTTATAACATGGAAGAAAAATAACGAAATTATATATGGCGAGAAGTTTCATGGCAACATTATAAAAGATGATAGAATCCAAGCAATAATGCTATTAGATATTATGGAACATTACGCCCTTACCCAGGAAATCTGTGAAGCCACGAGAAAAGAGAACGTTTTGGATTTAATCTTGACAAATAACAACGAGATAATAATAAATAAAAAAGTAACGCACACAAAGTTCTCCGACCATAACCTCATCGATATACAATTTAAGTTAGCACCCAGAGGTCCGAAAACGCATCCTAGACAGGAGTCAGAAGGAATATTTGAAGGCTTAAAAAGTTAAACATAAATTCAAAGAAAGTAAGTTGGGAAAACGTAAATAAAGATTTAAAGGAATTAAACTGGGAATTACTACTTCACGAGAAGACTCCACAAGAAATACTATGTATAATAGAGACTGAAACCAAACCTATAAGACAAACATTTTCCAGAAAGATAGGAAAGAAAACGTAGCAAGCTAGAGAGGAAAATCAGGACACTATTCAGGAAACGAAGACAAACCGTAAAACATCTCCACA
Source organism: Bathynomus jamesi (assembly GCA_023014485.1). NCBI lineage: Eukaryota > Metazoa > Arthropoda > Malacostraca > Isopoda > Cirolanidae > Bathynomus > Bathynomus jamesi. The sequence continues at coordinate 298,006 of JAJOZX010002868.1, forward strand.
GATGCAGAACTGATGCAAAGAGACTCAAACTAGAGAGGAAATTTGGCGAAAGAGAAATGGACCTAAAGCAAACATTCATACATGAGACAAACGAGGAGGAAAACAAAAAAATAACCCAAAATACTTCTACACGTTTGCGAAAAGGAAAATGAAGTGTAAGGAGAGTATCGGTCCGTTGATAGACGGGGAGGCCGATACACAAATGACCTGAAAGAAATAAGCGAACTGCTTAGGGAACAATTTAACTCTGTGTTTAAAACCCCTAAGTCCGAGATGGAAGTGGAAAACCCAGACGAATTTTTCGACATACAGTAGATACAAATCAACCAAGAACAAATTCTGGCACAAACCTATTAATGGACTTCGAGTTCACGGAAGGAGATGTAATTACGGCCTTATCACAGATGCGAGACAATTCAGTGCCAGGGCCAGACACAAGAAGTGCCACGTTTCTAAAGAAATCCAAAGAAAGTATTGCCAAACCGCTATACTTACTATGGAGGAAATTACTCGACAAAGGACAAATTGCACTCCCTTTAAAGAACGCGAACATTGCCCCCGCTATTTAAATGTGGTAACAGAGCAATGTCCAGGAATTATCGGCCAGTGGCTCTCACCTCACACCTTATAAAGTGTTTTGAACGTATAATTAGAAGCAAAACTACCTACTACCTACAAGAAAAAGACTTGTACAACTCAAATCAACATGGCTTCAGGGCTGGAAGATCATGCCTATCACAGCTACTAGACCAGCAGGAGAAAATATTGGAAACATTGTGTCGAGGACAAAACATAGATGTAATATATTCAGACTTTGCTAAAGCCTTCGATAAATGTGACTATGGAATCATAGCACACAAACTTAAGAATACAGAAAATACTGGAAAGCTAGGAAGATGGATATTTAATTTCTTGACGCAAAGAACACAAAGAGTGGTGATAAACGGAGTTAAATCGGAAGTCTCGGAAGTCGTGAGCTCTGTCCCATAAGGGACAGTAGTAGCTCCCTTGCTGTTTATAATAATGATTGCAGATATTGATGCAGATATTTAGGACAGTATTGTATCATGTTTCGTAGGTGACACAACGATATGTAAGGAAATATTGAACGAAGGTGACATAAGAAAATTACAAAACGACATTGAAACATTATTCCAGTGGGCAGAAGACAACAATATGAAGTTCAACGAAGAAAAATTTCAACTTTTAAGATATGGTAATAACAAGGGGCTGCAGAATAAAAGATACAAAACTCTGCAAGACAAACAGATAACACCAAATCTACAAGTCAGGGATCTTGGAGTAATAATGTCGACGGATACAGAATTCAGAGAGCACTACAATATCACAATACAACGGCTAGAAAAATAATGGGAATCATCTGGAGGAGCTTCCGCAGCAGAAAAGCAAACATCATGCTCAAATTATGGAAGAGCCTAGTCCTACCAATAATTGAGTATTGCTCAGTGCTCACAAGCCCATACAGAAAACGAGACATTGCGAACATTGAAGCTATACAAAGGACTTTTACGTCTAAGATAGAAGAAACGGAAGGTGAAGACTACTGGTCTCAACTACAATCCCTGAAACTCTACTCTCTCGAAAGAAGGCGCGAGCGGTACACAATAATATACATATGAAAAATACTGGAGGGCTTTGTCCCTAACCTTAGAAATAGAAAAGAAACAAACTGGAATGAGAGAAGAGGCAGATTTTGTACTGTCCCAGCTGCTGTGGGTCAGGAGGCCATGAAAACGAGGATGGAAAATATCCTCAGAATACGAGACCCAAAGCCTTTCAATGCCTTACCGAGAGAAGTAAGGAATCTCCAGCACACCGACCTGAATAACTTCAAGAACCAGCTGGACAGATTCCTGTGCAAAGTCCCTGACCGGCCATGCGTGGCTGGCTACGAGGGCAGGAGGATATCAGACAGGAATTCCCTCCTTCACCAAATCCTGCAAATGAGGCGGGATGCTGCAGAGGGGTCGACCGTAGGTCGATCCTGAACCGTCGTTCGAACACACACACACACACATGCATACAGTTGTAAACTTCTTTAGCAAGCGTGCACGCTTTACAGGCCGAAATCTACTAATTAGATATAATTATAATTACTATTATTATTATTATTATTATACGAGGGTGGGCTGAAAAGTAATGCCTCCACTTGAATAATTCTGGATTGTGTAGAGGAAGCCAGATAAAACAAGTTTTGTGTTATAACCTAATATATCCTACACTCATTCCACATGTTGGTTCAGTATCGATTACATTGGAAAGGAGTAAAGATTTTCGCTTCAAGCAACGTGCCGTAATTGAATTTTTGACCGCGGAAAATTTTGCTCCCACAGACATCCATCGGCGAATGCAAGCTGTGTACGGCAAATAGTGTGTTGAGCGTCCGACGTTGGGCGAGGCAATGTAGAAAAGGAGAAGCAGGGGAAGAAGATTTGCGAGACAAACCGCGAAGTGAAAGGCCTGCAACGGCAACCGACGAGTCTCATCGGAACTACGTTGACGAACTGATTCGTAGAAATCGTCGCATTAAACAAAATGAAATTGCTGCAATGCTCGATATCTCCAAATAGCGAGTGGAACACATTATCAGCATTCTCGGTTACCGAAAGGTCTGCACCAGATGGGTGCCTCGCATGCTCACTGCCGAGATGAAGACTGAGAGACTACGCATTTGCCAAGAAAATCTGTAGCGCTTCGAAAATGAAGATGAATTTCTGCACAGCATCGTGACAGGAGACGAAACATGGGTCCACCATTATGACCCTGAAAATAAACGGCAATCCATGGAATATGGGCACAAAAATTCACCGCAACCAAAAAAATTCAAAGTTCAAAAATCGGCTGGAAAAGTGATGATGGCTGTTTTTTGGGATATCAATGGTGTTATTCTCGAAGACTTTACGGAAAGAAGGACAGCAATCAACTCCGCACGTTATATTGAAACTCTAAAAAAGTTGAAAAAACGGATCAGGAGGATTCACACCCACAAAAACGCAGTCGTCATTCACCATGACAACGCACGGCCTCACACCACTGTTCAAATGCGAGAAGCAATTGAGGATCTGCAATTCACCGTCTTGCCGCATTAACCATATAGCCCCGATTTAGCACCATGCAATTTTCACCTCTTTCCTAAACTTAAAGAACATCTCCATGGAAATCGCTACGAGTCTGACGAAGAAGCCCGCTGTGAAATTTTGGTTTCGTAGTCAAAGCTCCGAGTTTTACCCGGATGGATTTCAAAAACTCATTTATCGTTGGCGTAAATGTATCGAGGTAGAGGGTGATTTTATAGAAAAGTAAATGTATCATTTTGAAGAATAAACTCTAAGGTACATATCTGCTTTTGTTTTGATAAAATCCTTCAACCCATTTAAAATTTATTTGAGTGGTGGAAACTTACAGACTAAGACATATACTTATATTAGGAGCTAAATACAACGAATAATGAGACCAGTATAAAAAACTGTAAGGAACTTACAGACTGGGGCATGTACTTTTATTAGGCGCTTAGTACAAAGAATAATGAAATGTGAGGTATGGTGAAAAGTGATAGGAGAGATTTTTAGGAGGAGGATAATGGGAATTTTAGCAAGGAGAAAGAAAGGAGTGACTTCAGTAACTTTGGAATTTAAATTTTAATCGCTTTATAAAAGACGAGAGAACATTGATTGTTTTTAATTCATTCGGTAGATTGTTCCATAACTGCACCGCTAAATAAGTGTAAGAATTTCTACATTGAATTTCTACTACATTCGAGATATATTCACTCTCCATATACCTTGTGTGATGTTCATGACGTCCCTGATCGTTCATTATATTATCGATTTAATATGGTCGGAGCAGATTGTTTTGTAACTCTGAACATTAGGGAGCATCATCTTTATTTCAAATAGGTCTTCAAACTTTAATATACGCAGTTGCTTGAAGATTCCTGATGTATGAGCATAATAATTACGGTTGTTTATTTTCCTAATAATTCTCTTCTGGTTTATGATTAAAGGGTTGATGATGTAATCGCATGCACTCCCATATGCGGTAATATTGTATGCGAGATGTGAATAAATTAGAGAGAAGAATGTAACGTTTTAAGTGTATTTGCGGGAAGGAAATGTAATTTTGTTAATAGAAACAAGAATTTCGATAGTTTATGATCTATATTTTTCAATGTGTTTACAACTAATATATAATTTCCCTTCAATGACGCGCGATATGAAGTGCGAGTCGACAATAATATTGAAGTCTGGTATTAATTACTTTTTTGTGATTAGCAGGAAGTTTTTGTTTTTACTAAAGGATAATTTATTGGCTTTCATCCAGTGGCACACTCTTGCAATGTCTCTAGTTACTATTTCGTAAAGGATGAAAGATCACTGTCTGAGTATATCAGGAAGGTATAAGTGTGAAAGTCACTTGTATAGATCAGAAATAGTAGGGGGTCCAAAATGCTTCCTTGTGGAACTCCGTGAGTGATTTTAAGTTCGGTGGTGATGATGTTTATGGAAAAACTATACGCGCTTACAACATGGTATTGTATGTGATACCTTTATTTCATAATTAAATATAAATTATTAATTAATTGAATTAAATATCTATACAAAGTTGCCACGGGATTGGCGACATAGCCTATTGGGAATGAAATAATTGAATTGCCATACGTATAAAGAACCTGTATGTATGAATCAGCCTCACATAGCAACAAGAAAACCCAATTTATTGTTTAGTCTACCACAGAGGTGTAGACCAAACAAAATTTTGCTAGTTCGGCAAATAATACAAGCGAACCAAGGAACGGCTCAGGGCTGTTTTGTTACAGCGAAGCTTTAAACAGGGAGGATGTGTTTGTCCCCCCTAAAGTTCTGAGTGAATTCCTTATAATAAACCACAGGATAGGCCTATACCTAAAAGTGTTTATATTATATTAATTACATAAAGTTAATTCGTCGCGAAACTCGATCGTGGCGGCCCTACACCGAAGATGATCGTAACGCCCTCCATCGAAGCAAACCAAGGACCCAGCAAAATTAAGGTGGGGCAATTTCTTTTCATTAACATAAGGCTTCCCAAATCCCGGCGCTAAAATTACCGTAATCACTTAAATATAAAAAGGTCCTTTAAAGACCTACATATTCATAACTCTCTAACGAAAAAGCATAGGGCTTTTGTCGGTAACCCTCCACTGAAGTCTGCTGGAAATTTCCAACGGATGAGGGCACAGGCAATCAACCCATAGCCCTATATAGTTTTTTCACAATGTTATTATGTTTGATGTGTTGCCTTCTGCTGAATAGGTATGATTTAAACCAGTTTAGAGCAACGTTATTTATGCCATAATGAGATAATTTATAAATATGTCGTGGGAGATTGTATCAAAGCCTTTTCATAAGTCCATAAACAAGAGAACAGAACTCTTTATTATTAAAGTTTTTATACAGCACGACTAATACGGCTGAAATCGCGTCGCTTGTTTTATGTCCCTCCCTAAAACAAAAATGATGCTTCGATATGAGGCTATTTTCCTGCGAAATATTTCGAGAGCCGCGTGTACACAAATAGGTCAATAATTCGAAGGTAGTGATATAACTGCTATAACTGGTTTGAATATAGGATAAACTCGTGCCTTTTTAAGTGCGTTAGGGAAAATACCATGACGGAGAGACGAGTTGAATAATATTGAAAAAGGGAGAGGTAAAGTACCTGAGCAGTATTTAAAGACAGCGTTTGGAATAGAATCAACGTGACACGATTTGTTTTTAAGGGTGGAAATAGCCGTTTTGACGTTTTTGGGAGAAATAGGAGAAGAGAAAATATGAACTGAGCGATTAGTTCCTATGTAAAGTTTCACTGATAAGTTTCCGTTGTTTCTTAGAATCACCTTTGTATTTCTCAAATTTAGTGCTGCAGTACTCTGATTTTGCTTTTTTGATTGTTTATTTTGTATCTGTAATTGCTATAAATTTCTCGGGGCATTGTACCTTTTTTTGACGGGTTTATAGCTTAAAAGTTTTTGCCGTATAACTTTTAGGGGAGGTTTATGTAACCGTGGTTTATTTTGCCTTTTATGGGTCGTGTTTATGATAGTCACGGGATAAAGCTCGTTGAATAAATTGTACAGTATGTCTGAGAACTTAATAAGTTTTTCATTTATGTTGTCAGCCCCTTCGAGGACTTTGGACCTTAATGTATTGGGTCTAATTTCCGTTTCAGACCTTCTAAATTTTCATTTATTTTTCTGAATTTTAATTTTATGCGATTTGTATCGGGAATTTTATGACCACCGTTTAACGCTAAGACAGCCGAAGTGGTTAGAAATCTCCAGCAGAAGTATACCGGCTATATGGTTCAGATTACCGTTACATCATATGTGGTCCATTAAGGGTGAGTACTCTATAAGAGACGAAATACGTGTAGCTCGCGTAATGGCTGGGCAGAAGCCACATGTTACCATTCTGTTTATGATTTTTTTAGGGTCTCCGTGTTTATTATATTTTAAGAGATCAGAGCTGAAGTCGCCCAGGAAGAATGCTTTATGCTGTTTTATATTATTATGATTTGAAATAAAGTCAATATTCTCCAGGAAATGGATAAAACTTTCATTTGGAGGCCGGTAGATACCGATTATATTTCAGTTAGTATTTTCCAGGGTTATATTTATGGCGCATGTTTCAATGGAGTTAATGTAAGATCAGTGATTTGTGTACATGGAATAGATTTATGAATGTAAATTGAACCCCCCCCCCCCCCTTTTCTGCCGTCACACTATGTCTGAAAACATTTATATCCATCCAAAGGGTACAAGTCTTTAGTTGTTTCTTTTATGTATGTTTCTATGAGGACTATAATAGAGAATTGTGTTCCGATTAATTGTAATGAATTTTGTAGCTCTTCAAAATTAGCAGGTAGTTTTTATACAGTACTAGATTTATATAAGTTAGCAATTAAATATCAGAAAAAAGTCCAATAAAGTTAGTTGAATACCGTAGAATAGGTAGGAAATTATAAAAAATATCAACATAATGTTTTAAGTTTTAGGTTCTCAAATAATTACAAAAAACAGATCAAATGCCAGGCGAGAATGGAATAGAGTCAGACAGAGTCGTTGGAAGCCGTTTGCTCGTCTTAAGATCGTCTTGCCTTGCTTTGTTAATTTGTTTTCAAATTTTCAATCAGAGCTCTATATATTTATACAATATATATATATATATATATATATATATATATATATATATATATATATTACATTTATTCTATTTTCAGAAAGTAAATATCATAGATTACTAAGAATTTTAAAGAAGTTTTCATGATCTTTTGAAATATTGTACGTTTTATTAAGGTAATCTTTTTTATTAAGAATGACTGTACCATTGACTTTATTATCTCTACAGCTAAGTAGAAGATGATATTGTTTTAGGATAGATCTTTCATACAATCTATATTAGGGCCCTGCGAATCACAATTTTTTTTCGAATCGAATCTCGAATCGAATCAACTGTGCACATATAGATTAGGCGCCGTTCAAAAATTACGTAACGCTATTTTTGCTAAAACCTGACACCTCCCACCCCCCTGTAACGTTCCGTAACGTGTGGGGTGTGGGGAAGTGTTGCATAACATCTTAGGGGTGTCTGGTCTAGCGTTACAGAACGTTCCTGGGGATCTGGGGTGTCGAGTTTTAGCAAAAATAGTGTTACGTAATTTTTGAACAGCCCCTTAGAGTGTTTCCATACACAATTAGTATAAGCATAAAATTAATTAAATCTTCTTGAGAACAAAAGACAAAGTAAATCCTTCTAAAAAAATGTATTAAGTATTTGATCATGAGGAGGAACAATGGTATTAAAGTATGATAAAAATCGTGACCCGACAATTCAGCGCAGGACAGTTCAGCGCCGACAATTCAGCGCAAAGACATTTCAGCGCAAAGACAATTCAGCGCAAGACAATTCAGCGCGAAAATACCAACAAAGAAGAAGAAAGAACAAATCCAGAGGGAAGAGAGGCTTGCAACTGTTAGGTTAGGTTAGGTTAGGTTAGGTTTCTAGTTTTTGAAATAAAATCTTAATTTTAACAATTCTAACAAATTTTGTCTTTTTAAATAAAATTTTAATAATTATACTCCTTTGAATTTTATCTCCGATTTGTCACTCCTTCGTTATGTCACTCCTTCGTTACGGTATTTATGTCACTCCTTTGTTATGTCACTCCTTTGAAATGTCACTCCTTCGATACAGACCCAATTTAGCATATATATAAATACAAATTTTTCTCTCTTTTATTTATTGCGATTTATTTTTATTATTTTTAACTAAACTTTTAACTGTACTGACTTGCGCTGAATTGTCGGCGCTGAATTGTCTTTGCGCTGAATTGTCGGCGCTGAATTGTCGACGTTGAATTGTCCTGCGCTGAATTGTCGGTGCTCCGATAAAAATGTTATTACACAAGAGATTGGTCTCAGTATATAGACTGAATTATAATCTAAGTAAAAAGAAAAGTGTTTATTTACGAAAGTGTTCGTCAAAACAACATCACTGATGTTGTTTACCGGACTTAATAGAGATTCGAAAATATCGAATCGTCGCCCAAGCTAACGAATCAAATCGAATTCTCCCTCCCGATTCGAAATCAAATCGACTCTCGAAGCTTCGCAGGGCCTAATATAGCGCCGGAAGTTGGCGAAGTCACGTAGAGTCGTCAATAAATTTTTATTGAACCTGACAAAGTCATCTTATATGATTATTACCACTAAACATATTAATATAAACTGTCATATAAAAACTGGGAATACTATATACTCTTGCAAGGGTGAACGAGGTTAAACTAATTTCAAAAGACATGAACAACATATCAAATCCAAAATATTAAGATTTCTCTTCATATTATTTAAACTAAACAAGACGTTTCCTCAAAATGTACTCTTTACCCGATATTATTCCTTCATCCATTCACATTTATTACAGTGCATTACAGCATGGGGTAGCTCAAAGTAATATACGAAACATCCTTTGGAAGTAATTCATAAAAAATGTCTGCGAACTCCCTCGAATAATGACAACAGACAAAGTCACATTTCCCCAATGTTTAAAGCGATAACTATTTTAAAACTAAACGACTTATACAAATATGTCAATATGTCCAAAGTTATCAATAAAAATCAACATACATCACCCATTCAAAGAGCGATCCCCCCTCCCCCCTATCAAATACACCATCGTTATAACACCAGACTGTCCAGGGATTTTATACACAAATCTAACCATACAATAGAAACTGCAGGAAATGCACTCTTTCAAAGGAGCAGATGTATGGAATGCAATTTCCATGCACATCAGACAGGCATAAGTTCACTACTGCCATTTTTATCTTAGTAATGAAGTTCCTATTTTGTAATCAACTATTTAAAATATGCTAATTTCATTAAGCACCTTTAATTTCGTAATTAATCGTTTTTACATTTATTTATTAGGCATCATTTATTTTCTACTAAATATACAGTACAATAAATTATTTAATTTAAAATTATGTAACATTGTAAACTTTATATTGTATTTATTATTGTTATTATTATCGCTATTATTATTATTATAACTTATCACTATTACTATTACTTGCCGCTATCACTTTTTTATGTAATAAATAAACTAAATGCCATTAATTTTGCCTAAAATGCCTCCATGCTTCCAACGGCATATTCAGTTAAAAACTGTAAAACTCTGTTACTCGTATTCTTTTCTGAATAAAGTTTTTGAATTTTGTTTGTGTTGTTGCTTCGGTTGGTGATGAACCACGAGCTGAAGTCTCGTTAGTACGTAGCACTGATGCTACGAGTTGCTCGTACCTTGAATGAGGTGTATGAGCGGAGAGGTGCTTTGTAAAAACATTGAAGAGTTTCATTTCGCCTACTACTTAATCCGAGAGTAATTTATATATAGAAAATAAATCTATCTTCATTAAGAAAGTCTTCATAAAATGTATTTGACAAGTTCGCCAAATTTGGAACTTTTTTCACTTTCTTTAGAAATGAAAAAAAAAAGACATCGTTAGTTCTTTTTGATGGTGAAAAAAAATCCTCCAATCAAAGGCCTAATCCTCTGTTACGCCACATCATGGATGGGAAGTAGGAATAAAACTACACGATGTAAGTATATGGTCGACTGTTGAATGTGTGTGTGTGTGTGTGTGTGTGTGTACAGAACAATTTGGCGTTTATGAGGCCCTGAACGTGACTTCAGTATGTGAGTAGGTTTTTGCTGGATTATGGGGTCATGAAGAAGGTCTTGAGGAAAAAAACATTACATTTATAAAGGCTATACTTCATATTTATTTATTTTCTGAAAAAAAAAAAAAAATTATATATATATATATATATAATATATATATATATATATATACGATGAAAAAAATCAAGAAGGAAGGAAACACAGAATGGTGCTCAGGCGCTTTCATCTAATGACATCCTCAGGAACACTGAAGTAAATAAAAAGTTCGAGACTATATATAGGTCACAAAAGAAATATATATACATACATAATAAATATAGAAATAAAAATTGTGGGAAGAGCATACAAATTTTTAAGGAAAACTACCAATTTTAGCACTTTGCCTTTCTTGTCTAAATCCGTTCTGAACGAATTCAAAACAACAGGATCAAATGGATTGTTTACAACCAATTTTATAGATAATGCCTGAATTATATATAGGTCACAAAAAATAAAAAATTAAAATAAACTGAAAAATAAAAATTGTAAGAAGAGCATATAAATTTATAAGGGAAAACTACCAAAGTTTTAGCACTTTGTCCTTCTTGTCTAAATCCGTTCTGAACGAATTCAAAACAACAGGATCAAGTGGAAAAAGACCTTGGCTCATGTTAAAGTTATTTGTAAGTTGGATAATAGCAGACTCAAGAATATTTCTATTAACAATGTTGTTAGAGTGAAACAAAACTGAAACATTATTCCAATCAATATCGTGGGATAACTCTGACAAATGGACAAAAAGGGCACTGGACGACTGTCCCGTTCTAATGCTTCAGTTTTGTTTCACTCTAGCAACATTATTAATAGAAATATTCTTGAGTCTGCTATTATCCAACTTACAAATAACTTTAACATGAGCCAAGGTCTTTTTCCACTTGATCTTGTTTTGAATTCGTTCAGAATGGATTTAGACAAGAAGGGCAAAGTGCTAAAATTGGTAGTTTTTCCTTACAAATTTGTATGCTCCTCCCGCAATTTTTATTTCTATATTATATATATATTTTTTTTTTGTGACCTATACATAGTCTCGAACTGTTTATTTACTTCAGTGTTCCTGAGGATGTCATTGGACGAAAGCGCTTGAACACCATTCTGTTTCCTTTCTTTCGTGGTTTTTTCATCATAAATATTTTTCACGTGTTACTTTCGTGAAATAATTTTCACATATATATATATATATATATATATATATATATATATATATCAGTGGTGGGTGTGTCCACAGGGTAAGCGGTAACTGCAAATATATACACACTTTAGGTGAGTTTGAACGACGGTTCAGGATCGACCTGCGGTCAACCCCTCTGCAGCATCCCGCCTCATTTGCGGGATTTGATGAAGAAGGGAATTGCTGTCTGATCTTCTCCTGCCTTCGTATCCAGTCACGCATAGCTGGTCAGAGACTTTGCACAGGAACCTGTCCAGCTGGTTCTTGAAGTTATTCAGGTCGGTGTGCTGGAGATTCCTCATTTCTTTTGGTAGGACATTGAAAAGCTTTGGGTCTCGTATTCTGAGGGTATTTTCCATCCTCGTTTTCATGGCCCCTTCTCCCACCGCCGCTGGGACCGTACAAAATCTGTCTCATCTCTCATTCCAGTTTGTTTCTATTTCATTTCTAAGGTTAAGGACAAAGCCCTCAAGTATTTTCCATATGTATATTATTGTGTACCGCTCGCGCCTTCTTTCGAGAGAATAGAGTTCCAGGGATTGTAGTCGAGACAAGTAGTCTTCACCTTCCGTTTCTTCTATCTTAGACGTAAAAGTCTATTGTATAGCTTCAATGTTCGCAATGTCTCGTTTTCTGTATGGGCTTGTGAGTACTGAGCAATACTCAATTATTGGTAGGACTAGACTCTTCCATAATTTGAGCATACTGTTTGCTTTTCTGCTGCGGAAGCTCCTCCAGATGATTCCCATTATTTTTCTAGCCGTTGTAATTTTGATGTTGTAGTGCTCTCTGAATTCTGCATCCGACGACATTATTACTCCAAGATCCCTGACTTGTGGATTTGGTGTTATATGTTTGGCTTGCAGAGTTTTGTACCTTTTTTTCTGTAGCTCCTTGTTATTACCATATCTTAGAAGTTGGAATTTTTCTTCGTTAACTTCATATTGTTGTCTTTTGCCCACTGGAATCATGTTTCAATGTCGTTTTGTAATTTTCTTATGTCACCTTCGTTCAAAATTTCCTTACATATCTTTGTGTCATCTGTGAAATATGATACAATACTGTCCTTAATATCTGCATCAATATCTGCAATCATTATTATGAATAGCAAAGGAGTTAATACTGTCCCTTGTGGGACAAAGCTCACGACTTCCGAGACTTCCGATTTAACACCGTTCACCACCACTCTTTGTGTTCTTTGCGTCAAGAAATTAAATATCCATCTTCCTAGCTTTTCAGTAAGTTCTGTATTCTTAAGTTTGTGTGCTATGATTCCATGGTCACATTTATCGAAGGCTTTAGCTAAGTCTGAATATATTACATCTATGTTTTGTCCTCGACACAATGTTTCCAATATTTTCTCCTGGTGGTCTAGTAGCTGTGATAGGCATGATCTTCCAGCCCTGAAGCCATGTTGATTTGGGTTGTACAAGTCTTTTTCTTGTAGGTAGTAGGTAGTTTTGCCTCTAATTATACGTTCAAAACACTTTATAAGGTGTGAGGTGAGAGCCACTGGCCGATAATTCCTGGGCATTGCTCTGTTACCACCTTTAAATAAGGGGACAATGTTCGCGTTCTTTAAGGGGAGTGGAATTTGTCCTGCGTCGAGTGATTTCCTCCATAGTAAGTATAGCGGTTTGGCAATACTGTCTTTAGATTTCTTCAGAAACGTGGCACTCCATGTGTCTGGCCCTGGCTCTGAATTGTCTCGCATCTGTGAATCGGTACAGAATTTAAATTCTGTACCGATTCATCGATTTGTAGTAGCTTGTATTCCATGTATTAGAACCAAGTTCACCCTTTCGTCTGTTGTTAATTTCGCAGCCATCCACTACCTAAAAGAAAAAAGTAATATAGTCAACACTGAAAATTCCTATGATGCGCGACTTTTGCGCCACCCTGTATATTAAAAGTGTGTAAATGAATAAATACACATTCATAAATGTATTACAATAATCAAACATGTGCTGAAGGTACTTGGCATGGCTTACTTACTTATAATTTTTAAAAAAATGCATAAAAATATTAAACCTATGATTTTATTTCGGAGGAGGCTGAAGCCCCCGTAGCACCCTCCCCTGTTTACGTCCCTGTATATATATATATATATATATATATATATATATATATATATATATATTATGCAGGAAGGAGGGGCCAAGGGCGCATACCATCAAAAACGCTCCCCCCCGTATAAGAAGAAAACCAAAATCAAGGTCGAGGATTTTCGAGATGCCTGGACACTGCGTTTGAAAGATTGGAGGTCATAGACAGGGGGAAAGATGGACTGTGGAAGATTGTTCCAGAGTTGACCGGTTGAGTGGATGAAAGATTAAAAATACCGATTAACCCTTGCGTTACAGAGTTGGACAGAAAAGGAAGGAGAATGTGTAGAAAGTCTGGTACTGCGAGCTTTCTTTAAAGGAAGAGGCATGCAGTTAGAGAGTTCAGAAGACCAGTCTCCGTTATAATAGCGATTGTAAAGAGAGAGTGAGGCAACATTGCGGCGAAGAGAGAGGGATTGAAAGATCACGAGGAAAGATCACGAAAAAACGAAACGCCAAGAATGTTAAAAGAAGAGGAAGGATTGAGTTGTGTATTGTTGAAGGTAAGGAAATAGTCGTGTAGAGAGAGGGAGGAACTGAGTTTTTGAGCCATTGAAAGCAACATGGTTTTCTCTGCCCCAATCAGAGATAACAGAAAGATCAGAGGTTAGGTATACTATAGCCTTCCTACGCGAAGCATGGAGTGACTGTTGAGAGGGACGGTTTGTGAAGTGGGTGGAGAAGTAAAGAGTGGAATAATCGGCATAGGAGTGGAGAGGACAGAAAGTGCGACAGAACCCTGAAGAACACCACTGTTAATAGATTTAGGAGAAGAACAGGAAGATGAGCTGTCAGAATTGAAAAGAGGAGGGAAAGAAGAATAAGTAAAGTTGTTAGAGAGGTTCTTAGCTAGATGCCAGAAAAAGGGGGAAGAATTAGAATTGGATAAGTTTTGCACAGATTTTGCACAATTCCGAGCAGAAATATATGCCAACTGAGAGGTAGGAGTTCGATGGCGACGGTACCTTCTGAAAAACTCCTTTCTGTTGCGGATAGCAATAGAACAAGTAAAGATAAACCAAGGTTGTTTTGCATTAGTAGTAGGAATAGAATATGGAATGTACGCCTCCATGTCCGCAAGAATCACTTCCGTGATGCGCTCATGACACTCGGAAGGACCCCAGCCACGGGAGCAGTAATCATTCCATGGGAAATTAGAAAAGTACTGCCTAAGGGCCTCCCAATCAGGGGCGCTAAAGTACGAAAGGCGTCTCCTCTTGGGAGGATCCAAAGGCCGGATTGGGGCGCTAGGCCAAGAAACAGATATAAGATTGTTGCCGGAGGAACCCAATGGAGAAAAAAGTTTCACAGAGTAAAAAAAAGGATGAGTGGTGAGAAATAAATCCAGAATGTTGGTCCTATCTCCAAATCGATCGGGGATACGAGTGGGGTGCTGTACAATCTGCTCTAGGTCATTTAGGATACAGAAATTGTGAGCTAATTCACCAGGAATGTTATTGAAATGGGAGGAAAGCCAAAGGTGGTGGTGAACATTGAAATCTCCTGAAATGGAGATTTCCGCAAAAGGAGAGTGAGATAGAATGTATTCCACTTTGGAAGTGAGGTAGTCAAAGAAGTTTGGATATTTAGTAGAATTAGAGGAAAGGTAAACAGCACCGATGTATTTAGTTTGAGATTGGCATGTAGGCCGTAGCCAGAGGGTATATTATTCGGGGGATTCGAGTTCGAGAACAAGTTCGGTCATTGCGTACATATACTGTACGTACATCCACCTTTGGAGTGAAATTGAGTATATAGAAAGTAAGATGGTAAGAAAAGGGGTTGCTGTCAGTCGTCCCAGACACCCGGGTTTCAGTGAGGAAGAGAAGGTGAGGTTCAGAGGAGGAGAGGTGGTTTTCAACAAATTGAAAACTTAAGGAAAAGCCACGAATGTTGCTGCCCGGGTCTGCGTTCCCGGTATCGGCAGCCGGGTAGCCAGAAGTGGGGACATTTATGGTCCCCTTCCCAGGGGACTCTGAGGTTTTGAAGTTGATGCCATTTTTTTTTTAATTTTGAAAAGATTACAGTATGAAGTGTGTAAGATATATATATATATATATATTAACAAATCCACAGCTTAGAGGAATCTTCCTTCTGGAGAAGGATTGCATGGATGAGAGTGACTCAAAACTAATGCTTAAAAAGTAACCAAATTAATGACTTTTCTGGGAAAAAATATGTTGCTATCACAACAGGAGATTGGAAAAATGTGCTATTCTCATGTAGATAAGACGAAATTTACGATTTTTAGAACCAATAGAAGAAGAGTATGTTGGGTGCAGAAAAGGCAAAGAATTGGCATAAAACTGCACAAGACCATCAAACGCATGGTGGAGAGTATTCAGGTCTGGGAGTTTTGGAGACCTCCATAAAATTAACTGTACTTTGACTAAACCACTCGATCCTTCATAGGCATGCTATACCATCTGGACTATTATGTTACTGCATTTATTTTCCAAAAGGACAATGAGCCAAAGCTCATTTCTACGTTATCCAAAGAAAACCTGATGAGGAGAGAAAAAGAGGCCATATCTGAAAATGACGGACTGCTCCCCTCAGTCACCGGACTTGTAACCTATTGAGTATTTATGGGAACATCTAAAACGAGAAAAGGCCATGAAGCAATATAACAACTGCAGAATGCGGTGAAATATAATTTCCGAGCGATGAAACGCAATTAATCAAGAAGTAATAAACAATTTGCTTGAATAAATGCCCCAAGAGTTCAAGTAGTTCATCGTGTAAGGGAAAGTTAAAGTTTAGTGATTTATACGAGTGTTTATCCCATTATTCTGTAAAGCTGTGCTTCATATGAATTATACATATTTTATCATTTACCCATAAAATAGTAAGCAGGTTCAGACTTTTTGTTTGAGAAATGGAGAAACCTGAAGATGATGATTCACACGAAATCTTTGACAGTTTTCTACAGCTTCAAAGGAGATAAACATTTGGATAACCATTTCAGTATTATACAGTAAATTCAAATGTACAAAAATGTTACATGAAAATAAGAGTAAAGTAAAAAATACAAAGGATATAACCTTTCCTTTACGCTACTCAAACCAAACAAAAATCGAACAGAACCAGCTTCCTATAGACCCATTACTTTACTATGCACACCTTCCAAAGTAACAGAAAGACTAATCTTACAAATCACCAACCCACACATTCCACTATCGCCTACTCAACATGGATTCAGACCTCACCACTCAACCACGATTACTCACTAACCTCACGCAGCACATCATGGATGGCATCAACTCCAGACGACCAGCTCAACGTACACTATTAGCAACAATAGACATTAGTAAAGCATTTGATGCTATCCCACGCTTCCCTCTCATAAACAAAATACTCAACACAAACATGCACAATAACACCAAAAGGTGGCTGAGCAACTATCTTTCAGGAAGATACTCACATGTCACATTTAATGGCAAGTCATCCAAAAACAAGCTTTTTCCGAACGGGGTCCCTCAAGGCTCTGTTCTCTCACCAACACTCTTCAACTTATACATGCATGACATTCCAACACCCATAGATAACAAGCTTAAATTATCATCATATGCAGATGACATCACTCTAACATCCACCCACAACAACATCGACACCGCTACAAATAACCTACAAACATACATAAACAGTATACAAGACTGGCTCACACACAATAGACTCAAAGTAGCGCCCACAAAATCAACCATCACCTTGCTTACAAGCAACACAAAAGAACACCAGGTAATTCCACAGCTTACACTAAACAACATCAACATTCCACACACTCACAGAACCAAAATACTTGGGGTCACATACAACACATCATTATCTTTTGCAAACCACATTCAGGATATTAAAAAAAATGTACGTCAAGACTTAACACGCTTAGGGTACTAACAGGCACAAACTTTGGACACCAGCAGGAAACAACATCACTCATATACAAACAATATATTCACTCAGTTATGGACTATGCTAGCCCATGCTGGGCACCCATTATCTCAAACACACATAAACACCTTACAGACAATACAAAACAACGCACTTCGTATCATTACAGGATGCACTCAAACAACACCAATAGAACACCTGCACACAGAAACAAAAATACTGAAAGTTAGGGAACATTTAGACATGAGGGGAACACAATTCATGGCAGCAGCGACAACTAACCCACAACACCCTTGCCACTACATGTGCAATCACGCACCGACACCTCGCACCATTAAGGTAACACCAGAGAGACATTATAACCAAATACTCCATTCCATACCACGCCCCACAGACATCACACAGTACAGAAAACACATACACACACACCTAACCCACAAAGCACTGACACGACTCGGTCCGAATGCGGTCCTAGGTGCGAAGCCGCCACCCATTAACAGGTCAGAGATCAGCCTGAGCAGATCGGATCGAGTTAACTTAGCACGATTCCGATGTGGACATCACCCCAACTTACTAACATATAAACACAGACTAGACAACTCCATAGACGACACCTGCCACCTGTGCCACGACACACCCTAAACAATTGAACACATTATGACAGACTGTACCGCTTTAGCACAACAACGAACACAACACAACATCACTAGTGCGCTGAACCTCTGGTCCACTCCGAAGAGGGCGATCGGTTACCTGCGTGCCGCCGGCTTGCTCGATCAGGGTGGGCTGATCGGCTAAACAACAACAACAACCTTTCAAGTGTTCCGTGCGATGATTCCTCATTTCACGAAGGTCAAGCTTGTCGCCCCTCCTCTCGAGTTGGCGTGGTGAAGTAGTGAGTTGGTTTCTTGTACTCTCAACCTCACATAGCGAGGTACGCCCGGCTCATTTGGGATTGTTTTGAGCCAGGCGTCTAATCTTCTTTTGAAGATGTCTACCGCAACACCACTCGTGTTCCTTAGGTCTTTGGGCAGCTGATTAAACAGTTTTCGTCCTCTCACAACAAAACCATTTTCTTTCAAGGTTAAGGATGTTACCTGTCTAGCCTTTAATTTGGGAACACGACACAGTCTTCCTTTTCTACTTTCCACTGTTGTTTGGGGAGTTACAGGGTTCAAAGTAAGATTAGGGACTAGTTTCTCCATTATTTTCCAAGTGTAAATAATGGTGTATATCTCTCTCTTCTCCTTTCCAGTGAATATAGGTTTAATTCGCGTAACCTTTCCCAGTAATTTAGTTCTTTGCACCCATTGATCTTGGCTGTGAAGCTTCTCTGAATCCCTTCTAGCTGTCTAATGTCTTCTTTTTTATATGGGGATGTTAGCACCGAGCAGTATTCCAATTTGGGTATGATCAGGATTTTCAGTAGAGGAATCATTACATTCCTATCCCTTCGTTTAAAGGTTCTCAATATCTGCCCCATTATTCTCTTTGCTCTGTTTACTGCTATCTTAGTTTGTGTTTCAAATTTCGCATCATCTGTCATTACAACTCCTGTCCATTTGGGGTATAGTAGTCCATGAATTTTAGGTCCTCCCCTTTTCCGTACCGTAACAACTGATATTTCTGTGTTAAACTTCATATTGTTGTCTTCCGTCCATTTGTAGATTATGTTCATGTCTGTTTGCAGAAAGCCTCTATCCTCTGGGTTTCTTATTTTTCTACTGATCTTTGTGTCATCAGCAAAGGATGTTACTGTGCTGTCTCTGGTAACGTCCTTATCTATGTCAGGTAGCATGATTATGAAGAGTAGTGGAGCTAATACTGTTCCTTGTGGTACTGAGCTGAGGACCTCTGATTCTGATGAAGATATTCCTTGTACTGTAATGACTTGCCGCCGCTCACTAAGGAAATTATATATCCATTCCCGACTTTTCCTGTTTTCCCCATATATTTCAGTTTATGCATTATGATTCCATGGTCGCACTTGTTGAACGTTTTGGCAAAGTCTGTGTATATTACATCATAGTTTTCATTACTTTCAAGTTCATCAATAATGTTGTTGTAGTGTTCCATTAGTTGTGATAGGCATGATCTGCCTGACCGAAACCCATGTTGGTTATCATTTAATTTTTTCTGAGTTTCCAAAAAGTCATAGATTTTCTCTCTAACTATTCTTTCAAATATTTTAGTGAAATGAAATGTAAGCGACACTGGCCTATAGTTTTTGGCTTCGGATCGATCTCCTCCTTTATACATTGGGACTATGTTCGCGCTCTTCAGGATGCCTGGTATTTCCCGTGTCTAGTGATCGCCTCCGGTTCAGCGATTGCATTTTTGCAGTTTTTGACCAGTGTGGCATTCCATTTGTCCGGTCCTGCCGCTGAGTGTACTTTTAGTTTCCCTATAGCTTGTGTCATATCATCTGTCGTAAAGTCTACGTCCGTTATACTTTCCCTTATAGTTCTTCAAAGAACGCGTTTCTAGCGCATATCAGTTTGTCAGTTTTTGGGATACTGAAAGATGATTCGTAGTGAGCTCTTAATATTTCAGATACTTCTGTTAGATCATCAGATAAAGCACTGTCTTCGTTTTTCAAATGTCCGATAGTCGTATGGTTTTTCCGACTTCCTTTTTGCAAAATTATAGAAGAACTTTGGGTTAACCTTTATCGCTTCTATAGCGTCGACGTCTTCTTTTTCTGTATGCTTCTCAATTAGTTCCATGACACAATCGATACACTGCAGTTTATCATTAGTAGTATGGGCGAAAAATGGGAGAGTGCAAGAATGTTGCAGAGATAATGATCAATGTTGCAATGTTGCAAGGGGGTATGCTGCAAAGGGGAAGGGTATGCAATGAAGGGGAGAGGAATGTTGCAGGTGCAACAAGGGTCATGAAACTTGGAGGCGGAGTTATCCCCCAAGAGAAAGACAGGAGAAGGAGAGAAAGGAAGAGAGTTGTTCACCTGGCAGGAGCCAAGTGCATACTAAGAATTTCATCAGCCGAGTGGCCGTTGTCTTATAGGGCCCCTAATCAGCCAGTTGGCTTAGAAGGAGCCAAGAGGGAGAGGGGAGGGAGCTTCGGGGGGAGAAGGGCGGATGACCTCCCCCAAAAGGGGTTGCCTTAACCTAAGAGAGAAAGAGAAAGGATAGACGGAGGAGTTCTTTGGGGGAGAAGGTGGGATGTCCTCACCCACCAAAGAGAAACTAACCTAAGTCTTAACTTAAGTAAGAAGGAAGGTGTTCTTTATTCAGCCGAAGTTCACATCCAACTGACCGCTCCGAACCCAAACGGCTCTTATATAGAGGAAGGTTGAATTGCCAGATACCACTTTTTGTTTTAATTGTTCAGGTATACATTATTAGGGTGAGTTGCTAAACACCGCCATTTATTTTAATTCGTTACCAAAGCAAACGAACTTTCTCTTGAAAATAAATAGACTTTGTCTTCTACTGTACAAAATAAAAAATAATATAAGAAATACGAAACGTATAACCACCAAAATAATAGTTCAGGCGAAATACACACGCACACGCACACACACACACGCACACACGCACACACACGCATGCGCAATTATATTAAACAATAAACAGCAAAAGAAATAAACACATTAACTGTCATTTTCTTTTGGCAAACCTTTCTTGTTTCAAAAACAGAAAAATATCACTACACACCTTTCACTTTCTCCTTATAGTTTATATATATATATATATATATAAAGAATAAATTTCGGATTTTTTATTTTCAAGCAAACGAACTTTCTCCTTTAAGACAATTAATCAACTAAAGCCAATATTAAAAGAAATACATTTAAACTGAAATAAATAAAACACCATTACATCATTCTGTTTATTAAAATAATACGCGAGCATATACTAAACTTTATATTAAAATTGGCAATAACAATAATTCAGTAACGTTTATTTTAACACTGTGTTCAGACGAGGGCGAGCGGTGGCAGGTAAGCAGAAGGTCCAACGATATTTAGCCTGAAGCTTTTTAAAGACCACAAACTAGACACTTCGGAATGTGGGTCAAACCACAAACCTTTCTCGAGATTTTCCACCACTCGCTTCAAATGTTAATAATATTACGCTTATTACTACTCAAGTTAAAAACATGATTTTATATTATTTTGAGAGAGAGAGAGAGAGAGAGAGAGAGAGAGAGTGAGGACCACACACACACACACACAATATATACATATATATATATATATATACACATACATATATATATATATATAACCTTTGGTTAGCTTCCGCCCGAATTGTTCATTCTGACGAAGGTTAAGCTTTTCACTCCACCTTAGACCTACAGTTTAACGTGGAATCCGAACCACGCCCCATCAGCAGCCCAGCGTCTTAACCACTAGACCACCTAGGGTACCCATTTATCTACCAACCACTTTCTTTATTGTGTGGGATGGACAGCTGGTTTTGCTGCGCGCCGGCTGCCGTCGGGTCTCGAACCCGGGCCGATGGATTCGTAGTCAGCGACGCTAACCACTACACCACCGAGGCGCATTACACCACCGAGGCGCATATATATATATATATATATATATATATATATATATATATATATATATATATAGGGTGGTACAAATTACAGTAGTAACAATAATACCTAATTCGATTTTCACCGAATTGTTCATTCTAACAATGGTTAAGCTTTTCACTCCGCCTTAGACCTACAGTTTAACGTGGAATCGCTGTAGCGGCTGAAATGTCAGTAAAAGCTAAATGTTGGATACTTTTTATTATCCCAGGGCCACCAAACTTATATCAAAACGTTTGTCAGGGTCCACACTATTTAAATAACATAGGAAATTGCACATACCGCACTCATAATTGGGTGACAAGGTACTAAAAATTTTCACAGTCTGTCACCCAAATATGACTGACGTGGCCTTTAGAATTTTTCCAAGTCATCCATATATGACTGACATGGCAGTCAAAGGGTTTAACCCTGCAAAAAATTCGGGCGGTAAAGATTAAGCACTAGGATACTTAGGGATGCACTACGCGGTTCATTCACACTATACATACACTTCTCTCGTGTACACAGTTAGTGGGAAATAAAACGCATCACAAAAGTGTAATGAAAAAAGAATAGCTTCAGAGTTCATTCACGCCATGCGTACACCTATCTCGTGTACACATTATACATGTCAAAGTCCAAATATTTATTTGCGAAATCAATGAATGACATGAATAACACCCTATTCAATTTTCTGAAATCCAATTAATAATTTCTTTTTTTTTTAACTCTTTACGAAAATTCTTGTTTCTAGTTTTTGGTGATTTAAAAAGAAAAAATATACTATTCTAAATATCGCATCCGATGTTTTAAACAATACATTTAAAACTATTTGCGTTACGCTCAGTGGCGGAGCAAGAGTGTCACGGGCCCGGGGCAAAACTTATTTACGGGCTCCCTAACAAAATTTTTATTATACATTTATATTGCTTTTCGTTGCGTTATTTATGTAGCATATATTTAAGAATTATGATACTACTTGTACGCTTGGAGGCATAGAAGGCAAAACATGCAAAATTTGAGCTTTAAAAAGGATACCGTGAAATACTTACGACAACATCAGAACTTGACTTTTCTTGCCTTTCTTTCAGCAAATTCATTAATTAAATCCTCCAAGTTAATATTTCTAGTTTTCTTGTTTTCAATTGATATAATTGAGAGTCCACTTAATCTTTTTTCATTCATAGAATTTCGAAGATAGTTCTTTATTGGTTTAAGTTTTGAAAACGATCTCTCTGCACTTGAACCTGTCACAGGAATTGTGAGGAACAATGTTATGGCAGTCATAACTTTGGGAAAACTTGAGCACAAAGTACTGTTGTCTTTAATTAAAAATTAATATAGCTCATGGATTGTCGTCAATTTTTCAATGTCTGATTTTAAGCACATTCGAAAAGAGAGTAATTGACTTCGAAATCCGGAGGAAATATAATTTTTATATTTATTTACTAGCTTTGTTGCTCTCTCAAATAACTTCTCATCACTTGTTGAAACTAGATGTACAGGATACAAAATGCTGAAATGATCTGCTACATCCTCAAGACCGCAAAACCTATTTCTCAACTGAGTGATTATGATATCTAGGCTTCTATAAAATACATTTACTTTAAAGTTACTTTCATTGTCACATAGCCTCTGGTCTTCACTTAGCTCATCAAAATGTCTTTTTACTCTTTCAACCCGTTTTTGCTGAAATTTAGCTTCAACACCCCATCTATTAGCTATTTGTATTGCTGAATTTTTAATGTCATTAAAGTTGTTTCTAACAACCACTATATTCCAGCCATAAAAAATGAGAACACGGTTATAGACAAATAAACTATATCTCGTGTTGGGAGGCAGTTCTCTGCGACAGATGATGTAGTGACCCGTGGTACTGCGCAACGTAAAACTAGATACCCTTCATCAAATGACCTAGATATCGGTGACTCTACGCACACATTTTAATTCTCTCTTTCTTTTGGATTGATGTAATTTTAATTATTCTCATTTTTGTTTTATGGTTTTAAGACTTATAATTCACTGATGATGACAAAAGATTTATCGAAACCTCTGAAGTATAAAAAATAAACGAAAATGTTTGCTGTTGTGTTGGTCCTTCTTTTCATATAATATATATATATATAGTCAGTCAGGGGAAAAATAACAGCCCATCCTCCCCCTTAAAATAGATATTTGTGAATTGGGAAATACATTTTGATTCTGATATTATAATAAAAGATTCATGTTCATCCACCTACCTTGTCTTTTATTTCCCACGCTTTACTGTAATAGATACACATCCACACAGATTAATTTAGCATGAACGCATTAAATATAATATAACAAAGCCAGCAGTGATTCCAATTCAGTCTTAATTCTTTAATAACTAATTAACTAATTAATTATTTAATTAAGTGATAACAAAAGTACCAAAGGGAAGATCGAGGAGATTGGAGATTTTTACGAAGTGAAATAAGTTGTTAATAAGAGTAAACTTCTATTTTATTGATACATTACCCGAATTAATGTACACTAGTTGTCAGATTCGCTTTACAGCCACCAATTGTTATAGTCCTTGATTTTAGTTATACATAGATCAAAAGTTGAAAAACACATCTTTTCTTTAGAAATGAAACTAAAAATCTCTGTCTGTCTGTCTGTCTGTCTCTCTCTCTCTCTCTCTCTCTCTCTCTCTCTCTCTCTCTCTCTCTATATATATATATATATATATAGAATTGCGGAATTGCATCCCGAAAGTATATTTACTTTTGTTAATCCTCTGTGTCTTCACGAACTAAACACATTTTAATGTTTTTTGGTAATTTTAATATTCAATCTATGAGCTAAAGTACGAGAAGCACTATTTTCGGATAGATTTAGGAACATAATTGAATTAAACATGTCCCAATAACGTACTACTTTCGTTTTACAATGACATGAATAATAGTGATGCTCGACTATTTATTTTATTTAATATAGCTCTTAAGCTTTAGGCTTTACTCTTCTGAATTAAATACAATCTTAGCTGAATTAATATCTTTGCCAGAAAAAGACACAGTTGTAGCATCTGCAGACATTATGAAGTTCAGTTCACAATAAGAGCAGAAGTTGTATTTGGATTATATATATATATATATATATATATATATATATATATATATATATCTTACTTTGTATTAGAAAAATATACAACTACCAAATTAAAACTAATTTGTGGAGTTGCAGCATTCCTATTTAAATATAATTTTACTGAGTTAATATTACCGTCGTACCTATCTGTACACTGACTGACCCTAACTAACTAAACTACATCTTGCATTGTTAACAAAATCAAAGGGTTCAGTGTATTCATTAATTTGATAAGTACTATTTGTAACCTAATCTGGTGGTACCGAAACGTTCCCCCCCCCCCCCACACACACATACACACACACACAAACACACTGTCAGGAATGGGGACCTCTCTCTCGCCCACTAAATTTAGGCCATCAGTTCGCGTATTTTAGGCTTAGCGTCTTTCATGTAGCATACAAGCTCTACTCCATCCGCCTTATATTTATATTTGTAATTAAAAAATTATTATTATTGTTATTTAAAACATCATGGAAATTAAAATTCTTATATAATAATAATAATGGCGAAACTGTTAGCCGCATGAATGAAATAGACTAACAATATAATTCGAAGTGTTAGTAGAAAACAGTCATTTTATATAAAATAAATTGTGACACACAAGAAGAACACTTTTATTCGGACAAGATCCTTTACGTAAACATTGTTGTTATTATTTTAAAAAGGAAAATTTTACAAAGATAAGATTGCTGAAAATGCTATTATGGTACGCCTCCAATTTCCTGGAACTTATGACGTTATATATATATATATATATAGTTTGTCTCTTATTTTATTATTATTTGTTCTTTTAGATGAATCCTGTACAGTAAATAAATTATATTTTTCTGTATAAACGTTTGCTTGCGTGAAATAATTAACTAAATTTAGCTTAAAGAGAATAAGAAAGATGTAGCAACTCCGTCATATGACTTTAGATGTCGCTAAATATATGATAGAAACCCGTGAGGAAAAATAAATACAAGACCTCCCGTTTATTCAGCAGTACATCTCGTCAGGGAATGGAAGAAAATGCAAGAGCTAAAAATCCTATCACTGCTAAATTTTACATATAAATTGTATGTCAGTTAGGCATTTGAACGAAACGCTTTTGCAACACTGATTTCAATGTGAACATTAGCGTAACTTCTTCAGACTGACATATATATTGCTTAAATTGTTTAAAATAAGGGTGCTAGTATCTGCGAAAAGAATAATTATTGGCCAATAGCACTTGTCAGTATACTTTCTAAGGTGTTAGAATATGTCATTTATAATAGGATAAGCACATGCTTGAACACTTATGACATTCAGTTTGGCTTTAGAGTGAAACATGGTACTGACATTTGTATTTATATGCTAAATGAAGCCATCCTAAAGTACAAGATGTCAACTAGCAATGTACAGGGTGGGCCGTAAGTTTCCATACATAGGAAAAATAAACATTTTTTCATGGACAACCATTTTTATTTATATAATATGCTCTACATGGTTGCCATTGTTTTGAAAACACATTTCAATACGTGTTCCCCACTGTTGATGAACACGCATTAGCACAGTTGACGTTATGCTTGTAATGGCGTTGGTGATACGTTCCTTTAGATGATTTATGTCTCGTATCTTTTCCTGATACACCATGGCCTTCAAGTGCCCCCAAAGATAGAAATCAAGGGGGGTGAGATCTGGGGATCTGGGAGGCCACTCCACAGGACCACGCCGACCAATCCAAGCATCCGGAAACTGCTGATCCAAATACCGACGCACGTGAAGACCATAATGAGGTGGAGCTCCATCTTGCTGGGAGTAAACTGGGAAGTTACCTTCCTCGTTTAGCAGGGATGGGAAAATCTCTTCTTGCAACATGTTAAGATACCTTTCGGCATTAAGATTTCCACTGACAAAAATTGGTCCAATAATTCTGTCACCCCATATCCCGGCCCACACCATCACTTTACCGGCACCTTGCATCTTCGTCGGACTCAGCCAGTTAGGGTTAGCATTACTCCAATAACGTATGTTTTGCCGATTAACCTCTCCATTGACGTAAAAATTTGCTTCATCAGTAAACAAGATCTTACGTCAAACGCATATTCTTAGGGTATCTGAAACATAAAAACAAACGTTTAATTTTTCCTATGTATGGAAACTTACGGCCCACCCTGTATATTCCTGTTTTTGGATACATCAAAAGCAGTTGATAGAGTCAACCGTCACAAACTTTTCAAGTCGCTCTTGTGTTGAGGTGTTCCTAATTATATACTTAGGCCAAAATTTCCTTCATGCAATAAAATTGTGAAAACTTATACAATTCTAAGTCTTCTCGCTCTTTCTGGCACCTAGTTAAGAACCTCTCCATCAACTTTACATGTACTTCCTCTCCTCCCCTTTTCCAAAGCTGAACTATTCGCTCGAACTTTCGCTTCCAACTCAGGTCTGAACGATTCCAGTACTATTCCTCTGACATAATTATGTCTGAAACAATCACAAGCGCATCATTGTGCTTTACAGTGTTCAAGAACAAAATCATGCCTAAAGACACCTTAACCGTGGAAACTCTTTCGTCTTTGTCTTTCATCTGATGCTAGTCCTTCCTACTGGAAGTTCGCTTTCATTCAGCATGTCCCAAAGAAGGGTGACCGCTCTCACCCCTACAACTATCTTCCATTTGCTTTGATTTCTTGCCTTTGTAATGTTTTTGATTCCATCTTTAATAGGAAAATTCTTAATCACATCTCTTCTCGCAGTCTTCTTTCAGATCGTCAGTATGGGTTCTCAAGCAAGTGACGCTCTACTGGCGATCTTCTTGCATATATCTCTGGTTATTCTTCTTTCGGGATTTCGGTGATACCTTTGCTATTGTGCTAGACATATCAAAATCTTTTGATTTGATGGGTCTTGCACAAGTTTTTCAAACTGCCCTCCTGAGGTTTCTCTTCTTCTATCTGTGCATTCAGCTATGATTTCCTTTCTGGCCGATCTCTAGCTGTGATTGTAGATGGCCACTGTTCTCCTAAAGCAACTAATAGTGGTATTCTTCAGGGCTCTATCCTGTCATCCACTCTTTTCCTTTTATTTACCAATGATCTATTAAGTAACACTTCCTGTCCTACCCACTCCCACGCCTATGATTCCATTCTTCACTTCACCCGCTTCCTAAAGCGTTCCTCTCAACAATCACTCCATGCTTAGCGTAAAGCGGCTATGATGCACCTGACCTCTGATCTTTCTACTTTCTCTAATCGGAGCAGAGAAAACCATGTGACTTTCAATGCTTCAAAAACTCAGTTTCTCTATTTCTAACATTCTTATTGTTTCCTTCTCTTGTGGTCCCTGGAAAGGACACATATACTCTCTTTCTAAATCAGTTTCTAAGAAGTTAGGTGTGTTGTACCTGTTCTGCAGTTTCTTCACCCCACTCAGCTGCTGTCTCTGTACAAGGTTCTTGTCTATCCTTGCTTGGAGTACGCTTCTCATGTGTGAGGTAGTTCAACTCACACAGGTGTACTTGACGGAGTAGAATCAAAGGTTTTTCGTCTCATCAATTCCCCTCCTCTTGCTGACTGCCTTCAGTACCTCTCACGTCGCCGCAATGTTGCATCACTCTCTCTTTACTATCACTATTATATCAGACATTGCTCTTCTGAACACTCCAACTGCATGTCTCCTTCTTTATGAAGCGCACGCAGTACCAATCTTTCTACACATTCTCATTCTTTTTCTGTCCAACTCTCTAACTTACGGTATATTGATATTTTGAATCTTCCATCTAATCAACCGATCAAGTCTGGAACATTCTTCCTCAATCCATCCTTCCACCTGTCTATGACCTCCAACCTTTCAAACACAGAGTATATAGGCATTTCCAAAACCCTGGACCTTGATTTTGGGTATCATCTTCTTAGTCAATGGGAGGAGCTTTTCTGCGGACATTCACCCGACTAGATTCCAGAAAGAGCGAGAAGACTTAGAAATGTATAGGTTTTCACAATTTTATTGCATGAAGGAAATTTTGGCCTAAGTATATAATTAGGAACACCTCAATAGCATTTTCAGCAATCTTATCTTTGTAAAATTTTCCTTTTTAAAATAATAACGATATTTACGTAAAGGATCTTGTCCGAATAAAAGTGTTCTTCTTGTGTTTCACAATTTATTTTATGTAAAATGACTGTTTTGTACTAACACTTCGAATTATATTGTTAGTCTATTTCATCCATGCGGCTAACAGTTTCTCCATTATTATTATTATTATTATATAAGAATTTTATTTTCCATGATGTTTTAAATAACAATAATAATAATAATAATTTTTTAATTACAAATATAAATATAAGGCGGATGGAGTAGAGCTCGTATGCAACATGAAAGACGCTAAGCCTAAAATACGCGAACTGATGGCCTAAATTTAGTGGGCGAGAGAGAGGTCCCAATTCCTGAGAGTGTGTGTGTGTGTGTGTGTGTGTGTGTGTGGGAACGTTTCGGTACCACCAGATTAGGTTACAGATGATACTTATCAATTTAATGAATACACTGAACCCTTTGATTTTGTTAACAATGCAAGATGTAGTTTAGTTAGTTAGGGTCAGTCAGTGTACAGATAGGTACAACGGTAATATTAACTCAGTAAAATTATATTTAAATAGGAATGCTCCAACTCCACAAATTAGTTTAATTTCGTAGTTGTATATTTTTGTAATACAAAGTAAGATAACTAGATATATATATATATATATATATATATATATAATCCAATTACACCTTCTGCTCATATTGTGAACTGAACTTCATATTGTCTGCAGATGCTACAACTGTCTTTTTCCGAAAAAGATGTTAATTCAGCTAAGATTGTATTTAATTCAGAAGAGTAAAGCATAAAGCTTAAGAGCTATATTAAATAAAATAAATAGTCGAGCATCACTATTATTCATGTCATTGTAAAACGAAAGTAGTACGTTATTGGGACATGTTTAATTCAATTATGTTCCTGAATTTATCCGAAAATAGTGCTTCTCGTACTCTAGTTAATAGATTGAATATTAAAATTATCGAAAAACATTAAAATGTGTTTAGTTCGTGAAGACACAGAGGATTGACAAAAGTAAATAGATACTTTCGGGATGCAATTCCGCAAGCATAAGTTCATCGATATATATATAGAGAGAGAGAGAGAGAGAGAGAGAGAGATGTTTAGTGTTTCATTTCTAAAGAAAAGATGTATTTTTCAACTTTTGATCTATGTATGACTAAAATCAAGGACTATAACAATTGGTGGTTGTAAAGCGAATCTGACAACTAGTGTACATTAATTCGGGTAATGTATCAATAACATAGAAGTTTACTCTTATTAACAACTTATTTCACTTCGTAAAAATCTCCAATCTCCTCGATCTTCCCTTTGGTACTTTTGTTATCACTTAATTAAATAATTAATTAGTTAATTAGTTATTAAGGAATTAAGACTGAATTGGAATCACTGCTGGCTTTGTTATATTATATTTAATGCGTTCATGCTAAATTAATCTGTGTGAGTGTGCATCTATTACAGTAAAACGGAGGGAATAAAAGACAAGGTAGGTGGATGAACATGAATCTTTTATTATAATATCAGAATCAAAATGTATTTCCCAATTTACAAATATCTATTTTAAGGGGGAGGGGGCTGTCATTTTTTCCCTGACTGACTCTATATATATATATATATATATATATATATATATATATATGAAAAGAAGGACCAACACAACAGCAAACATTTTCGTTTATTTTTTATACTTCAGACGTTTCGACAAATCTTTTGTCATCATCAGTGAATTATAAGTCTTAAAACCATAAAACAAAAATGAGAATAATTAAAATTACATCAATACAAAAGAAACAGATAATTAAAATGTGTGCGTGGATTCACCGATATCTAGGTCATTTGATGAAGGGTATCTACAGTTTTACCTTGCGCCAGTAGCACGGGTCACTACATCATCTGTCTCAGAGAACTGCCTCCCAACACGATATATAGTTTATTTGTCTATAACCGTGTTCTCATTTTTTATGGCTGGAATATAGTGGTTGTTAGAAACAACTTTAATGACATTAAAAATTCAGCAATACAAATAGCTAATAGATGGGGTGTTGAAGCTAAATTTCAGCAGAAACGTGTTAAAAAAGTAAAAAGACATTTTGAAGAGCTATAAGTGAAGACCAGAGGCTATGTGACAATGAAAGTAACTTTAAAGTAAATGTATTTTATAGAAGCCTAGCTGTCATAATCAATCAGTTGAGAAATAGGTTTTGCGGTCTTAAGGATGTAGCAGATCATTTCAGCATTTTGTATCCTGTACATCTAGTTTCAACAAGTGATGAGAAGTTATTTGAGAGAGCAACAAAGCTAGTAAATAAATATAAAAATTATATTTCCTCCGGATTTCGAAGTCAATTACTCTCTTTTCGAATGTGCTTAAAAACAGACATTGAAAAATTGATGACAATCCATGAGCTATATTCATTTTTAATTAAAGACAACAGTACTTTGTGCTCAAGTTTTCCCAAAGTTGTGACTGCCATAACATTGTTCCTCACAATTCCTGTGACAGTTTCAAAGAATGAAAAAAGATTAAGTGGACTCTCAATTATATCAATTGAAAACAAGAAAGCTAGAAATATTAACTTGGAGGATTTAGTTAATGAATTTGCTGAAAGAAAGGCAAGAAAAGTCAAGTTCTGATGATCTACAGATCTACAGAAGCTAAGGCTAACAAAGACCCTAAGATCCACTCTAAGGCTAGCCCGAGAGAAAGGAAAGAGTAGGGGGTTAAGAGAAGAGAAGAGAATAAGGGGTTAAGTAAGGAGCAACACCTATCATTCGTGGGTTAACATTCATTCAGAAAAAGAGGAAAAAAGTCTCACCATCATCATCCGCCGGCCACTGCCGACAAGTCAGAAAAATAGTCGGAGAAAATAGGAGAGGGGTGAAAGATGAAAAGAAGTAAAATAAGAACGCTTACAAACCATGCAAACACAGTCTTAACTCACTGTCATACCATGCAAACTACAAACATGCAAGTAAAGAGAGTTACAGACATGCAAAAAAAAAGTAGGTACAGTTAAACAAAAAGTGGGTTAGTTTACGCTACGAGCTACATCTACGTTCGTGTTAGTCTAATTTTTTTTTTTTTTTTTTTTATTGCTGGCATCACACGCTGGCATGTCACAAGCTGGCATTCATCGTCAACAGACTCATCCTCGAGCACCACCACCAGAGCTCCTGTTAACTTTCTTTTTTTAATTTTAAACAACGTTAATACTTTTAAAATGTCTGTCAAGACGGTTCTTAAACATATTAACGCTGGTAGAATGAACGACTGACGCGGGAAGATTATTCCATTTATCAATTACTTTAAACGTAAAGAAGTTTTTAGCGATATTAGTAATGAAACGTCTGCCACGCAACTTAAATCCGTTATTGCGAGTATTACTATTATCGAAAGTGAACAGTTTGTCAAAATTTACGTTATCGATGTTATTAACGATTTTGAAAACTTCAATAAGCTCCCCCCTTAATCTTCTAGTAGCGAGTGAATACAAGTCTAACTCTTTAATCCTATCTTCATAAGGCTTATTGCGCAATGACGGAATAAGTTTCGTGGCACGACGCTGAACCCTTTCTAACCTATCAATATCCTCACGCAAGTACGGGCACCAAAACTGAACGGCATATTCTAAATGAGGCCTGACTAGGGACTTGTAAAGGGGCAATATAATATCCTTCGATTTAAATTCGAAATTACGCGCTATGAAGCCTAACATCCTATTAGCTTTTGCGCAAGACTCCAGGCACTGGTTCCTAACCTTTAAATCTTTAGTTACGCGTACGCCTAAATCTACTTCCTCGTCAACGCTCGCTAACTCCCTATCATCCATCGTGTACGCGTAATTATTGTTGCGAGAACCTATATGCAAAACTTTACATTTATCTACGTTAAATTGCATCTGCCACTTATCCGTCAACTCCATAATCCTATCTACATCGTCTTGGATCCTATTTCTATCGTCCTCGTTAACAACCTTACCGCCTATTTTAGTATCGTCCGCGAATTTTGACACGTTACTAGTCAATCCTACATCTATGTCGTTAATGTAAATTACGAATAACAATGGGCCTAACACTGAACCCTGTGGGACACCGCTACCTCCTCTAACCACCCCGATTCACTACCATTAACTACGACCCTCTGTCTCCTAGCACGAAGCCATTCTTCTAACCAGTTAGCTACCTGACCGCGTATACCGTGCGCTTTAACGTTCGCAATTAGTCTCCTATGCGGAACTGTATCGAACGCCTTTTTAAAATCTAAATAAATAACGTCAGCTGCCCTATGCCTATCGTATTCGCGCACTATTTCGTTATAAAATTCTAACAAATTAGTTAAACAAGACCTATGGCGTCGAAACCCGTGCTGACTACTATTAATCAAACCTACTTTCTAAGTGATCGATAATACGATCCCTAACTACGGATTCCAAAAGTTTACCGACAATTGACGTTAAGCTAATGGGCCTATAATTGCTAGCTACCGCGCGGTCGCCTTTTTTAAAAATAGGCGTGACGTTAGCTAATTTGAAGTCTTCAGGAATAATCCCCGTTTCGAGTGACTGATTAAAAATCTTCGTAAGGGGCCTACGATAACGTCTTTCAAATCTTTCAAATGTCTGGATAAAAAGCGTCAGGGCCTGGAGCCTTGCTAACTTTTAGCCTATCGATATAATGCGCAATCTCAGCCTCGTAAACAGTTATTTCATCTAAAATAGTCTCGCTACTAAATGGAACGATATCGTCAACGTCGGGGACATTATTTACGTCTTCTACGGTAAAAACTGTCGCAAAAAAGTTATTGAAAATACCCGCCATCGCCTGAGCGTCAGAAGCCAAAGCGCCATTACATCCACTAGAGGGCCTATGTTATCTTTTACCGGCTTACGATTATTTACGTATTCAAAAAACTTTTTTGGATTATGTTTACTATCCGCAGCTATAACTATCTCTAAATTACGCTTAGCATTCCTAACTGATCTTTTAACCTGACGTCTAAGCTCGATATATCTATTAAAGTTAGCTACCTGGCCATTGCGCTTGTAAGTCTATACGCTCTATTACGCTCGTTTATGAACTCGCCTACTTCCCTAGTCCACCACTTCGGCCTACCACGATTTCTAACGCGCTTGGGCCTACGAGGAATAAACTCCCTTTCAATATTCCTAAAACTTTCTTTAAACGCCACCCAACGCAAATTTGTGTCATTACCCATAAATAAGTTATCCCAGTCCACTACTCTCATCCTATCAGCAAAACTATCAAAATTAGCCCTACGAAAATCAGGGACTTCTATTACGTTACTATCCTGTGTTTTCTATCAATAACTTAAACCTAAGAATTTGATGATCGCTACATCCTAAACTCTCGCCTACTTCTAAACCTTCGACTATATTCTCGCCGTTCGTCATCACCAAATCTAAGATATTATCACCGCGCGTTGGTTCGGTAACTATCTGTCGTAAAAAGTTATCGTCCATAAACTCAACCAGTCTCAAACCCTCTTCATTACCCGTAAAATTCTCGTAATTAACATTAGGGCAGTTAAAGTCTCCGACAATTATACTATTCCGATTGTCAATAAAATTACCAAGAAGTGAGTAAAATCTAGTATCTATATCGAGGGGTTGAACGGGAGGTCTATAAACAACAACAAATTAAAACTAATACTACGCGCCCTAACTTCAACACAGATCGCATTAATTGCTGCCGGAAAATCTAACTTAACCTCGATAGCCCTAAGGGAATTACGAATGTACAGCAAAACGCCGCCTCCAAATCTATGTAACCTATCATTAGTAAAGAGTTTAAAACCCGGTATATCAAGTTCCCCCAACAAGTCCCGAGTCACGGTATTTAACCAAGTTTCAGTGATAGCAACTATATCATAGTTGCCGGAATAAATTACCGCCTTAAATTCATTTAATTTATTTCTAATACTACGCGCGTTGCAATAAAAGACGTTTAAGTTATTTTTTACCACGGGCCCGCGTTTTAAACTATTTATCACGTCGGGCCCGCGTTTCCCGGACCCACAACGTTTAAAGAAGGCTTCGACCTATACAGCTTTCGCACGTTTTCGTCTATTAACCTACCTAGCCTAGCATTACCTATTTCATTAAAATGCACCCCATCTTTTATAAAAAGGCTAGGATCATTGAATTCGGACCACAGCTTTACGAAGGGTACACTTTCCTCAGCACAAATCTCTTCTAATTTGTTATTCAAAAATATTGTTTTAACGTAATTCTAAGACCCAACCGTGCCTAGGGGTAATACCTAGAACTAAAGACCTATCTGACCTCGCCTTCAGGGACCTAATTAACCCCCTATATCTCTCCAAAAGGTCAGGCACTCTCGTATCGGGCCTATACGAGTCGTTGCCTCCTACCATCGTCACCAACATTGAGTGACGGGAAGCAACGTCAACCCTATCCACTTCGTCTCTAACTCTGTCAACCCTGGCCCCTGGGAGACAGACCCTCCTCCTATTGGTTGGATTCCGTTTAACGAACTCTTTGTCCATGTGGCGCACTAAAGAGTCCCCAATTAAAATAGTTTCCCCCTCATTCACGTCCCTTTCCAAATGGGCGAAAGGGTTCGAAACCTCGATAGGGGGGGGATTCCTATCACCTAATGTACGCGGCCTAGCTCCACCCTTAACCTCTCTAAATCCCTCGCTATCTACTACTCTCGGACTAACCTTAACCTCTTCCTCAACTCTATCTAACCTTCCCGACAAGCTACCTAAACTAGAAACTAAGTTACGCACCTCACCCTTCAAATTACTAACGTCTTCAACGTTAGTATTGGTTCGGCTTCCGTCAACCGTAGCCCTAACCCTGCCCTCATCAAGCGTTGCAAGTCTATCCGCTACCTCACGTACACTGCGTTTTATGTCAACTAATTCCTCCATGAACTCGCAAAAGAAACAAACTGATCTATCGGTAATCGCCATTGGACCGCCGTTATAATCCTTAAATTCCGAATACCACCGGTTAACCCTACACCTAACACACGACGCTTTCTGCGACGGCATCGCGGAGTTAAAAATTTAAACCGTCACAGGTATAAGTTAAATTAAGCCGGCACGCTATGTAAACTTCTAAATCGCTAAAAACCACTAAATCAATTACTTATCTATAACAACGTAAATTTAAACGCAAGTATATAAAATTCAAAACTATCCAAAAGTAAAATTCTCAGCAATATATAAAAGTAGATGCAAAATCAGAGAGCTCAGGAGATGCGTCCGTTCAGTATCCTTTTTAAAGCTCAAATTTTGCATAATGTTTTGCCTTCTATGCCTCCATGCGTACAAGTAGTATCATAATTCTTAAATATATGCTAAATAAATAATGCAAAGAAAAGCAATATAAATGTATAATAAAAATTTTGTTAGGGGGCCCGTAAATAAATTTTGCCTCGGGCCCCGTGACACTCTTGCTTCGCCACTGAGCGTAATGCAAATAGTTTTAAATGTATTGTTTAAAACATCGGCTGCGATATTTAAAATAGTATATTTGTTCCTTTTAAATCTACAAAGAATGGAAACAAGAATTTTCGTTAAAAAGTTAAAAAAAAAGAAATTATTAATTGGATTTCAGAAAATTTAATAGGGTATTATTCATGTCATTCATTGATTTCGCAAATAAATATTTCGACTGACATATATATAATGTGTACACGAGATAGGTGTACGCATGGCGTGAATGAACTCTGAAACTTCTTTTTTCATTACACTTTTGCATCTTTCACAACAAATTTTAAAAGAGTTACTGCATTAGTTACCGTACACAATGTGGAAAGTGTACACTGTGTATACGAGCTAAGTGTACGCACGGTGTGAATAAACTCTGAAGCTATTCTTTTTTCATTACATTTTTGTGGTGCGTTTTATTTCCCACTAACTGTGTACACGAGATAAGTGTACGTATGGTGTGAATGAACCGCGTAGTGCAGCCCTAGGTACTCTAGTGCTTAATCCTTTACCGCCTGAATTTTTTGTAGGATTAAACCTTTTGACTGCCATGCCAGTCATATATGGGTGACTTGGCAAAATTCGTAAAGGCCAACTCAGTCAAATTTGGGTGACAGACTGAAAATTTTTAGTACCTTGTCACCCAATTTCCTATGTTATTTAAATAGTGTGGACCCTGACAAACGTTTTGATATAAGTTTGGTGGCCCTGGGATAATAAAAAGTATCCAACATTTAGCTTTTACTGACATTTCAGCCACTACAGCGATTCCACGTTAAACTGTAGGTCTAAGGCGGAGTGAAAAACTTAACCATTGTTAGAATGAACAATTCGGTGAAAACCGAATTAGGTATTATTGTTACTACTGTAATTTGTACCACCCTATAATATATATATATATATATATATATATATATAACGTAAAGAACGACGTGTTCTTTGCAGTTGAATGTATATATATATGTGTGTGTGTGTGTGTGTGTGGTCCTCACTCTCTCTCTCTCTAAAATAATATAAAATCATGTTTTTAACTTGAGTAGTAATAAGCGTAATATTATTAACATTTGAAACGAGTGGTGGAAAATCTCGAGAGAAAGGATTGTGGTTTGACCCACATTCCGAAATGTCTAGTTTGTGGTCTTTAAAAAGCTTCAGGCTAAATATCGTTGGACTTTTTGCTTACCTGCCACCGCTCGCTCTTGTCTGAACACAATGTTTAAATAAACGTTATTGAATTATTGTTATTGCCAATTTTAATATAAAGTTTAGTATATGCTCGCGTATTATTTTAATAAACAGAATGATGTAATGGTGTTTTATTTATTTCAGTTTAAATGTATTCTTTTAATATTGGCTTAGTTGATTAATTCTCTTAAATGAGAAAGTTCGTTTGCTTGAAAATTAAAAATCCGAAATTGATTATATATATATATATATATATATATATATATATTATATATATATAAACTATAATGAGAAAGTGAAAGGTGTGTAGTGATATTTTTTCTGTTTTTGAAACACAAAAAGGTTTGCCAAAAGAAAATAGACACAGTTAATGTGTTTATTTCTTTTGCTGTTTATTATTTAATATAATTGTGCATACATGTGTGTGTGTGTGTGTGTGTGTATTTCTCCTGAACTATTATTTTGGTGGTTATACGTTTCGTATTTCTTATGTTACTTTTTATTTTGTGCAGTAGAAGACAAATTCTATTTATTTTCAAGAGAAAGTTCGTTTGCTTTGATAACGAATTAAATAAATGGCGGTCTTTAGCAGCTCACGCTAATAAGGTATACCTGAACAATTAAAATAAAAAGTGGTACCTGGGAACTCAACCTTCCTCTATATAAGAGCCGCTTGGGTTTGGAGCGGTCAGATGGATGTGAACTTCGGCTGAATAAAGAACACCTTCCTTTGTACTTAGGTTAAGACTTAGGTTAGTTTCTCTTTGGTGGGTGAGGACATCCCACCTTCTCCCCCAAAGAACTCCTCCATCTATCCTTTCTCTTTCAGGTTAAGGCAACCGCTTTGGGAGGAGGTCATCCGCCCTTCTCCCCCCGAAGCTCCCTCCCCTCTCCCTCTTGGCTCCTTCTAAGCCAACTGGCTGATTAAGGGCCCTATAAGACAACGGCCACTCGGCTGAAGTCTTAGTATGCACTTGGCTCCTGCCAGGTGAACAACTCTCTTCCTTTCTCTCCTTCTCCTGTCTTTCTCTTGGGGGATAAATCCGCCTCCAAGTTTCATGACCCTTGTTGCACCTGCAACATTCCCCTCCCCCTTCATTGCATACCCCACCCCCTTCATTGCATACCCCACACCCTTTTGCAACATACCCTATCCCCCATTTGCAACATTGATAATTATCTCTGCAACATTCTTGCACTCTCTCATTTGCGCCGATACTACTAGCATTTAATATTTTTCTGATGTTATCTTTACAGTTACTTAATTTTGCAGTCACTCTTTTACCCTTTCGGAACAATGACCTCTTTTTTCTCTCGAACCTGCTTCCCTTCCCTCTTTGTTGTATTTTTGGGACATGTCTTTCCACAATTTTCAGCGTCTTCTCTAAGGTCATTAGCATCTCTTCCGTTGTCTTGGCTTTGAAGATGGTTTTCCAATCTATTACTTCCATGCTGGATGCAACACCTTCCCAGTTTATAGCTTTGGAGTGAAAATAAAAAATTTCAAATATGCTTCTTTCTGTTGTTCGTGTTCTTTCCTTTCCTGTTGCTTTTATATTGGTTGCCATGATATTTTAATAATGTTGTGATCCGATATTATAGTTGGGATATTTCTACGTTATCAATTAGGTTGCTGTTGTTTGTGAACACCAAATCTAGGCAGTTGTTTTCTTTGTTTTCTGTTATTTCTTGTGTTAACATAAATTCATCTGCTAGAGCTAGTAGCATTTTACCTGCTCACATATATATATATATATATATATATATATATATATATATATTATATATGAAAATGAAAATGAAAATGAAAATGAAAAGGTTTATTGGCAGACTATAGTCCATATGACAAATATTATTAATACAATGACAGTTCATACACTAAGGATAAAAATATATACAATTGATTAGAAATAATACTGCACTGTCGAAGTTAAGTGGAGCTACAGACAGACGTTTTCGTACCAAAAAGTCCATAGCTTAGAGGATAAATGGCAGGACTCATGGATAGCTTGGATGATCGGGTTGGTTGATTTTTTAATTCTTTGCATTAGACTGTGTTGAGCACGTCTTGTTACCTCCGGGAAGCTCGGAACATTGCGGGTTGCAAACATTTGCGAAGCTGAGCATCTCGGGGGTAATTTATATAAGAGTCTAAATGACCTGTTGTACAGCAAATTTAGGGTTCTGCCAGAACCTTTTTTATAATTCACCCAGAGTTGCTGACCGTATATATTACTGCAGAAAGTACGAAAGAGTGTGTTTTTAGCTTCACTTGAACAGAAACGAAAGTTCCTTATGGTCATATTCGCTTTAGCACACAGGCTTCGAGATTGTTTTCTTATATCCGAGTCATCACTCAAGGAGCTGGTAATAGTTTGACCCAAATACTTAAACTCTTGTACTTCCTCAATTACTTCACCATTCATTTTAAACCTTATATCAGCTGGCTGATTACAGCTTTTAGGATGAAATTGCATAACCTTAGTTTTTGTCACATTAAAAAGATTATCATGTTTCTGCGAATACACTTCGCAGACTTTTAGTAGCCGATCCAGACCTTTAACAGAGGGACTTATTAACACCATGTCATCGGCATAAACTAAGTTATTTATCCTTGTGTTATCTATACAACATCCTACTGTTGCCTCATTAAGTGAAGCAATTAATCCGTCAATATACACATTAAACAGCATAGGGGAGAGCAAGGAGCCTTGTCTCACCCCACAAGAGGAGCCAAAACACTCGGATAGCACATTGCCCCACCTAACAGTGAAAGATTGGTGGGAATACCAAAATTTCAATAAATTTAATATGTACATGGGAACCTTCCTGTCTTCTAGTTTTGCAAATAAAATATTGTGGTTCACCCTATGATATGCCTTACTTATATCAAGGAAACAGCTATAAATGGTTGAATTACTGTCGATGTATTTAGATATTGTTTCTATAAGTACATAGATACACAGGTCAGTTGAGTGGGACCTTTTAAAGCCAAACTGATTAGGAGATGTCCATAGGAAATCATTTAATCGGAGTAACGAGTTTTTCTAGTAGTTTCGAGAAGCAGGAAGCGACAGCAATAGGCCTGTAATTATTGCTGGACAGAATGTCTCCACACTTATTTTGACCAGGGGCAAGATATATACCCTCATGAACTCTGCAGGGATATAGCTATGAGCAAGCATGACTGATAGGAGCAATGATATATGCAGACATACTACGTCATTTGCATATTTTAAGTGCTCATTCGATAAGTCATCTACCCCTGACGCAGAACCAGTCTTTAACTCTTTAATTAACCTCTTTACTTCAGAAAATGATATCAAAATATTTTCCCTTGTCCCTCCCACAATCGTTTCGCTGCAATCTATCTTAAGATTATCCCTACTCACACTATTAAGAATGTTAGAGTAGTGTTTTTTCCACAGCTTTGCAATTTCATCGTCCCCCGACACCCCATCGATTGTCGGAGGGAGGACATTTTTGACACCCGTTTGATTCTTAACAAATTTCCAAAATTTGTTATTATCGTTATTTATGCGAGCTTCACAGGCTTTTGATGCTCGAATAGACTCTTCTTCCTGTTTACATCGCCTTATGGCCGCCTTATACTGACCCCGACTTCTACACATATTTATGTATACTGGTCCTAATCTGGGTCTACCATGAAAGCACCACAAATCGTAGGCGTCTTTCGACTCCCTCTTCAGGGGGGCAATAAAATCATTCCATCCAGGAATAACCTTAGTATGATAGTTGTAAGATTTAATCAAGGGGCTTCCTGCTTCTCTTAACAGGGATATTATCTTACTATGTATAATACCTATCTATGAGTTTACAGTGAGAATCATTTGAGCAAGGATTATTACAGCCAAGGTGCAAAATTTCTAAATTATTAAAGAGGTGACATGTTCTGTCTTTGTATTCTATTCTCTGCTGCATATTAACATTGGACCAATCGACGCGATTATTCTTAC
Source organism: Bathynomus jamesi (assembly GCA_023014485.1). Taxonomy (NCBI): domain Eukaryota; kingdom Metazoa; phylum Arthropoda; class Malacostraca; order Isopoda; family Cirolanidae; genus Bathynomus; species Bathynomus jamesi. The sequence goes on from JAJOZX010002868.1 coordinate 339,814, forward strand.
CTATTGAGTTCTTGTTAAGTCGTGTTGCGCATAAATTGGTAACGTTAATTAATATTTGTAATGGTCTATGATCAGAAAGAAGGAAATCATGCAAAATATGAACTCTAACAATTCGATCCTTTAGATTATTACTAGTGAGACAATGATCAATCCACCTGGTGGTACCACTCATATCGCTAACGTATGTAAAATTACCACTGGCTACCCCTAATACATCTACATCACTTATACTTAAATTGGCCGACTCGCACATGTTACCCAATTCTCCAAAAAATTTCCTCCTCCCTCCGAGGAGGAGGAGATGGAGGACATAATTATGTATGAAATTAGAATGTCTTCCAAAGATGTTCTTTCTGCCCTATCTGGGCTCAACTCTAGGAAGGCGTACGGTCCTCATGGTGTTCCTCCTGTTGTTTTTAAGAACTGTGCTTCTGTGCTGACACCCTGCCAAAGCAAACTTTTTCGTCTTTGCCAGTCATCTGGTACTTTCCTTTTCTTCTGGAAGTTCGCTTTGATTCAGCCTGTCCCAAAGAAGTGTGACCGCTCTCAACTCTCGAACTATCGTCCAATTATTTTAATTTCTTGCTTTTCCAAAGTTTTTGAATCTATCCTTAATAGGAAGATTCTTAAACACCTCTCTTCTCACAATCTTCTTTGAGATCGTCTGTATGGGTTCCGTAAGGAATGGTCTACTGGTGGTCTTCGTGCATGTCTCGCTGACTATTGATCATCTTCCTTTCGGGGTTTTGGTGAAATCTTTCTATTGCGGTAGCATACATATGAAAAGCTTTTGATAGAGTGTGGCACAAATCTGATGAGAATATGAATGTGTGTGGGGTTTATTGTGAGGTAAGATTAGCAATAACCAAATATTAATTAAGAAATTATACTATTAAAGAAATTAAACAATTTCCATTACTATTTTATCGTTTATTTGTTACACGACAAATTTTTGAACATCATAAGAGGGACTCTCTCTTGGATTAGGATGGTCATGGTGGGATGATATAACTACTGGAAAAGATCGTAACAAATATAGCAGTCATTATAAGATCGTAGCAGCCTTTATAAGATCGTAATAATTTTTTTGTTACCATTGTTATATACAGGGTGGGAGAAAATTCTTTAAGGATTTTATACATACAAATAATTTCTTAATAAAAATAAATTCCAATCATATCACTTCAATGTAGCGATACTTTTCAAAGCAATTATATTTATACAAGGTCAAGAATGACCCTAGAGTAGAACAAGAGGGCCCTAAGACTCAGCCCCAGTCAGCGCCATGTCAGTAAGGATGGAATACAGTTATTAAGAAAATTGTATCTTGTACCGTGGGCTATTTCTTATAATAATTGTGAAGAAAGTTTGCGTTTATTTAAAAAAAAATTACAATAAACTACAACCAAATGTAACCACTCTTTGATACTGGAAGCTCAAACTTTTGGAAACAGGGAGTCTGGTAAAAAATCGTCCAAGAAGCGGAAGGCCTGTAACGGCGACAGGAGACAACAACAACAACAACAAAAAAATGTCCTTGCCATTTTTCAATTCATCCAACAACTTCAACGAGAAAAGTCGCAGAGGAATTGGGCATTTCCAAATTTTCAGTAGCAAAAATATTGAAATCACAGGAGTACCACGATTACAAACCCATTTACTCTCAGCTCATGTACGACGATGATTCTGATAGACGGCTGCAGTTTGCTGACACAATGAGGCAAAATTTAATAGTAATCCAGATTTCCTTGGAAAGATCAAATTTTCAGATGAATGTGTTTTTGGTTTAACAAGTGAAGAAAACATACACAACGTTCACTACTGGGCGAAAAAAATCCCAAAATAAGATTGGATAAACCCGTTAAAACGGCTACACTAACAGTTTGGGCGTGCATTGGTTATTTAGGACTCGTTTCCCTTGACATATCGAGAGATACGATGGATGAAAAACAGTATTGCCAGGTACTAAGAAACAAAGTTTTGCCACAGTTCACTAATATAATGGCGTTGGCAGGAATTGGTTTTATCAACATGATGGAGCGCCGCCACATTACTCTGCAGCTGCCCGTGAGATTCTGAATACGAACGTTGAAGGAAGATGGATTGGGCGACGAGGTCCCGTCGAGTGGCCAGCCTTATCACCTGATTTTAGCCAGATCATTTGACTTCTGGCTTTGTGCTTATTTGTGTGACAAACTCTACACGCCGGTTTTCATCTATTCAAATGTGAATGCACTTTGCCGCAGAATAGATGAAGAACTGAAAAGGATACCACTTGATATGTTCAGAAGAACAACGAAGAGTTTCACAAAGAGAATGCACAAATGTATCATAGCGGATGGAGAACTCTTTGAAGATTAAATTACAATTTAACAAAATATTTGTATATTTCTTATAGATTTTTGGCTTGATTTGTTTCATCATTTGAACATTTATCTGTATAACGTTCTTAACTAAATAGGTGTATGTATAAAATCCTGAAAGACTTTTCTCCCACCCTGTATATACCATTATTATTATATTATTTTATATAAATATATGTATTTTTTTAAAGTTCTTACTAAACATTATAAGATCGTTGTTATAATTTTTTTGTTACTTTTAAAGTGAATTATATATATATATATATATATGGGATGAATTTCACAATAAAACACGTGAAATGAATGAATGCTGCAAACCCACAAGGAAAAAGAAAAACGATTCCAAGGCCTTTCGTGTATTCAAAGCTACACCTCGTCAGGGAATGAAGTTAAAAGGCGAGAAGCCCATATATATATACAACGTACAGGAAAAACAAAACAATTAGCACATACTTAACAAGGGTTAATGAGAGGCAAAAGAAATTTTAACATGATATCGTCAATTTTATAAGTCCCCGAGCTGTTATTGAAATTGTTTTTAAAATGAATAAATGCACATTCTAGAATATTTCGTTCTATTATATCTCTGTTTTTAACAAGCGCTTTAGAACTATCCCACTTGATGCTATGGTTACATCTATACATATGGTTAAATAAAGCATTGGAAGTACTAGCTGTTCTACAAGCATATTTATGCTGTTTTACCCTAATATCTAACGTTTTACCGGTTTGGCCTATATATACTGAGTTACATTGTGTACATCCGATCGAATACACACAACCAACAACATTATCAGGGCTATTCTTTATTAGGCGTGATTTAACAGTATTATTATACTTAAAGATTACATTAATGCCAATTGCTTTAAGTACAGTTGGAAGGTATTGAAAATTAACATGGTAAGGTAGGCTAAGGATATTTTTACGCTGAAATTCCTTTACAATTACATTATTATAATACCTATTCTTGGCTTTCTTAAGACAGTTATCTAAAAATGAAATAGGATAACATAATTTAGTACCAATATTCATGATATTGCATAACTCGGAATCTAAAAATTCAGGACTGACAACTCTTTTGCCTCTCATTAACCCTTGTTAAGTATGTGCTAATTGTTTTGTTTTTCCTGTACGTTGTATATATATATGGGCTTCTCGCCTTTTAACTTCATTCCCTGACGAGGTGTAGCTTTGAATACACGAAAGGCCTTGGAATCGTTTTTCTTTTTCCTTGTGGGTTTGCAGCATATATATATATATATTATATTATATTACCCGTGTTAACTATTGTGAGGACTAACTACGCCTTCAGTGAGGAGCTGACACAATAGTTGGGATAAGGTTGCGTGTACTCGTGTTAATTATTAAATAGAAAAGGTTGGCCAAACAAGTCAGAACAGGGCAGCGCGTAACATTTTAGGAAACTGGCCTAATCTCCAAGGAGATCGGCTTACTGTAGGTGCACTGAAACAGTGCCCCACTTCTACGTATGCTGTTCGGCTAAAACCAACAAACTAGGGTGGCCAGACGTCCGGCTTTAGGCCGGACAGTCCGCCTTTTGAGCACTCTGTCCTCCATCCGGAGCCACCATGAGCCGGACGTTAATTTGCCCTCCTTTTTGGGGTCTGGCTAAAAAGAATTATATAAATTACCTCAGGTACACTTAAAATAGCGGGTACTGAAGGCCATAATAACCGTTAACGTATTTTTATTATATGTAGTTGGCAACACTGCTGATAAGCCGCATTTGTTTTCAATTTCACGACTACGAGTCGGACAATCAGTCTGCCCAAGGAGTAAAAATTAATATTAATTTCTTTCAGTTATATATATATATATATATATATGTTAACGTACGGCCACATACGCAGTGTCCTCCTTTTTGGAAATTTGGAAATGGAAATGGCCACCCTACAACAAACGCTATACATTTTTTAAATTATATTAGGGGCACTCAATATATTTTGCCCCACCCTTTTTTCTTAGCTAAATAATAGGCCATGGAGTTGAAATGTCTTTTGGGCCGTAAGTTTGAACTTTCTGCGCTTCACATAACCGGATTTTAAAATCCAGTTTGAACCTCCCCTCCTTGTATAAAACCGCTTTTAAACACCCTTGTATAAAACCGATGGTTAACGCAGTTCGAAAATGGTGTCTGACAATGATGTGCGTCGTAAACAAAGAAAAGAAATTGCTTCTGAGTCGTTGGTTCGATACGAGACAGAAGGGGATGACTTCCTTTCACGAATTGTAATTGGGGATGAGACTTGGGTACACCACTTTGAACCTGAAACAAAACGCCAATCCATGGAGTGGCATCACGCAGACTCCCCACGCAAAAAAAAGTAAAAAATGGCTCCCTCTACAGGAAAGGTTATGGCCACCATCTTCTGGGACATAAAAGGGATGATTCTGGTGGACATTATGAAGAAAGGACAAACAATCAACTCAGAGGCATATACGGTATTGCTACCCTACAGAGACTCCAGAGACATATAAAGCGAGTTCGACCGGAGAGAAAACTGGAAGACGTCCTTCTTTTGCACGATAACGCAAAACCACACAACAGTTTGCAAACGAGAGAGGCCATCACAAAAATGCGCTTGACTGTGTTACCTCACCCTCCATACAACCCGGATCTGGCACCTTCAGACTTTCATCTGTTTGGGCCAATGAAGGATGCTATTCGTGGAAGAAAGTTTCAGAATGACGATGAGGTTGTTGAGTAGGTTAAGAGGTGGCTCCAGCGGAACCCAGCGGACTTTTACCAGCAAGGAATAAAGACCCTTCTTTCGAGGTGGAGGAAAGCTGTAAAAAAGGATGGAGACTATGTGGAAAGATTAAAAACTTGTAAAAGAGGTGTGTAGCTGCTTGTGTACAAAATTTCTGGAGCTTACAAGGAAACTTGGAAAGAAAAAAAAAGATGGGGCAAAATAAGCACACCGGACAAAAAATTAGTCACCCCTCTCAGAATGTACCTAATAACGTGTGACGGCGCCTCTGGCCTTGATAACCGCACGAATCCGGCGAGGCAGAGACTCTACGAGGTTGTGCATGTACTGAACATCGATTTGCTGCCACTCGTTCATCAGCCGGTCCCGAAGTTCCGCCAGAGTCCGTGGGTGTCTATTCCTGCGCTTCACTTTCTGTTTCCAGCCTGAACAACACCTTCGACGCATTCAGGATTAAAGGCTTCATTGGACCTGCGATGTACTCGTCGCCTCCCATCATTGGAGAACAAACAAAAACGGGACTCATCGGACCAAATTACACGTTTCCAATCTGCCGCAGTCCAGTTTTTGTGCCTCTGAGCCCATTTATACGTGCCAATTTGTGACTTGCTGTTAACAGCGGCCTCTTCCGTGGTACCCTGCTCCAGATGTCCATCGCATGCAGTTCTCGTCGCAATGTCCGTTCGGAAATTGGTCGCTGGAGAACCTCATTGGTTTCTTGGAGCAATTGTTCTCTGGTTTGAAAACGATTTGCAGTTCCTAGACGAGAAACATGGCGGCGGCCCCTATTGTCGAGAATTGTTTTCCGGCCACAGTTACGCCGTCGATTGTCAGTTGATTGCGAACTACACCACTCTTTGTAAACTCGCTGGACAGTACGCGTTGACACACCAACAAATTGGGCTACTTCAGACATTTTGTGTCCGTGGGCTCTGCCAAACACGATGGCTCCTTTTTGCCACTGAGTAACGTCTGCCTCACGACCCATTTTGCAGACTATATCCAACACACACTTTGTTCTTCACCACCTCACGAAACAGATCTGATCCTGTGTGCTACGTCACCGCTACTTGTCACTTACCAATGCTACATCAGCGCCCTCTGTGTGACCTTGAACTTCCTACTATCGGTGCTATTAGGGGTGACTAATTTTTTGTCCGGTGTGCTTATATTGAGTGGCCCTCGTATAACACTCGCTTAAATATATTATTATCAGTTTGCAGAGAGGCCTAATATCTACAGAGCGATTTGGGACAACCCTTCAGGTGTGACAACGGTAGGATTCGAGCCGTAACCACGATAGTCTCCGGTTTCTTTGGTTGGAAGAGCAATATTACAGTAAGCAACCTCAGTGGAGGACCGAGGTAAGTTCTTATAGTTTTTCAAGGGAACGAAAGAAACAAGTACATCTGATAAAATAATAGGCCTAAATTGTTCAATTAACAAGTCACTTCAGAAAAACTAGTAAGCCTGAATTATTAATTATCTAAACGTGGTAAATATTGCATTTTTCCCTAGAATTAATAAAAAGTTAAACTTCATAAAAAAACTACCTGTAATATTTACTTGAGTAGTGTGAAATAATCTTTCGTTGGCCCAGTATAGGAAATAAATAATAAAAATACGTGTGAGAATATATTTTCCTTATTATTCTGTCCCTATTACTGTGTAAATAAGAACAATATTGCCTTCAGAAATATGAGTTTTCAATCATTGTTGTTGGGTCCAAAAGTCAGTGCATCATTAATTTTTTTTTTTAATTTCGACAAACGCAGTATTCGAACGACGAAGATAAATTAGCAAGAGACATGGGCAGTAAATACTTTAGATGTATTTAAATAATAAATACATTACTTGAAAATAAAAGTAATTAAATACTAAATAAAATTCAGGTTTTCAGAAAGTATTTAAATATTAAATACATTACTCCTAAAATGTATTTAAATACATTTCAAATACAATTTAGATACTTTTCAAAAAGCACATAAAATCACTAACATCAGCGTCCCGGACAATTGCGCACTTCTCCAACTACTATATGAAGTTTATTTATTAGAGAAGTGAATAGAAAGTTAGTATCGGAATTTCAAATATACTTTTCATTTTAACCCATTAAACTTGTTATATGTTCATAAGTTCTGTTCGAAACTGTTCTCTAAAATTTTATCCATCATCAGCAACATCATTGTCAAAGTTTATGGGTTACGTCCACTTAAGATAAAGTTAGTTTCGTTAGTTTTAACGAAAATATCACAACTTAACCTAACCAATCGTCAAGGGCATGGCATACAGTTGACCTAAATGGGCATTCAATTAATCTAACCGGGCATTATATCCCATACAAAATTACAATAACAAACATACTCGTCCCTCGTCATTGGCGTCCCTGGACAATTGCGTAGGTGAAATCACAATGAACTTTCTATTCACTTCTCTAATAAATAAACTTCATATAGTAGTTGGAGAAGTGCGCAATTGTCCGGGACGCAATTGTCCGGGACGAAATAAAACCGGACGCAATTGTCCAGGGACGCCAATGATCGGGACGCATTTGTCCGGGGACGCATTTGTCCGGGACGCACTTGACCAGGACGCAATTGTCCTGTCACCATTAATTATATTTTTTGTTTAATTGCTCTCATTAGCACAAGCTTTTCAAAGAGAGCATCTGACAGTTTGCCTCTCTTCTTTCCCACCACTTCCACTTGCTGCAGCCATGTTACAAATGTTGTCCTCGTCTAATATGATCAATAGGCTAAGGCTAATTGCACAGTTAGCGCTGAACTTTACACAACCACATATGACGATGCCTCAGGATAGACTGCCGGCTGCCACACTGCAGCTGTGTGTCTGTAACAATCGCTACTAGAGCAGGCTGGAAGTTCCATTTTTCAAGGTACTTCCAGAAAGTTCCAGCCTGCTGAGCCTGGAACTTTCTGGAAGCAGAAGCACCTTGAAAAATGTTTTACTGTGTTCTGTGGTACCAATTAAATACTGGGTGGTTAGTACTGTACATCTCTCGCAAAATTGAGCAGTTCATAAAAAAGTATTTAAAAAATGTATTTAAAAATAGGTATTTACAAATACTAAATACTTTTCGAAAGTATTTAAATACATAATTAAATATACTCTCCAAAAAGTATTTATAAATACATGTATTTAAATACATTTGCATTTAAATATGTATTTAAGTATTTTCAAATACATTACTGCCCATGTCTGATTGGCAATAGTACAGTTGTTGGCAGAAGGCCAAATTGAAGATTATTTATTTGTCCACCTGAAATGATTTGGACAGTTATAAAATTTTAAAGAGTGGTCATTGAAGATTTTCAGATTGCAACTACTAAATATTCAGTTTATCGGGAGTTAATAAATTTAAACAAGGTCAACTCAGTGTCAGTGATTTTTCATTAAAATTGAAACTTTAGGAAAGAAATTAACAAGGAAAAGCTGTAATTATTTTTTTATCGGTGTTTCTGGTTGGTCTTCGTATGAGTATTAGAACTGCGTTAGTAACGCATGATTTTAAAACAGTGGCCGAGGCGGTTGCCGTGGCAACGAGTGGGGAACATCTGGAAGAGGAGACTAACGTAATTAAAGAAAAGGTAAGGTTAACAAATATTAATGAAGAAAGCCAGCCTCAAACGAGACCCACCGGCCAGAATACACCACAGGAAACCTAGGGTAGGCCTAGACATAGGTCTCAAATGCAGAATTCCAACGATATTTTGTGTATATTGTAGGGGCTACACACACACACACATACACACACACACGACCGCTGAATGTGTATACAAACCACCAGGCAATGTCTATTTTCAGTGTGCACGTCCCGAACACATACGAAAGGATTCCCGAGCAAGGTTAAGTAATGAACCCAATAATAATTACAACAATAATCTGCGCCCCAGTTCAAACACAGAACAAAGGGACACTAAGGGAATTCGAAGGGACTTCCCGAACGAACCCTTTTATGATATCAGAGGTACAACCTCAGAATAATTATAGTAAGTTCGAACAGAATCCAAAAAACTAGTTAGGCCACGTTAGCCAACCAAACGAATTGCCCTCTTGTGAGAACCGCATACCCGCAGTAAAACTGCGCATAAATGACAAAGTGTACGTAGTGTTTATCGACTCAAGAAGTTCAATTAGTTTAATTAAGTCCGATTTGGCTCACCATTTCATATCAAAATTTAACCTTAAACTTAAACCGTATAATTCGATTGTAACTAGTGTTTCAGGAGGGGGGGGCTATTGAAATTTATGGCACTTTAACGTTAAAAATTAAAATGAGAAAGGGTAATTTATTTCACAGATTTATTGCAGCGGATGTAGACTCATTTCCGGTTAGTTTTTTAATTGGTACCGACTTCCTGAATCGAGTAAATTTGGGTATTTGTTTCACGAAAAATGGAGGCCAACTAATAATTGGTGCGTGTAAATACCCCTTTTGTAGTATAAGTGAGAATAGCAATTTTAATTCATTCGTAGAAAATAATGACCATGTAAAAGATTGTTCTAGTTTTAAAGAAAAATTGACTAACAAAAAAATAATAATTCCGGCGAATAACGGTTCAATTTATTATGGGAAAGCTAACCTGGCTAATTGTACAAATACTGATTTTAGTTTTGTAAATAATGAAAATATGGTAGACGAGTTAGGATCAAGGATTGCCACTGCATCGTGAGACCCAAAAATGACCGTGTTCCCATCTCAGTGGTAAATTGTTTAAATAAAGACGTGATTTTAATCAGTAATGACATAATTGGAGAGTTACAGCCTGTGTAGAAGAGGCTGAGAACGAACCCGATTTCGAACAACAGGATTTAGAGGACTAATTTCAAAATTAGATTTGTCGCATTTAGATCAAAGAGGGAAATTAGAAAAACTTTTATGTTTGTAGAAACGGAGAGAGTTTTTCCTCGCGGGATCACCTGATAGATTTAATAAAAAATGTGGTGCATCAGATTGATACCGATGATCACTCTCCAATTAGAACCACACAGTGGAGACTACCACAGTACCACAGTCAACACAAACGTGTTGGGATTGTAAAACGGAGTTAATAATGATATAGAACGACAGTTCATAACGTACAAATGTAAATTAGGTTGAATAGATAGATTATAAAAAGATAGGAATAGGCCTATTCTGAATTTGGATGAGAGTACGAAGCCAGAACAACAGGTTTCGTTTGGTTCATACTCGTATTCACGTCCAGCCAATCAGGCACTGGTTTGGTATCACGTGATCCCCTCCTATAGTCCTGTTCAGTCAGGTTCTTTAAGATATATTATTCTTATACTATCTAAAAAGTAACCTAAGTTAGCAATTAAATACCAGGAAATAGGCCAATAAAGTTTGTTGAATACTGTAGAATACGTAGGAAATAATAAAAATTATAAACATCATGTATTAATTATTGTCTTTTAAGTTTTAGGTTTGTAGATAATTAATTAAAGAACAAATAACATACCAAGCTAGAATAGAACAGCAAATCTGAAAAAGAAAAAGGCCACGTAACACGAGAAAAGGGGACAGAGAAAAGGAGAGACAGTCAGAGTTAGAAGAGAGACAGGATAACAGATACAGAGAAGGTCAGAAAGTAAAGAAGTGGAGTCACGAGATGACGTCAGGTAGAGAGACAGATCGTGAGACAGAAGGAAGTGACGCGGAGCATTCCAAAACCTCCACCGAAGTCTGAAATCCTCCTTTTAAGAGTCCAAGACAGAGTGATAGGGGGATCCTTGAAGTATTTGAAAAGTCTAAACAAACACTGATTCATTCACAATTTATTCATATTTTTATATATTTAAATTAGGGTGGAGTGAAAATGATAATTTACAATGGCACACTGATATTTTATTGGTTTTTGCTGAGAAAAACGAATATGATGATATAAATTGTGTCAGCATACATCCGTTAACATTACATCAAATGAGTAACCCCCACTACTGTCATTATGAAACCACACTTATAAATTTTTATAACTTTAATATATTATTTTGTGTCATTCCCAGATTTGAGTATTCCTGCGAAGGTCGTACTGTATACTTGTAAGCATCGTGTCTTTTGACTCCCCAGGCACCACAGTTCACCTGACAGCCAGCTGCAGTAGTTGCCCCCCCCCCCCCATCTACAGAATCCAGAGGTAAGAAGCTAGTGAGCATGCTATGAGAAATGAGATAAAAAATATTCAGTCACACTTGTTACAATGTACATTTGACTGACGTGAGTAAAATGAGTAAATATTTGTTGTTTTTCCTAAAGCAATTAAAATTCACTGACATTTATTTGAGTTTTGTTCTTATTTTCAGTTAATAATTCACCTATAGAAGGGCAGAGATGGAATCAGCATCCCACACACGTGAATTATTAACTGAAAAATAAGAACAAAACTCAAATAAATGTCAGTGAATTTTAATTGCTTTAGGAAAAACAACAAATATTTACTCATTTTACTCACGTCAGTCAAATGTACATTGTAACAAGTGTGACTGAATATTTGAGATAAATGAGATAAAAAATATTCAGTCACACTTGTTACAATGTACATTTGACTGACGTGAGTAAAATGAGTAAATATTTGTTGTTTTTCCTAAAGCAATTAAAATTCACTGACATTTATTTGAGTTTTGTTCTTATTTTTCAGTTAATAATTCACCTATAGAAGGGCAGAGATGGAATCAGCATCCCACACACGTGTCTCCACAATTGAAACAACATCGTTCTTCACATTAAGCTAGCAACATCCCCTCTTGCAGCAACTCTACACCAACAGCTTTCCATGCAGCAGCATCTACGCTTTCAAGTTCCCCATGCTATTCAGCAAGGAAAAAAAATCTGTGAGCACAAGGCATTCTAATCAACATTGTATGTTTGGAATTCCTGAGAAGTTGCCTCATAATCTTTTGCCAACTAATTTACAAGGCAAGTGGCTTGGTTCTCTCTCTCTCTCTCTCTCTCTCTCTCTCTCTCTCTCTCTCTCTCTCTCTCAGAGAAAGGAAAAATGCAACTAACAAGCCATTCATCAGACAAATAACTCGGGAGCTACTAAACATGGCAGCAAGCATCAATCCCCACAATTCAGGAAAAAGCTGTGTTTCAAAAGGTAGCAAGATTCATAGAAGGAGGAATAACGTTGAGTAGATCAAAAACATTAGTGAAACTAAAAAATGAACATATGAATAGTCTCAGTAATTTGTTTGATATATGTTCCTGTAAATGTATTTAAAATCTCATACAAACATAGGATGCAGTGATGATTGTGAAGAAATTCACATAATTGCATATGTCGGAGAGAGAAAAAAAGTACCAAAAGAAGAATTACTGTTTCTATTTGATCAGAGGAGGGATCGTAAAATGTACATAGGTAGTGTAGATGTGCATACCACAAATTTTACAAAAGAGATACAAAGGAAGCTCTTAGAACAAGCAAGTAAAGAAAAGAAAACCATCAATCGTTTCACTGAAGTTCAACCTTTGAGCTTAGTAGAAAATTCTTCAGATGAAGACAGTGACAATGAGATAATGAAAACTCAAGATTGTGGTTTTGAAAATACTGGGAGCCAAATGAGGATGTCTTTGCGGCAAGTTGCAATGCAGGTAGATAGATTTGGTGTATCAGATCGTGCTATTGCTGCTATTGCAACTACAACTTTGTTAGACGTTGGTATGATCACCAAAAAAGATGACCATGTCGTAATATACAGCAGTAAAGTGCGGAGAGAAAGAGAAAGACTTAGAAAAACATTGAAAGTGATAAAGTGAATCCTATTACTTCCATATACTTCGATGGTCGAAAGGATCGGACTAAGTAAAGTGAAAGTCATGATAAGTGGTACAGTGAAAAGAAGAGTGAAGAACACTATGTAATGATTGCTGAACCAGGTGGAGAGTATACTGTATTACCCATCAGACACCAACATCGAGTAAGAATGTAGACATAGTAAATTCAGTATTGTCAGTTATTAAAAAGAGACATCTACAAAATTATATATCTGTAATAGGCTGTGATAGCACAAATACCAACTCTGGTTATAAAGGAGGTGTGACTCATGTTATGAAGATGCACTTGGTAGGCCACTTCAGTGGTTCATGTGTATGCTTCATACGAATGAATTACCTCTAAGACATATTTTTGAAACTTGGATGGTACAACATCTGGGGCAAGTACCTTTGTTGGTCCTATTGGGAGAGCCATTCAGTTTTGTGAAAGCAATCCAGTAGTACCATTCAACCTATAACTAGTGGTAAAGAACTATTATATCTGTCACAACACATTGTTGATGATCTTTCTGGAGATCAGCAGTACTTATACTGCATTATTTCAGCAATCAGAAATGGTACAGATGATGAACACCTTGCTCATGTAAAGCCAGGTCCTCTTAGTCATGCTAGATTAACTCTTGCTAATAGGGTTTGTAGCTTTATGTTTCAACAGTGAAACCAACAAAGAAACTTTATACAATAACACACTTCATTGTGACAAATTATGGTCCTAATTGGTTGGACATTAAGTGTAGACCTAATTGCATAGATGGCCGAAGGCATGTTTTTTCTGCTATTAATAGGGTTAAGCATTTGCCTAGAGAATCAGTAGAAATTGTTAAGAATTATATATCTCGAATGCATACTTTGCTTACGCAGAAAATATTCTTCTGGCAATGTTGTGTAACCAAGTTCGGTATTTGAGTTTGAAGCACGAAATGGTTTTATCAGGGCTCGGATGATTTCACGTAATCTGATGCCAGACGTAGAAACCAAAAAGGATTTTGCTGAAAGTTTGCCTTCTTTATTCGAATAGTTAAGGTTATTTTTGCAGTTACCATTTGTGTACTCATTTGCTGTATGTTTCTATACTCTATATGTATTTAATGAAAACAAATTAAAATGAAAAGTTATTTTTCTTTTCTTGTTTATTTATATTCTTTGTAACAAAAACTAAATTCGAGAATATCATTAATCCAGAAAAGAAAAAGTAAATAGAAATTCATTAAATAACCTGAAAATTATTTGCAGAAGATATATTTTTAAGTTTTGTGTGGGTTATATCTATTTGTTTCCCAGACAACATAGCAAAAAATCAGTTATAAACCACTGTAAACCCAGTTACGACACCCATTTCATATTTTGGTATAAATGGGGGAGTTCAAGATACTCGAGAGCAGTGGTTCCCAACGTGGGCGCCACCGCCCGCCAGTGGGCGTTTTGAGAATCTTAGGGGCGCTAGGAAACTGTAAAATTGTTACCTTCTATTAATAAATCTCTTATCGCTTATCCTGTTATATTATTATCTTTATGAGGGGCACCAGCAAATATTGATGGACATAAGGTGGCGTTGGAATGGAAAAAGTTAGGAACCACTGCTTTAGAGTATTATTTCAGTTTTCTTTGTGCTTCCAAGTTAAAACCACAATATAAGTTCAGTGTGCCTAAAGGGAAAGAAAACTTTTAACAGTAGTGTTCCTCAGGGTTCTGTCCTGTCACCCACTCTTTTCCTTTTATTTATTAATAATCTTTTAATTCGCACTTCCTGTCCTATTCACTCCTATGCCGATGATTCCACTCTTTACTTCTCCACCCGCTTCCCAAAGCGTCCCTCACAGCAAGCACTTCATGATTCGCGTGGGACGGCTATGGGACACCTGACCTCTGATCTTTCTGCTATATCTGATTGGGGCAGAGAAAATCTTGTGGCTTTCAATGCCGCAAAAACTAAGTTCCTCCATCTGTCTGCTAGTCACAATCTTTCACATGACTATCCCTTACCTTCAACAACACAACTCAATCCTTCCTCTTCTTTGAACATTCTTGGCTTTTCCTTTTCTCGTGATCTTTCCTGGAAAGATCACATATACTCTCTTTCCAAAACAGCTTCTAAGAATTTAGGTGTGCTGTACCGCCTCCGGTTTCTTCACCCCACTCAGTTGCTTTCTCTGTACAGGGGTCTTGTTCGCCCCTGTATGGAGTATGCTTCTCATGTGTGGGGTGGTTCAACCCACACAGCCGTACTTCATCGGGTGGAATCAAAGGCTTTTCTTCTCATCAATTTCCCGCCTCTTACTGATTGTGTTCAATCTCTCTCTGTTCGCCGCAATGTTGCCTCACTCTCTCTACTATCACTATCATAACGGACATTGCTCTTCTGAACTCTCTAACTGCATGCCTCTTCCTTTAAGGAGAGCACGTAGTACCAGACTTTCTACATTTTTTCGTTCCTTTTCTGTCCAACTATCTAAGGCAAGGGTTAATCAGTCTTTCATCTACTCAACCGATCAACTCTGGAACAATCTTCCTCAGTCCATCTTTCTTCATGTCTATGACCTCACAGAGTGTCTAGGCATCTCGAAAACTCTGGACCTTGATTTTGGCTCTTCTTCCTCTATGGAGGGGCGCTTTTGCGGGCTTTTATCCTTGGCCCCTCCTTCCTGCACAAAAATATATTCGCCTTCCCTCTCCGTGAATATCACGCTATCTGTATCTGTGTACAGAACCCTCCGTCCAAGAGAATGCAGCAGACTCGAAAGCTTGATGCGGGCATATGCTGTTGTGAAGCTGGCTACAGGTATGTTTGTGACACGTGATGTATCTGTAGCCAATTCGATTCTGTTGTACTTTATTATGTACGTATTACCCACATTTACGATCTCCATGACTTCTTTATCGATGTCATTGGCGTAATCCCACACTTCCTTATAACTTTGAGCTAGATGGACGTTTCCCTTGTCTGTATTCTGAGCAAATTTCTCCCACAGACTATTTAGGCGCAACTTTGCACAAAGAGTTTGCTAGGATTCCGCACAATTTGGCTCCGTTCAAGCTGTATCCCTTCACGATCACGGTAGCGTTGAATATACACCGATTTTTCATTTTCGGTCTCAACTCCTCACGGGTATCCTGATGCTTCTACCTTATCCTTCAAGAAAGTATTTTTATACGGTGTAAAAAGGTTGGGGAGCTTCTGAAACCTCCACACCTCATATATCTTCAGTATTCTGTACCCGTGAGGAAGGGCTAGGGACAGCTCAGGACTTGTATATACGCCTCTGATCTTCCTCTGGTTGATTGTGTGATTACAGTACCCATTGTTCTCCTCTGCGCACTTCACACACAGTGGAATCACGAGTTTATGATCTATATTCTATAACAACGGGTACTGTAAGACTGGCATCCATAAGTAGCGAGTGGGGGAGCACATCTACGAAAGAAAGACCAAAGTAGTTCTCGTTCAAATAAGTTGAGAACTTTTCGATGGTAGGCAGGGCGGGGCCCACGAACTTTTCAGGTGCGCCTACAGGGTACGGATTGTTCTTCATCACGTAAGGGTATAATTAGCAGAAGGTGGCATAAAATCTAAAATTTATTAATGGTTTCCTGTATGTTATTTGTCGTCAATAAGCAGCCGTTGGGTACTTGTATAATCTGTATGAAAATGTAGGGCTTACTGTGTGAAATCGAACGGTAATAATTAGATATGGTAAAAATAGTAATAACAAATGTTTCCTATCACGTTTGGATATTCCACACGTAACGTATAAATAAGAAAATGTTACCAATTGGATAAGAGAACAGACGAATCATATGTTACTCAATTCAAACATATTACAGTAGTAATGCATGCACAGAAACACACACACACACACACACACACACACACATCCTAATGTACAGCATTTTTCAGAAATGTAAACAAAGAAATGTCTCATGTTCTCCAACATCCATCCATTGGTAAATACATTGGGAACATACATTGATTGGTAATTACCATAAAATGTTTTTTTTTAATTTATGTAAAAAAAAAATTTCAGATTGGTGAACAATTCATTGAAATACATTATAAAACCTCTTCGCCGTTCGCGCGGATTTCCAAGAACGTAACCTGACCGAAACGCGGGGCACCACTGTGATATATACCTCCCCAAATAGCGCCAATAGTAAGTCGTCTTTTTCACCAATTAGGCCTAATTTTGGAAACAAGTCGGATTTTCTTGTACGACCTACTTTTTTGAGATTAGGTTAAATTAAGTTAACCTAATGAAACCCTAACTAACTTAAAATAAATCAGAGGGTGTGTGAAGGCTGAGGAAGTATAAAGGACAATTAATTTGACTGACTTTCTAAAATTCTAAAAAAAAATTGTATACCGTAAAAACCGCTTTCTCCAAACTCCCTCATAGAACCCCCCCTCCCACACTGTTTTAACACAAGCGAAAGTGATTAAAAATTTGAGACAAATTTCTAACATGCTAAAAAAATTTACACAAATGACCATCTTGGGCGTTTAGGACTATATATCATATATATATACAGTGGCGACTCGTGGTATAAATGTATGGGGTGCGATTTCATAAAATTTATAATTTTTAGAATTGTAGTACATAAACAATCACATGGTGCTTCCGTACGGTACTTATATGTCAAAAGAAGCCATAAATTTGTATTAAAACAATATTTTAATAAATATAAAAATAATTGTTGAATAAATTTGACTATAATAAATTTGACTATAATAATGTACCACTGTACGACAACACGGACTCACAATAGGCTAGTGCGAATCCAACTGCCGCTCACAAGAGTACTGTACTTGTATTAACATATGCGGCTATGCCAGACGTACAATTCTAGTTAATTACAAATAAGTAATAATTTTAATAAAATACATATAAATGGCTTATATCATTATTACTGAAGTAACTATTAGTAAAAATAAAGTTATTATAAAAAAAAATTCGCGATTGTACCTATATTTTCATTACAACAGTAAAATATAATTTATATTTACTTGAGCGAAAAATCTATCACTCCATTCGGCTGCAATATTATTTTGTATTCAAACAGCGGTACGCTGTTTGAAGCTATGCTATAAGTTTAGAATATTATGTACTGTATGAAGGCTTACTCAAAATGCCTCATGAATCATGATATGCCACATGAATTTTTAAAATATATTTCAAGAATATTTATTTTAATATCTTAAAATTAATATATTTTTTATCTGTTAAATTAATATTTATCGTTTCAAGCAAGGGGGCGACCGCTCCATCGCTCCTATACGCCAGTCGCCACTGTATATATATATATATATATATATATATATATATATCTGGAAATAAACTCATGAACATCTGCAAATGAACATCTACACTTTTACATCTGCAAATTATCACCCATCACAGGAGTCGAACTCTGAACCTCTGGCTCGGAGTGGTTCGATTTCTCGTGGGTGATTTTTTTGCGGAGGCAAAATGTGTGCGTGCTCACGCAGGTTTTTCCATCTATGTTGGTACTTTCGTGTTTTCCAGATAGCTTTGTATTTAACCCGACCCTTGCATTTTGTTCCATATCCCCAGAAACAGCAGTAATTCACTTTCATAAAAATCGATAAATGTTTAGAGGTTGCGCAGAACAGTTGAAATTTCCCCTATTACGAGTATAATGAGGACAATGCTGACAGCTATTTCTTTTTCCTTATTTATCTTATAATGTAATATTTGATAAATATTTTTCAATGAAATATTTCTATAAGGGACATGTGGATAAACCCTAATGCTTTACATAGTATGTTTGGCAGAGTTCGTGGATTAAGTTGTCATTCTTCTGAAAGTCATAGACTTGAACCCAGGCAACGAACTTGACTATCTCTATTCTCCAATTGTCCATGAATGTGTAAACATCATTTTTTATTCGATATCTTTCACAGGTTTAGCCTAATCATCGCTAGTGTTAGAACTAATACGTGTTCCAAGAAAAACATTTAGGTGATTGGCCTGAGATCATCCCAGATTCTGGGAAACTTCCTTCGAGGAAGCAAGTTTTGGCACTCTCTTTTTTCTACCACTCAGAAGAGAAACTTCCCCTGAATGAGTACTAAGGTAACCCTGAAAACCATTATGGGTTTCTGGGAGAAAGCCCAGAGCACCACTGCCAATCAGCATGACCTCATGAAGCGTCTTCCGTAGCTCAATTCCGAGAGGCAAACACTCAAGAAAAGTAAATCACGCCGATCCTCCACTCAAATCGCAAACGAGGTCACCTTCGTGTCGAGCCTCGATAAGCCTGTCTTTGATGAAGATCGAAGAGAAGAACCAGTTCTTCCTAGCCCAGAGGGAGAAGGGCAGGAGGGGTCACATGTCTGGTGTCAACGTGAAATTGGCCGCCAAGGACAATAAACAAACTCAGCGGCAACAAAACTACCTCAGACCGAAGAGAACCCAGGAAGCAGAGTCGGATAACGAAGCGAGATGACAACATCGAATCAAGCAGCAGCAACAGGGCCGAGAATACCACGTCCGAAGAAGACAGCTACCCAGGAGAAGGGTGCTCACATGCTGCAACTCCATAGGTCCCGGCCTGCGAACATACTGATGCCGGAATTAGCGCAAGCTTTGGACCAAACGAAAGCTAGCGATCTAGACGGATCCTACCTTGTGGCAGCCGCCGCAAAGAGCCTGAGTCACGACATGAAGTCCTTGCCCATCAATCGGACTTACATTTGGACGGTTCGCAGAAAGCACTGAGAGAAAATTGCGACCAGCATCAAAGAATGCTTCGATATAGGCCCTCCACTCGTGGTCCACTGGGACGGGAAGATGCCCTCTGACATTACGGGGAAAAAACGTTGATTGTCTGGCCGTAGTGGTATCAAAGTTTCTTGCGTTAACAAACTTCCTTCCGGAATCGCAAAAGCTATGGCATCGGTCGTCATAGATTGGGACCTGACTGACTAGATCAAAGCGATGTCTTTCGACGCCACCGCCAGCAACATCGGACAGAGAGGTAGTGCATGCGTCCTGATAGAGAAGCTGGACAGGGATCTCCCGTATCTGGCCTGTCGCTATCACATGCTGGAGACAGTGGCGGTCCTAGCTTACATGACGCCCTGGGCGAACCTCACCTTCAGCGCCCCCCCCCCCTGTTCGCCAACACACACACATTCGAATCCCCCAAAATAAAGGACAGACATAACTCTTTCACAAATAACTTTTTATTGGACTAATTGTTGGAACTTCAGAACCAAACAAAGACTCAAATTTCTGAATTTTACAAATCCTTCATCACGTAAATAGAATAACTCACTTAAGAGAATGTAATTATGATACTATGAACAGGAAAAATACAAATTAAATTGCACAACTGCCATAAATAAACTAGAGAATCAAATTTCTAAATTGTACAAATGCTCTATCACATAAATAGAATAAGACACTTAAGAGAGGGTAATTATTATGCTACACTTTGAACAAGAAACAAAATAAATTGCACCACAGCACAACTGCCATCTAAAGCCTGACTCTTCTTACCTTCCGTGATGCAAAGTCATTGATCTTTTATTATTTATTTTATTTTATTTTTTTTTTTATTTATTTCTTTATTTATTCTTATTTTATTTTTTTTTTTTTGCAGGCGCTCATGCCGCCCCTCCACAAATGCCGCCCTGTGCGGCTGCCCATATTGCCCATATAGGAACCGCCACTGGCTGGAGATCATGGTTGAGAAGGTCTTCGCGTAAGCCTCTTCGGACCCTCAACAGGCCCAGACATCGCTTTATTCAAGCGATTCCAGAAAATCTGGGATCCATCGACAATGGGAAGCTGGAACCAGCAACGGACAACGAAGAAGCCAACTTAAAAGTTTCTCAGTGGGAATAAGAAATTATTGAATTCGCTAGGAAAACCCTTCAGGAACGTCACCCAAAGGATGACTACCGAGAGCTCCTGGAGCTCACCTTGATGTTTGTTGTAGAGGCGCTGCTTCGTGGGAAGAGGATCATGCAGTTGTCGCTCTACATCGTTCTCACTGGATAGCCAAGCGAATTGACGCGATCAAGAATTTCGCAGTTTCGCCTTACCGTTATTGAAGAAACAACACTGACAGAATTCACGGTCTTCATTGCTAAGGTTTATCTGAAAGCCTGGTATCAATCTCCTCTGGCCACTATGGCTCCTGCAAACGATCTGGACCTTCTCCAGGATATCAAGAATACCCAAATGCTGTTATCGCCAAGTCTGCCAGCGCTGCTTTCGGAAACCACTTGTGGTACCCAAGCAGGCAGCTGCTGGGTCTCTCATTATTCGATGAGCGCTTGACCGTGGAAATCAGGAGGAAGATGGTCACTGGCCTCGAGAATGAAGGAGCCGAAGATCCTTCACAAGGGAAGGATTTGCCGTCATTTGTAACGGCAGCATCTGTTCACCATTCTGGGCCTAGATGACTCCTTTCTGGGTGTTGCAGATCCGGAGACCTGGCGGGAGCTTTTAGGGTACCAAAAGACTCTTGGAGTTGTTCGGAGCCTAAAGGTCGTCAACGACTTGCCAGAGCTCAGAGTCGCTCTGATCCAAGACTATAACACCTCCATCACCAAGAGCGAGGCAGAAACAGTACCTGCTCAAAGTCCTGGAGGAACACTGGCGGAGGTTCCCGGACATAAGGAATGGAACTCTAACTAAGCGTCTTGAAAGTCCACCAGGCGACAATGAGTAGTTTGCAGCAATGACACCTCCTCCGTTGAGAGGCTAATACTTACTTCACTGGGTCGGAAGACCTGGAAGCTGGACGATAATGCACCTAGTGTCACTCCACCCAGGGGTCCATAGGGGTAAGCCTTAGATCATTCTGCAGGACCCGAGAATAATTTTGGAATTTCGCCCAAATCTGCACAATACACTTTTTATAAGAAAAGAACAAAAGCCAGGTTTCTAAGTGAAGAAATTCACTGGTCCGATTTTAAGGACCATACACACACACACACACACACACACACACACATATATATATATTATATATATATATATATATATATATATATATATATATATATATATATAACAGACATTTATGCCTTATGATCTTACCCATTCTATTTTGAAGATGGAATTTTGAGCAGAAAACAAATACATTAATATGCACACTTTCTTCCCTCACGTGAATGAAGGAAGATAAAGGAATGCTCAAAAAATAAAGCCGAAATTGTGCATCAATCGAAGTAAAAACTTGAACAATTTGTATATTTTGACACTAGCGCAAAATGTTCAATTTGGGACCGTAAATTTCGATTCTCGGAGTTATCATGTTCTCCATTTTGCTTTATTCGTTCTTCAGAATGCTCGTCAACATTACCGCGCGTTCACTCACTCTTACTTTTGTTTTAAACATGTACCTCATAATTATGTAGCACAGTGGTAGAACGCGCGGCCCGTGATGAAGAGGGCCTTGGTTCAAGTCCTTCTGGGTTAAATTGTGCATTATGTAAAAGGCGTGCGTAATCGTGCATTTTATATATAGTATATGCAGGGACGAAGACATGGGGGCTACGCTCCCCCGAAATAAAATCATACGTTTGATATTTTTATGCGTTTTTTTAAATTAAGTACGCCATGCCAAGTACCTTCAGCACAGGTTTAATTATTGTAATACATTTATGAACGGGTTTTTGCTCATTTACACACTTTTAATATATATATATATATATATATATATATATATATATATATACCCCTCCCGAAAAGAAATTCTGGCTACGCCCCTGTGTGTGTGTGTGTGTGTGTGTGTGTGTGTATATATATACATACATACATATATATATTATATATATATATATATATATATATATATATATATATATATATATATATATATATATATATATATATATATATATATATACAGGGCGTCCCAAAAAAATGTATACACACTTTAACAGCTGATAGCTCAATTGATGTTTCTTTCTTTCCAAGTTAAACCCATTAGAATTAATAATGGCAGTCAGACTAAGCTTTGAACAAAGGAAATTCATTCTAAAATGGTACTGGAAGTGTGAAAACGCAGTTGAAGTGCAAAGACAGTTTAGGAGGGAGTTTCAAACAGATCCACCAACGCGACTTACCATCACTCGAATTAGAGATAAGTTTGAAGCCGATGGAACTGTTCAGAATGTCCACAAGAAGCGTTCCAGAAGACCACGGACATCGACAAGCCCCACAAAGCAAGAAAGAGTACTGGAAACGTATCACCAAAGTCCAAGAAAATCTGTGCGGCAAGCGAGTCGTGAGGTAGGAATTTCAGAATCGTCTGTCCAACGCATTTTGAAGCGCTGTCAATGGAAAAGTTACATTCCAAGATTAGTCCATGCTATTAATGAAGATGATGATCCGGACCGAAGAGTGGAGTATTGCGAGTGGTACTTGGCACGATGTGGATGTGGATTGGACGAAGGGGTTTCGTAGAATACCCTCCGCGTTCACCAGACCTCACACCACTAGACTTTTTTTATGGGGATACTTAAAAGACAAAGTCTACGCTATAAAACCTGCAACAGTCGCTGAATTGAGAGCAGCCATTGAACGAGAATGCACACAAATACCAAACGAAATGTTTCGTGATGTTTGCGATTCCAGTGCTTCGCGTTATCAGCAGTGCCTGGACCAGAACGGACGTCAGTTTGAAAACAGGCGTTGACAAAACAATTAAATAATGTCTGTAGATTCTATTACATTTTGAAAATGAAATGTATTTTAATGAACACTGCCTTTATAAGTATTTAAAGTGTGTATACATTTTTTTGGGACGCCCTGTATATATATATATATTCTCATACTACATCAGACACATGAAAGGAACGAAATTAATTTAAGGTTCCTTTCAAATTAAGATGAAATGCATTCATCGAAGAAGATTACGCTAATAAAACATCAATAACGTGGAGAGAGAGAGAGAGAGAGAGAGAGAGAGAGAGAGAGAGAGAGAGAGAGAGAGAGAGAGTAAAAAAGATCGTAAAATCTACTTGATTGGAGTTAGCCAGAAAAAGTCAAAAGTTGTAGTAATAAAAGCTGAAAAAATATATTGATATGCAATAAGTGAATGCACATACTGAATTTACAGCATGCTGTTATAGATCTACTCTACGTATAAAACAAATCGTTCAGAAAAGGAGAAAAGCAGAAAATAGATTATAGATTTCATTCCGTCAGCAACTGTTGCAGTAAAAATGATGAATAAAGTTATAAAAATTCTCGCAAAGGAGAGGGGCAAATAGAACGTTAGAAAATTCATACGGTGCATGAATTTAGACTTCATGCAATTTATTAGCAGTTTTATCTAAACCTTACAGAGCAGTGGATTGAATGTAAAGCAAAAGTACATTTAATTAATCTCATTCATACGATAGTTTGCTTTTTGTCGTCAAATAATATTCCTCTCTTTGAATATGACCTCTTGTCGAGGACTCTTTGTAGGAGCTTATCTGACCTGTTCTCGATGCAAGCTCGCTATCAGTGTTTACGGTGTAAAAAACCTTTAATGTCGAATGGCGGGATATTGGTGCCCCTGCAAATCGCACACTTCCATGAACGATTTGAAGTGCTTCCATTACTGAAGTAAGCAAAATATAGAACAGAGAAGGCTTTTCCTCCTCTGCCAGCCACCGCTGACAGAAAGTACAGTAGTTGTGAAAGAATATTTATACGAAAGTAGGAAAAGGGATAATGAGAAGAGTAGCTTCAGCCTTCATTCATACTATGCGTACACTTATCTCGTGCAACCAATTATGCATTAGAAGAAAGAGAAAAATAAAGGATAGCGTAAACATTAAACTCTAATTAAATCTACATCATGCATTTTTTAGGATCTTTTTATTTAGTCATTGTTTACAAGCTGTCATCATTTCATCGTTGCACCGTTTCTCTGACGAGTGCCAAGCCACCGTGCTAAGAGACTTTTGAAAATCAACAGTACCATCTTTCTCAGTGGAATTGATTACAGTAGATAAGGGAGTACTGATCCAAAGGCACCTCCAGCCAGTCACCAGAGCCCAATTTAAGAATTCTCACATTTCAAATATGTGATTTCCTCCATATTTTAAGAGGATTTATCATATCGTAATTTATATTGCATATTTCGTTTTTGAGTAGGAATTATTTAGATAAGGAAGCACTGATTCAGAGGCACCTCCGGCTGGCCAGCATCACCCAATATAAGAATTCTCCCAGCAGTGTACATAGGCATAATTTTTTTTAATTTATTTATTGGAAGTTTTAATACTCACGATTTAAAACCAAAGTTCTACTCTAACTAAGTAGCTTCCATGAAGATGAGTATGTCTATTCGTAGGTTTTGACTCCCAAGAGAGTTCTCATCAAGTTTCCTATCATGTGAGATCTCCCACTGCTCTGAAATCAAACCCGGCCTGCGCTTCCTACTACATTTATTGCAAAAGGAAACATTCCTACTTCTATAAAAAGCTATAAAACTTTCTTTAGCTAGCTCAGTTAGACATACCGCGATTTACCTCAATAGTATTAACAGTCCTACACTGTACACCCAAATAGCATACTTGAAATTCAAAACATCTATTCAGAGGTATCAATATTCCCTTCATCTGAGAACTCCAAAATCAGAATCGACCAGCGCCTTCTACTACATTTATTGGCAAAGAGAATATTACCACTTCTACTGTAAGAGAGAGAGAGAGAGAGAGAGAGAGAGATTGCACCCAAGATTATTTATCTGCTTGTTGTCAGCGCGATTGCTAATCATACATTTATTCATATAATTTCTGTTGGCAATGTTATTTATATAAAGGTGTCTCTTTTTAAAAATTTATTTGCGTGCATATTTTGCTTCTGCCTTAAATTAAGCTTTACTGATTATTGTTATTTGTCTATTCTTTACGTGAAACAGGTTTCGTGCATCATCTCAAACGACATTAGTCGACAGTTTATTCCACTCGCCTGTATACCGCCTTCCTAATTTGGAGTTTAACTTTTTGACCTTTTTTAAGTTCATTATAGCTTTTTATTCCGCCTTTGTCCATCTAAAAAAGAAATTACGTCACTGTTATTAAACCCATTCAGGATTTTAAGACTTGATCACGCGTGCTTTTAATCAAAAAATTAATTTCCTCATGTCTTGTCTTTCGTCATTCGGTTTTTACTGCAGTTCCATTCTATAGTTTTTTTTTGTCTGAAACCCTTTTAATCTATTTGTATATTTCACAAAATTAAAAAAATAAAAGGTTGTATATTCTAAATGTGGTTTCAATGATGAATTATATAAACTTAATAAAAAATTCTGCGCCTTGTTGTCAGAGTTTCAAAGATATAAATCTTAAGACTATTGTTTTCTTTCTTTGCACAGGAGCAATTGTATATTGTTTTCGACGGTTTCGCATCCTCACGAAAATTTATTCCAAGATATTTTTTTTTATTTTATCTCGGAATTCATTGTTTATATTGTAATTACGAGTACATATTTCATTGTCTTGAGAGAGAGAGAGAGAGAGAGAGAGAGAGAGAGAGAAAGGAAATGATGGAGCCACAACTTACAACTTTATAGCCAACTCGATTTGGCACCCGTAGCTTTCATTCAGACGCGGACCACTCACAGAGAAGAATTAGAATTTCTTAGTTCTTTTTGGATAAAAGAAATAAGAAAGCACACAACATTTTCCAGGAAAAATATATGAGAGAGAGTGACAAGGAGTTACAAGGAAAAGTAGTACCTCGAAAGGCCTTGCGGCCCATACCGAGGAGGTACCAATGGCAACGGATGCCACGGAACTATTCGTACACCCTCAAATAGTGTGCAAGATTCGGTCTAACCTTTTCTTGAACATATCCACAGAAGAACTGTTCACAACTTCTGAAGGTAGCCTGTTCCACGTGTCACAGATCTTATACGTAAAGTAATTCCCACACACACTAGTCCTGAACCGTTTCAAATCCAACTTCCAACCATTGTTGCGAGTTGGATTATCATTTAAACTAAACATGCTTCTAAAATCGACATTTGTTGAACCCGCGTAAGAACTTGAAAACCTCGATGAATTGACCGCGCAGCCTCCGAGTTTCCAGCGAAAACAAATTCAGGGCGCTTAAGCGTCGATTGTAGCCCATATGCCTAACGGAAGGGATTAACTTTGTGGCCCTCTCCTGGACTTGCTCCAGCCTCTCAATATCTTTCCTGAGGGTGGGTGACCAGAACTGCATAGCATACTCCAGGTGCGGCCGAACCAGAGAATTGTACGGAAGGAGCACAATCTCCTTGTTCCGAAATTGAAATTGCCTCCTCATATAACCCAACAACTTCTGGCCTTTCTTTTCCACCTCTACGCACTGTTTGGTAAACTTAAGGTCGCTGCTAATTACCACAGCCAAGTCCTTTTCCAAATCAGTGGCCGAGAGAGAGAGAGAGAGAGAGAGAGAGAGAGAGAGAGAGACCTAACAAAAGCATTTATTAAATGTGTATGGTGGTTTTTGTTTTCACTGAATAATGTATTAGTCTTTTTTGTCATCATTATCAGCTTATGTAAAGTTGCGGAAAACGTTCGGTGAAAAAAAAAATTTAAAACCGCTTCCAAATTTACTAATTAGTGTTTTTATTTGAAATTATGTTATTTTTGGTGAAAAGAAAAATAAAAAATTGGGTAATTTTTAAGAATTTAAGCAACTATCAATCATCTGAATATATTCTAAATGAATACACGCAATTACAACCTCATTTTCGATTATTTTCGGTGAAAAATTAATTTAGAAAATTTGGAAATCAACAAATTCAAAATGTCCTAATTTTTATTCAGAAAACGTATTTCGCTCGAAAACAAGGTACAGTATTCTCAACGCGATGTTCCCACCCAGCTTCTTATTGGCAAGAAGACCTTTAATCCTTACGCTATAGCTTCGTTATCTACGTGTGTATAAACACGAACAAGAACGAAATTGTGATACTGATTAATTTACAGAAGCATCAATCTCTGAAAACCCAAATCAGCTTTCCTCTATTCCTTTCCTCCTTTCTCTTTTAATGAATTTTATCTATCCTCTTCTTCCCTTCAGTTAACTCTCAACAGCTTCTCTGAGCGAGTATCTCGCAAATTTCTTTTTATTTACACTATAATTTATCTCATAATATATTTTATATTGTGAACTTTTATCAGCAATGAAATAGGACAGCTAACTTGGAGGAAGGGAAGTAACCGATCAACCAAAATTTCCTCTTTTCTGAACGGATTCTGGAACTAATTTGTTCGGATAAAGTGATATATATATTAGTGGCGCTCATAAGTATTCATACAGCGAAATATTTCCGTTATATACGTACTTATCTTTTGTACCATGCGTAGGATAGTCATGAAATGGTTACCGTTCTTTTGGAAAAATTTAAACAAGAAAATTAGTTTAACTCCAACATATAACGTAAAACATCAAAAAATTTGAGGAAGGAAAAAATAAAGTGAAAATAAAAGTTTTCGTACATTTATTTGCAAAATTATTTAATACTATGCATGTCCACCTTAGGCTTGAATAATTTGAAAATTTTATCAATAGTTGGCTGTTTATTGATTAGAGACTTAGCAGTTCTGAATTCCAGAATTTTCTCTGAATCTTTATGGAAGATGAATGACTGTGCAAAGCATTAGTGATTAATGGGTCGTCGTGGTAAAGAGTTGTCTACAGATCTTAAGAGATCTGTTATTCCTGCACACTAATCTGGAAAGAGCTATACGAAGAGAGGAGAAGAATTTCAATTCCATTTACGATAGTTGCTGCAGTTATAAAAAAATGGAAAAGCTTTGGAACAATCAAAACTCTACCAAGGTGTGGACGACCTTGCAAGATTTCAGAACGTATAGCTAGACGAATTAAAAGATGGCTGCCTGCTGCGAATCCAAAAGTAACTGCAGGTGATATTTGCCAAACATTAAGACTATCTAAGATCGATCTCTCTTCCTCTACTGTACGTCGTAAATTGGGAAAGAATTGTCTGCATGGAAGAGTTGCACGAAGAAAACCTCTGCTACGAAAAGCGCACAAAGAAGCTCGTTTAAAAAACGCAAGGATCATCAAAATGATGAATTCTGGAAGAAACTTCTCTGGACAGACGAGACCAAAATTGAATTATTTGGGAACAATGAACAAAGGTATGTTTGACGAAAATCAAATACCATTCGAGGAAAATACATCCTTCCTACGGTTAAACATGGTGGTGGTAGTTTGCTTCTTTGGGGATGCTTTAGTGTTTCTGGTCCAAGAAAGGTTGTTGTCATCAATGGAATCTTCATTTCGAAGAAATATCAGGAAATTTTAGAAGAAAATGTATTGCCTTCACTTCCGAAGTTGTGAATGTGTCGCAATTCGGTACTGCAACAAGATAATGATCCAAAACGTAAAAGTAAGAGCTCCATGAAATGGACTCAACAAAAGAATTTCAAGCTTCTCGAGTGACCCAGTCAAAGCCCAGATCTCAATCGACAATTTATAGTTTGATTTGAAAAAAAACTGTCGGAAAGAGAAACCCTTCGAATCTGAATGGACTGCAACATTTTTCTCTAGAAGAATGGGCTTAAATTTGTACTGAGAGATGTCGAAACCCCGTAAGAAAATACCCAAAACGAATCATTGAAATCATTCAAGCAAAAGGTGGACACAAAGTATTAAATTTTATAAATAAATGTATGAAAACTTTTGCATTTTAACATTTTTATTTTCCTCAAATTCTTTTATGTTTTACATTTTATATTGAAGTTAAACTAATTTGTGTTAAATTTTTCCAAACGAACGGTAAACTTTTTATAACTATCCGGTGAACGGTACAAAAGATAAGGATGAATATAACTGGAATATTTCTCTGTACAAAAAATGGATCACCTGAAGATCAGGGCCCCCAGCCTCAATTACCAAATGACGAAAACGAAAACGAAAATATCACGACTTAATCTAACCAATCGTCAAAGGCGTACAGTTAACCTAACCGGGCATTGAATTTAATTTATTATTATATTTGGTACTGTAAAGCAAAAAACAAGAATACACGGGGCCTTGATCTTCAGGTGATCTCAAAAAATTATGAGCGGCACTATACTATATATACTGTATATATATATTAAATTGAACCCAATGTACAACAAGCCTGTTGTGTTGTTTATGTTATTTTTTAATGTGTTTTTGTCTCTTTTCAAACAGCATTCATTGAGATTCTTTTCTTTTACTTCTTTTATAAAAAAAATATAAGGTAAAACAGAAAGTTAAGAATATTGTCCATTTTAGTCCATTAGTATCTCGTTCTTCGGCTGTTATCTCTTAGAAAATATATTCTTTTTCATTGTTTTCCAACTCTTTTCGTATTTTTACGACTTTATTAATGTATCCCTTTAATCATCGGCTCATAATGAAAACGGGTTTAATGCTCATTTTTTCCACTTTTTACGACTTTCATAATTTCGGAATAAATTTGTAGATGTTCTTCTTCCTATATTTTCCAATCTGTTTTATTTTGTACAGAAACGTGATTAAAAGTGGACTGCGTATTCTATATAAATTAGGTTTTACCAATGAACTACATTTAAGTTTAATATATAGTATCCATATTTTTAATACAAGGGAGGACATGAATACGTTTGCGCTGAATTTGTAACCGTCAAACAGATTTAGAGATTTTTGGCGTTTTTCTGCCTTATTTCGTCAAGTATTTGGTCCAAATTAAACTAAAATTCGCTGAAATATTTTTTATATTAAAGCTTTTGAAGTTTTTCAACAAGTCCTACACTCCTGCCCCGATCTGGAAGGAATGTACTTAAAAGTTGATGCGCACCTCTCTAAGACGCTCCTCTACAGACCCATAAAATCATATTTTCCTATTTCTGATTAAAAGTTGACTCACATTCTACCCATTAAGTTTTTTTCCCCTCTTATAAATTTTTTCTAACTGTATTTTCGAAAGGAACAATGAATGTACTATTTATCCTGCAATTTTGAAACGAAGTTAGAAAATAGATATTTTTTTAGGAGTATCTGAAAATTTTGTATTTTCAGGATTCCGATTTTGAGAAAAGTGGACACGCGTGTTCAACTGTTTATAAAAAAAACTTCAACCCTGCAAATTTGCTGAAAATTGGCATGAAATAAACTAGTTCTATGGAGCAGGTTTCGAGCAAGTTTCAATAAAATTGTTCCAACAGTGTTTTAGTTATAAGCATTTGAATTTTGAACCGTAACTCTGAAACTACTTAGGCTTTTCTTCAATAAATTTAAAGGTTTCAACTGTAAAAAAAAAATCTATAAAACTAATTGCGTTTAAAATCAGCAGAAAGTATACATGTTATATAAAAAAGGTATGAATCAAATCACATGAACATTTTTTTCGGTGCTACTGTAGTATGCGGTCTACCTACGATTCGGCGGTCTACCTTTTAATTATAGCTTCTTATCTTGTTTACTAATTGTTTGTTTACGTCCCATTGTCAATCGCCCTTGACGATTGGTTAGGTTTAGTCATGATATTTTCGTTAGTTTTAACGAAAATATCATGATTAAACCTAACCAATCGTAGGTAGACCGCATACTACAGTAGCACCTTTTTTTCTATATACAGGGTGTCCCGTAAGTCTGGACCCATAGGGAAAAATAATAAAATTACAAAATAGTCCAAAAATTTATTTATAATATATTTTTTATTATTTTTATTATTATTTTTATATTTTTTTATTATGATCTTACTCCGCTGGAGTTTTATTTGTGGGGCCACTTGAAAGCCAAAGTGTACGAGGTCAAACTTCAGAACATTTTCCACCTTAAAGCACGCATTGTGGAGGCGTGTCAAGAAATTTCTGCGACTGTGATTCAGAAAGTGCTGTCGCAGTGGAGATTACGTCTTCAACTATGTGTGCGACACAACGGCGGACACTTTGAACAGATTATGTAATAAATTTTTGGACTATTTTGTAATTTTATTATTTTTCCCTATGGGTCCAGACTTACGGGACACCCTGTAGGTAGCTATTTAATTAAATGTCAAGGCCCTCAAATGGGGTTATTATTATTATTATTATTATTTGTGATTATTTAGATTTAAAACTATTACACAAATATATGCCAGTGGGGGTTTCTGGAAGCGTTTAGCAAGGAACTAACGAAAACGCACCAAAATGTGTATTAAACTTCAAACTCTGAAAATTGATGGTGCTAATAATTATAATCACCTCAGAAACTACATCCGACTGTACATATAGCTGAATCTCATTATTATTGTTTCAAAATATGTATAAAATAAGTGCATAGTCGAAATCTATGTTAAGTTTTATGTTAAGAAATGCAAAAGTAAAAGATAAAAAATCCCACTTAATTTCACGTTTTCAAAGAGACGGAAAGAAAAACCTGTTCAAGAGTGTTCATATCCCTTTCAAGAATCAAAATTTCTTTATACGAATTCCACATTTTCTTTTTAAAGAAATAATAGACACGAAACTTTCATAGATTAAAAAAAAAAAAAAAAATTAAAATAGTTTCCAGAATAGAAAAATTGATATCTGAATAAAGCAAACTAAATAAAAGTTAAGAACAAAAAAAGGCACAATAATAAAACACTGAACTTTCGGGGGGAAGAGAGTTATTTATGTTACATAAAGTTAAAGAAACATTTTTCGTATCTTGAATCTTACAGTTTAGAATAGATTTGATGAAAGTGATAAAGAATTTGAACACTGGATTATCGAAATTTTGGATTCCTCGCATTAAGGCTGAATTGAACGCGCTTATTCATCTTGGGGAAGCTTCAGTAGCATACATTGTGACTGGCAAACTTTTGCAATGCCGAACATCCACTCAGTAACTTGCCGTAATATTTTATAATATATAGTGAGGTTCCTGCCGCTATTTTTCACAATTACTTCTCGTCATGAATGTTAAAGTGCAGAAGGGACGAAAAAGAGTGTCCAAAACTTTACTCATAAAAGTAGAATCAGAATTTTCAGTAATCATATTTACCTTAAAAACACTTAATTTCTGTACTTCTTTTTTCATATTTTGCCATCACGCAAAGTACTAACGAGAAGTAATGTGTCTTAAAAGCATTAAAAAGCAAGGGTGATAGAAGTGAACCTTGTCTTACCCAGCAAAGGGACCTAAACCAATCTGAAAAAAAATATTACTTTGTTCAACTGTAAAAGTTTGACGAGTATATAGTAACGTCAAAATGTTCAGTACATAAACGTTCCCCTACCGTAATTTACTGAATAAAACGGTCATTATCACATGCAAACTTCATTCATTGCTCATTATTAAGCTTGCACAATGCACATATTCTGACATTTGTTTAAATTTCGTGCAACTTCCGTTGAAGAACTTAGTATGACCATAAAGGTTATAAGGTTACTCTTTATTACCCTACTCAAGCCAGAAATGATAATAATTATTTATATATATATAAAGTGCGTTCGAAAAGTCTCTCCGCAGTGCTATGTTAAACGCATAGGAAATTGAAAAACTACAATGTTTTCATTCAACCATGATTTAGTGATTTTATTACATAACCTTTTGATTTTACAGCATGTGTTGAAAGTGTTTTCCACCATTTTTCAGGCACAGAGCAACTCGTTTACACTTGTTGTCAAACACTTTTTTTAAAATGTTGGTTGATATTGAAGCAATGTAAGTGGATATTGCGGTTTTTAAGTTCTGAATTGTTTTCGGACGGTCTTTATAAACAACACCTTTTGCTGCTCCCCACAAGAAATAGTCGGGCGGCGTAAGGTCTGGGGATCGTGGAGGCCAAAGCCCCCTTGAAATTATGCGATCCCCAAACACATTATGCAGTAGCTCCATCGAAAGGTGAGCAGTGTGTGCCGTGGCACCATGTTGCTGGAAGTATGCATTCAGTATTTCCATTTCGTTTAGCTGTCCAATAAATGGATACAGAATTTCTGAACAGTATCGTTCAGCATTTATCGTGTTCTCAAAGAAAATGGGACCGACAATTCGCTTTCTTGATATTGCAACCCAAACGCCGATTTTCTGGTCGTGCAATGGCGTTTCACGAATAGTGTTTCATGAATTTTTTACCAAACTATCGACACACACTATTGCCACGATCCCAACTCTGTCACAGTACTGACACGATCGAGTTTAAACCGGCTGAAACCGGCTTAGCGCGCATATACTGGCTATAGCACGTTGACTGCGGTGAGACTTTTCGAATGCCCTGTGTATATATACAGTGCCAATAGTATTCAACGTTTTTTACCAATTAGATCCAATTTTGTTAATAAGTCGGATTTTTTTGTACAACATACTTTTTAGGTTAGATTACGTTAAAAACAAATTACCTAAAAAAAATCAGAGGGTGTGTAAAGTCTGAGGAAGCATAAAGGACTACTTATTTGACAAGTTTTTTAATTAAAATCCTAACGCGGGTGAAGTTCGAAGAAATAAATAATCAATGTATAGGGTAAAAGAACGGTTTTTCTAAACTTTCTTACAGAGCTCCCACACCACTACTTTGATCCTAGAGAAACTAATTAAAAATTTTCAAAATATAAAATGCCGGTGTATAACCTGTTCGACTCCACTGGATAAAAGATGAACGGACAAAGATTTACACAAATGCTCGACCAACTTGGGCACTTATATATATATATATATATACAGGGTGTCCCGTAAGTCTGGACCCATAGGGAAAAATAATAAAATTACAAAATAGTCCAAAAATTTATTACAATCTGTTCAAAGTGTCCGCCGTGTGTCGCACACATAGTTGAAGACGCAATCTCCACTGCGACAGCCCTTTCTGAATCACAGTCGCAGAAATTTCTTGACACGCCTCCACAATGCGTGCTTAAGGTGGAAAATGTTCTGAAGTTTGACCTCGTACACTTTGGCTTTCAAGTGGCCCCACAATAAAAAAATCATAATAAAAAATAATAAAAAAATAATAATAAAATAAAATAATAACAATAAAAAATATATTATAAATCCCTATGGGTCCAGACTTACGGGACACCCTGTATATATATATATATATATATATATATATACACGTGCAAATTGCAAAAAAGTATTTTCGAAAATTTAACTTTTTCGCTTGTCAAAATTACATTTTATGAAGCCACTTTGAAATTTTAGTGCCGAATATAAATGGTAATGAAGAAAAAAATCCATAATCATTTTCATGAGTTTAGATTTTACGCAAGAAAGCACTTTAAAATTCTTTAATACTACTACTATTACCCTTTTTTATGAACGTTTCTCATGAAAAAGGTCTTTTATAATAATAAAACTGCTTTTAATTTATTGCACCAATTAACATTTTTAGTCGTGCATGCTTATATATACACACGCTACAGTTTTATATTGCTTTATATCCGTTTGAGGCTCTTTTTAGAGCAGTTTAACGCCCAGTATTGCCACGCAGTTCACTGAGCAGCTTAAATATACAGAGCGAGACGCCTTCCTATATGGGGTGATCCAAAAAGGTGTTCCTAGAAATAACTTGTTATATAAATATTTTTTGGGAACACCTTTTCGAATTGTCCTGTTTATATAATGTTCCACGCGTTATTCTTTTATAATTCTTTTAAAAGTTAAATGTTTGTTTTCATCCACTTTAGATTCCACGCAACGATTTCCTTTACTCAAACACATTAATAACATATTTCACTATTATTATGGAGGTTGAAGATAAAAGACAAACCAGGTGCAGAAATGCCAACATTTACGAAACGCATGATCAAATATACCTACAAATAATATGAAAACCGCATCTAAATTCTCATTATAGCTGGCGTTTAGCCTTTCTGAAACGTATTCCTTATACTAAATCGCCCTTATGACGCTTTCAGAACTTCAAAAGAATGTGAATTAATATCCAACACAACACTTCCTTTTGATGCCTAAAATATGAATCCTTTTAACAGACGCTGATGATGCTTCAAGATCCATATTATAATTTCATAACCCCAAATTTTCGCTTATATTTTGGACGATATGAATTTATATAAAAACGTAAAAGGTATAACAGTCTCTTGGGCGCTTTTGTGGTTGATTTCAATGAATGGCGTTTTGTGTGCGTGCGTGAGTGTGTGTGTGTGTGTGTGTGTGATATATATATGTATATATATATATATATATATATATATATATATATATATAAAGCCTACTAAAGGTCGCGTTGCCTTAACATGACAGTTCTTATTAATTGGCTGTGGCACTTCCGACTTAGAAAATGACATTTTAATGGCATCTTCTCCGATACCAAAGAAAATTTTGCTCCTGAATCAATTTTCCTCCACTTATAATAATGAAGGTTCTTCAGCTAAAACCGCTTCATGTCTTCAAAAGCGACATGTAATATTTTTATGGAAAAGCCTTTCACTCGTGCTGAACTATTATGTATTAGCTATTATCGTATGCAAGGTTTGTATATTTACCTAAAAATGTTATATAACCTGCTTTATTTGTATCTTGCAGTACACAAAATGTTTAGGTGCATGCGTACATACAGACATACATACATTATATATATAAATGAACAATGAATAATTCTTATATTCATATAATCCTTATATTCATATGTATTTATATTTTTATATATTTATATTCTTATATTCATTTTTACATATAGAGTCCAAACGCACACAACGCTGACACAGTGTGGATAACATTTTTGATTTGCTTTCTCTTTTATTATTTTATTTTTGCTGAATAATTGGTGAATTATTTCTTTTTAAATTACTTAATAATTTTTTTAGATTTAGCTTAATAATGTAATCTTGTTAAATTCTGCAATGTTCATTTTCTGTATACATTCTCTCAGATCATGATAACATCAGATCTGTCAATATGCGGTTTAAAATAAAAATATGGCTTCATCTTCAAATATCTTGCTTATCTGTCTAGACATTGTTACAGCTAAAATATTTACCTTAACTTTAAATATTTTGCAAAATAATTCAGCCTATTGAGAATAAAAAACAAAACAAGTCAGCATTAAATAATAATAATAATGTCATTAAAAATTTAGTATATAAACACCTAAAATTTCTCCAGTGTTCATTCTGATTTGTCTGATCTAACTTAGAGGCTGAGCATTACCTATAACATTTTAGCAGTAAACTACAGTTAGAGAATATCTTTGTCTTCTCCTTCGAACCTTGCTCTCTTCAGAGAACTTAGTCTTAAATAAAAAAAATAATTTCCCGATACGTTACAAGAAGAATCGGGGAACCTTCAGAGAATTTAGTAAGCTCCACAGAATCCTCCGGTCCACTACAAGAAGAAATCGGAGAGTAGTATAAAGAAACTACGCCATTCCCTATACAGTACCGGCTACTCCAGAGTAACAAATCCGTTGCTGCCACCTAACTATAACCCCTGTCAACTTCGAACCGCCCAAGGCTATAGACGGAGGTGTTAACAACTGGCGACCTCTGCAACCAGGATTCTTCCAGTCTTCTAGACCCTGGAACTAGAACCAACATTCAGTTGATCGGCGTGTCACGACTTTCAGTTCTTCACGTCCATCATTCGACCGGTGTGTCACGACTCCAAGTTCTCCACGCCCATTTTTTATCCAGGAACAAGTGGCCAGCAAGACACGTCTTCAGGACAGGTTTTCAAGGATTTCGCCGTAGGAATCTTGCTAAGTACAGATCTCTTTTTCTAAATAATTACTAAACATTTGAGAAGTCAGTATAATTAACAGTTAATAATTAGTATCAAGCCAGAATTAACACAAAACACGGTGAATATTCCATACACCAGTGATACATTTCTTTTTATTGAAACCGAGTTATTTCCACTATTATAGTTAGCATAGAATTACCGTACATTCACGTACATTCGAGTGAAATTTTGTTTACATTTTTTTATTATTTTGTTTACAATTTTTTCAAATTTTTCCCTAGTTAGGCAAGTTGTTGCGCATTTATTTGTGTATTTCTTAGATAGAGTAGTTAGGAAAGCCACTTGAGTGATCATTCCATCGATCGAGATCGGTCAAGCAGACCAAATTAGAATACATTAACAGTACCTTCATATATGAGCGAATCAGACTGTGCGCTTTCTGACCATCAAAATTCCCCTCCACCTATTTTTCCACCTACCCCCGCCCTTCAAACGTATTTCCAAACACACAAACTTCAGATCAAGCACAAGCCACCATGTCTCAAACTGCTCCCCCAGCATACATTAACTTACGTAGACTTGTAAATCTTCCCCATACTGTCCTAATTTTTAAGGGAACCATAGATACTAACTTCGTTGAACCGCGCATAAGACCTTGGATTGAGTCTCTAGAACAGCATTTCTTACGCGAAAACATCACAGATGATAACATAAAGATTAAGGAAGCTAAAAGGTTTAATGACCCTAAAGAGGGGAATGCCCATGATACAGTTACATACGTCCCATCCATTAGCGAAACTACAACTTGGGACAATTAAAAAAAAACTTATTAGAATTTTTCAAGGAAATAAAACTCGCACAACCTTTGGTCACATTAGAAGCTGTCTTCCAAGCTAAATGGAAGAAAGAAGAACACGAAGATTTAGATAATTTTATTACACGAACACAAACTCGTAGGAGAAGCCCTCCGAGCCGCAGAAAATGCATGCGACATTACGTTCACATCAAAACAAATAAACCTAATAGTAGCAGCATCCATTTACCAAAACCTACCCGTAGCACCTAAAAAGAAATTTCAAGAGTGTCTAAATACTGACAAACCAGTAAGTGAAGCCATAAATAAAACAAGGGAACATTATGCAGACTTAGCGAGCCAGAACTACCGGAAGAGTAGAGAGACCCCCATACACTACATTCAGCAGCAGCAACAACAACAACAACAACAACAAATCTAGGCCGATGCAGGGAACACCATCTCAGAAACAAGCCCCACAAACCCAGAATGCACGTCCTCCTCCTCAGTGTTTAAATTGCGATAGTTTTGGGCACATGTGCCACATGATGAGTCAATGCAATTATCTCCCTTATTGCTCCCACTGTTATGAACATGGTCATCGCCGTGGCGACCAACAAAAATGTACTGACAAAGCCCCTGCAGGGTACAGGCCTCATTTCTAGAGATCAAATCACCAACGTTCCCAAAAGCCATCCAATTCTCAGAAACCAGTTAGTTCCCAGCCTCAACAGAACCACCAACCAAATAGATCACGACCACAAGGTCAACCACATTATTGCCCGATGTCCAGACCCCAATATAATCAGCAAGGTCGGATGATCCGATACGTAGAAGTACCCGTTGAAGAATCAGTTTCCCCAGAGTACACTTTTCAAGAAGACCCTCTAGTATATGGTGATCCCGTAGCATATGACTCAAGTTCTCCCATAGAAATCAGTTCAAGTTCTTTTTTTAGATCCCATCCTCCAATATCCCGATTACACCAAACCTTTGTCCTAGCCACAGATGCTTCCTCCTATGGACTAGGAGCCGTCCTATTACAGGACGTAGATGGTGTGGAATTAACCATTGCTTATGCCAGTCAGCTTCTCTCTGGACCCTAACGGAATTATTCCACTACGGACTGAGAGGCCCTAGCGGTATATTGGGCTTTGAAAAAATTCCGAAATATCGTCTACGGCTACGATGTAACCATCAAAACCGACCATAAACCACTCACTTACCTCTTCAAGGACAAGCTACTTGAAGGACGGTTAAGTAGATTGGCTCTGTTGATTCAGGACTTTGCGGCGAAAATCGTATACAAACCAAGAAAACTTCAAGTTATTCCAGACAGATTGTTGAGACTCAAGCCCAGGGCGCATCCAATACCACACGCGCATCCAATACCACTGTAGTACATAAACTTTTACCAATTACTATTTGCTGTGTACTGATTATTATTGTTTTTATTACTCTTTTAGGCCTACTCTCACTATAATGGAATACCGAGTAACCCGAGGCTTTCATTTTTTGCAGAAATGAGTGGAATGGACAGACACAAGAGTGCACGATGTTTTGAAAGTGTATGTATGTTAATTATATTATGAATCTTATGGATGACTTCAATTATGTCTTCCCCTAAGGTAGGGGGACCTCCACATGGAGGCTGCCCAGGGCCTCCACACGTCTAAATCCGGCTCTGCTCAAGCCCGACACCCAAATGAATAAGATAGAAACTCTTCCTGTGTTCGACCACGAATGTCTGCAATACTCCTAAAACAGGACCAACACACCCAGAACCTTCGGGCTCGCCTGGAACAAAAGGAACCATCGAAGGTAAAAGAAAAGTACAACCTAAATGATGGGCTCGTACATTTTAGGAGCGAAGATAGAAACGACCTCGTGGAAATACCAAAGGATCTCGTAGATGTAGCCATCGGACTTTGTCACGACTCATCTTTGTATGGCCACATGGGTCCGGATCGCACCATCTTGGCCCGTCTTGTTTAAAACATAAAGGCAACGTATTATTCACAGCTCCCATGCATAAATATCCAGTATGCCAACGGCCCTGGCAAAGAACTGGAATGGACATACTAGGACCATTCCCCAAAACATCAAAGGGAAACCAGTACATCATTGTGTTTACGGACCACTTCTCGTGTTACAGCGAAGTAGTTGCCATCCCTAGTGGAACGCGTCATCCAAAACCATACTACTCCTTCCATCCTAATTTCGAATAACACCCTTAGTTTCACTTCCAAACTGTTCGAGTCACTCTGTAACATGTGTAAAATTAAAAACACACACATTGTGGTATACCATCCGCAGGCAAACGGCTTAATGGAAAGACATAATTGGAAGATCTTAGAAACCCTCAGCCATGTTGTCGATGCATCCTCCCGTACATGGGATGATTCCCTTTCCATGGTGTAAACAGCCATCAACAACGGCTATAACGTGTCCATCGGGGACACCCCTCATTTCGTTCTATATCACTACAACAAACGGCTACCTTTTGATTTGCCTGACCAAATCGACCCAGCAGTTCTAACACCTTCCGAAATGGCAGAAGCAAATCAACAACTAGTTGAACGATCTTTCGAAATTTTTGACATAATCCGATATGCCCTAGACCAGTAATGGCGAACCACTGACCCGCGGGTCAATACTGACCCACGAGCTCTATTTAAATAACATATGACTAATTTTTAATATTTTCTGCCTTACAGTTTTAAAATTATTTTATTCTTCCACCAAAATAAACAGCTGATACACATTGAAACGTTTTTAAACGTATAGTATACGTTTAAAAACGTGTATGTATGTATGACAACTTACAATTCATCCAGTTCCCCTATACTATTCAATTTGAAGGTCTTCAGTTATCAGCTTTTCATTGGCTTGACATTGGTAATTTAGAAATGGAATTAGATGACTTCCAAGAAAGTGCAGTATGGAAGACTAAATTTATTGATTTTAATCTGAAGTTACAAGAAAAGGAATTGGAGTCGTCAATTTTGGGTGTAACCAGACAACAACAATCAATAGAAATAGTAGAGAATCTTATTCTTGCAGAATGGAACTCTTTACCAAATTCTTTTGCATCACTGAAAAAGCTAGCATTAGCTCTACTAACAATGTTTGGTTCATCTTATTCATGTGAACAGTTGTTTTCCTCTATGAATTTCGTCAAATCCACCACTAGGAATCGCCTTGGCACAGATATGAGTGCTGCATGTGTGAGACTAAAGACTAAATATAAACTTCGGATCAAAACATTAGCAGCTAAAGTCCAACAAGTTTCTCACTAAAAATAGTGAGTAAGTAAATTATTGTGACCCAATTTCGTTTTTTTAAAAATCAAAAGTAACAAAAATGACCCGCCAGCAAAACAGGTTCGCTACCACTGCCCTAGACCAACGAAACCAACAGATGGAGCAAGACCAACATAGGCGTCATCCCTGTCAGCAGACTATAATCGTCGGTATGCGCTGTTACATAAAGAGCGTGAAACAGCCAAGTGCTCATCGCAAATTATACCCAAATGGGATGACCCATATAGGATTATGAAAAACCTTGGAAAGAACCGTTACGAAATCGTCAACCGCCGAGATCATTCCAAACTAAAGATTATTCACGCTGATAATCTGAAGATAGCTGCCGAACAATACTTCTCCAAAAAACATCTGTCAGAGGTTCGAGCCGCCTACCCTTCGAAAGATCAAGGTATTAACAAATCCAGTAGGGACCACAAAACCGAAGTGGACACCGCGGAAACCACTACTCGTGTCGAAGATTGGTACCTCGTAATACCACCAGTACTCGAGCCAATCTCTGAACAAGAGGAGGTTCCAGAACCGAGAGTCCCATCGGAACGAGGCCCTGGAGAAACCCCTTCTAGAGGATCACTCAGTAGAACTCCACCATCTCCTCCATCTCCACCATCTCCTCCGTCACCACCCTCACCAGTTGATGATCGACGCACGGACCCTACATACCGGCCGAAAATGTATCAACCACGTGAACTAGAAACTTCATGAAAAAAACGAACACACTCAGAATCGAGCTTAATGTTCGACCCATACTACAACCTAAGCGAGGCCGACCACTCCGCACACAAACATCAACATTTGCACGACCACCAACAGCTCCTCATAATTTAAGACGTAGATAATGTTGAAATTACAATTAACAACTCGTACCCATTTCTGTCTGAAACTAAATTCAAACCTACTATAAAAATCTTGAATTCCGTCATGAAACCGGTACTATCCTACCCGGACTTCATGCCTCGAAGTGGAATGATCAATTGAGTCGTTTTCAAAATTTTTTCAGATGATAACCAGAATAAGCCTTTTACGAATACTCTAATCAGTACAATTATTTGCCAGCATCCGCCGTCAGTGTGTGTGCTACTATCCTCGGTATATTTGTAGTGAAAAGACTATTCTCACAACGGCAAAGAAAAAAATAACAAAATATTGTACTATGTCAAACTATTT
Organism: Bathynomus jamesi; assembly: GCA_023014485.1. Lineage (NCBI taxonomy): Eukaryota > Metazoa > Arthropoda > Malacostraca > Isopoda > Cirolanidae > Bathynomus > Bathynomus jamesi. The sequence goes on from JAJOZX010002868.1 coordinate 382,589, forward strand.
ATGCACGACCAAGAGTGCGTCCTCGTACCGCTTGGACTAGACTTAACCACCCCGACTTATGTTGGGGTGGTTATATATAATAAATCTGTATATAAATCTGTATTATAAAAACCATTAGTTATCATCTAGTTAGAATTAGTTAGGATGTTATATTATTGTATTAATATCATTCTGGAGGGGAGAGCCCTGTAAAAATGAACAATGAATAATTCCTATATTCATAAAATTCTTATATGAATATAATTCTTATATGAATATAATTCTTACATTCATATAATCCTTACATTCATATATATTTATATTCTTATATATTTATATTCTTATATATTTATATTCTTATATTTTTATATTTTTATATTTTTATATTTTTATATATTTATATTCTTATATTCATTTTTACATATAGAGTCCAAACATGCATAACGCTGACACAGTGCGGATAAAATTTATGATTTACTTTCTATTTTATTTTTGCTGAATAATTGGTGAATTATTTCTTTTTAAATTACTTAATAATTTTTTTAGATTTAGGTTAATAATGTAATCTTGTTAAATTCTGCAATGTTCATTTTCTGTATGCATTCTCGCTGCGTTGTAAAAGATTAAGTCATGTCTTGCTTAACGTTCAATTTCAAATCTTAAGCATTTAATTTTTGCTCATATGCATGTTTAATTGTAACTCATAATAAAATGCATATTTCAATTTCCATTTTTAGTTAACTCGGCAGATCATGATAACATCAGATCTGTCAATATGCGGTTTTAAAATAAAAATATGCCTTCATCTTCAAATATCTTGCTTATCTGTCTAGACATTGTTACAGCTAAAATATTTACCTTAACTTTAAATATTTTGCAAAATAATTCAGCCTATTGAGAATAAAAAACAAAACAGGGTAGCATTAAATAATGATGTCATTAAAAATGTAGTATATAAACACCTAAAATTTCTCATGCTCATTCTGATTTGTCTGATGTAACTTAGAGGCTGAGCATTACCTGTAACATTTCAGCAGTAAACTACAGTAAGAGAATATCTTTGTCTTCTCCTTCGAGCCTTGCTCTCTTCAGAGAACTTAGTCTTAAATAGAGAAAAATAATTTCCCGATACGTTACAAGAAGAATCGGGGAACCTTCAGAGAATTTAGTAAGCTCCACAGAATCCTCCGGTCTACTACAAGAAGAAATCGGAGAATAGTATAAGAGAAACTACTGCCATTCCCTATACGGTACCGGCTACTTCAGAGTAACAAATCTGTTGCTGCCACCTGACTATAACCCCTGTCAACTTCGAACCGCCCAAGGCCATAGACAGAGGGGTTAACATATATATATATATATAAAATGCGCCTCGGTGATGTAGTGGTTAGCGTCGCTGACTACGAATCCATTGGCCCAGGGATCGAGACCCGGTGACTGCAGGCAGCGCGCAGCAAAACCCAGCTGTTCATCCTTCCACACAATAAAGAAAGTGGTTGGTAGATAAATGGGTACCCTGGGTGGCTGCTGGTTGACGCTGGGCTGCTGGTGGGGCGTGGTTCGGATTCCATGTTAAACTTTAGGTCTAAGGTGGAGTGAAAAGCTTGACCTTCGTCAGAATGAACAATTCAGGGCGGAAGCTAATCAAAGATTAACCAAAGGTGTATATACACCGTCTGCCAAAAATAAAGGGTCACTCTAAAAACATCCATGGAATCAACATTTTTCAAACAATGAGTATGAAACTTATACACGTAAAATATGTATAAAACATCTACCTGTAAACCAAATTTCTGTTCGAAGCTATCTAAAATAACGATTTATTAAATAGTTCTTTATTAATACTACAACTGATGCTCGACAAACTAATCAAGAATCCTTTATTTCCATTTTCACTTTTGTAAATTCTAATATACGATTTTTTTTTACAGGGTTATAAAATATAGTGAATATGCCATTTTCAGAGGAAGATAAGTTTATAAAAGCATTATAGACTAGAAAAGGGATATGGACGAACGAAACTACTCTCTAAATTCCCCAACAAAGGATGGACTCTTGGTGGTTTGGGAAAGCTTCTAAAGAAAATTGACGAGACTGGGGATATCAAAAGATGAGAGGGAAGTGGGCGACCAAAAACTGTTCGCATACAAGACAATATTGACGACGTCGGAGAACGTATAGTAAATTAGGAAAACCAGCCAGGAACCCATATGACACCAGCTCCCATATCAAAAGAGCTACAATTATCAGAAACTAGTGTGAGACGCATAATTAAACAAGATCTTCAACTAAAACCTTTCAAAAGAGTGCACGGGCAAAAGATTACTGAAACTGATAAGCAGAAACGAGTTCAAAGATAAAAACAAATCTTACGGTGAGTAACATGTGGTAAACTTTCAAAGGTTTTTTCACTGATGAAAAGAGATTCACTGTGGAGCCACCTCGGAACAGTCAAAATGACAGAATTTACTCGCACGTCCAATGTAAGAATGAAATACCTGATAGCAGACTTTTTGCAACCAAAAGTAATTTCTCAGCTAGTGCCATGGTGTCAGTTGGCATGGCATATCAAAGTTAGGAAAAACATCCATTCATTTTATTGAGCCTGGCGTAAAAGTCAATGCCGAGTACCATCGAAATACTCTGCTGCGAAACATGCTTCCCAAAATGCAAAATCTGGCTAACGGTGGTTATCATCTTTTTCAGCAAAGGAGCAACGTCCCATACAGCAATAGCAACTGTGGAATACTCAAAAAATAATGTTCCAGAATTACTTGAACCCCAAAATTGGCCATCTAACAGTCCTGACTTGAACCCTGTGACTATGGAATCTGGAAAATTTTGACACAGAGAATTTACAGGAGCAGGGTGAGAAATGTTGATCACTTGCGTTAGCTTCTTGTGGAGAAGTGGGAAGAGATACCACAGGAGCAGATCGATCGAACCATTGATGAATTTCATCCAAGACTGAAGAAAATTGTTGAAACCGAAGGGAAACACATTGAACAATTTTTTTAACAGGAATTCCAAAAGAGTAAAATGTTAATTTCATTTCTTTTGTAAACTTAAGATTTAAGTTCTGTTTTGAAATTCAAAATCCTTTTTTTATTTTCATGGTTTTTTTAATGGAGGCATTTCCTATATTTTATAAATCTTATGAATTTATGATGTATATTTTATAACTAAAATGAGAATAAATTTTTTTTACCAAAGTTTTACCGCCTTTCTGGACGCCCAGAATTAAAAACTGGAGCGATGTTCACCAACAAAATTTGTTGAACATAAACAATCCTCATTAAATCATTAATTTTGAAGATAATAATATGAAAATTGGTGTACACATATACTGTATACATAGTTTTGTTCTCTATGAGTTTCATTATGATTGGTTAATAAATGTTGATTTCATGGCTGTTTTTAGAGTGACCCCTTTTTTTTGGCAGATGGTGTATATATATGTAGAGACCGACCAGAAATTCCTTTCCTCGCCGTTCGCAAACATCTGGGAATCATCAGAGACCGATAAATACACGTGGGTTGAAGGAGAGAGAAACAAATCTGAGCCTATATAAGCCCGAGTTCACTAAAAATCGCGCTCACTCTGCTCGTTATTACTTTTCGTGAATCTCAACTTTAACGTAGCGCCGTTCGATCTCAGCTGGCCTCAGTCCTTCAAGCAACAGTTCACCAATACACGAATCGAATCACCACTTGAGGCGATCTACAATTTCATCCCGCCGGAAGCAAACATCACACTACCGCCGTCATCCTTCTGGTCCTGGCTTCACTCATCCTTCACCACAATTCGATCGGCGCCTTTTCAACAAGTCTATCAACGGGCCCTCAACTTCTGCCTTCAGAGTTATCTCCGTCGAAATCGCAGGTCGGTAAGCCTCTTGTAGGACCTCACTCGGCCTACAATGTTTTGTTACGTCGTGCTAAACTATTCAGGATTCAAAGCTGAAAAGTAGGCCCAAAAGTGCACTCAAACAAGCGACAAACTAACTTTCTTATTACGACTACAGTAGGCCTGTTCAATTATTTTACCATATTCAACAATCTTACCGTATTTGTATCCACTTATTTATGTGCTCATTTATGCATTTTACTTGCCTAATCCGTTTACTGTACCACACCGTACTTTCATTACCTCAGTTATTATAGGCTTAATTACTTATTATTGTGTGTTCACTGCCGCATATTTCATAAGCCTACCTAAATTAGTGTTTCTTGTCATTATTGTATTTACTTAACCCTTATACTGTGTAACCATTTCTTATTGCTAATCATCAGTCATTTGTAATATAGCACAATTACCGTTACAGAATTGTTAATCACTGTGAACAATAATTAATTTATTTTTCTAATTAAATACAAACAACCAAGTAAATTCTCTTTCCTTATTAAATATTGTTTGTTTGGGCTCTGCCCCAAACTGGTGACCCCTAATTATTAATTTAAATTTAATTCCTAAATTATAGTCAGCCTACTTTCTAGGCCACATCAAACTGGTGATGCGTAGGCCACTATAAATCAATAGGCTACTATATACAGTGTATATATATATATATATATATATATTTTTTTTTTAATTGGGGTTGTTTAACCTCCTTCGCAACATCTAAGGTCATATAACGAAGGGGACCTACAGCTTTACGTGAGATCGAACTACGGGTCGCTACATAATCTGGGCGCAGAGGATGGTCTCCCATCCAACTACTACCCAGACCCAATGTCGCTTAACTTCGCTGATCTCCGGGAAGAGGTGTTCGACACCGATATATATATATATATATATACTATATATATATAATATATATATATATGGTGGTGTTTCAGGAGGAAAGGTTAATACTTCGGGAGGTGATAGTATAGGTCATTGTGAGAAAAAAAGTTCATATGAACATGTGTCTAATTCTGAATGGTTACGGAGATAGAGCTGTTTAAATCTACAAATACAAAAGCATTGTTAATGGTAATCAAGAAAGAGAAACCAATTACTGTTTCTAACATTTAATGTTTAAACATTGGCATTTTGAATGGTATCAGATACAGAAATGACAAATTTGGGAGCTATTGACGAATAGGGACCCCAGCCTTCTTTAGTTAGGCTTATAAGGCTAACTAACGAAAATATCACGACCTAACCTAACCAATCGTTAGGTTAACTGTACGCCCTTGACGATTGGTTAGGTTAGGTCATGATATTTTCGTTAGTTAGCCTTATAAAGCTACCTAAAGAAGGCTGGGGTCCCTATTCTCCAATAGCTCCCAAATTTGTTACAGTTTACAATACGTTTTCGAAAATCCCACCGTCAACCTCAATGCACTTTGCAACTCGTGTGCGAAGATCGCGTGTTGTTCGTCTGAGTAGATCTTGACGTCCCTTTATGCTGGCAGCAGCATTCAAAATGCGCGCGAGCAATTCGTCTCGTGTATCCACCTTTCTTTTGTAAACTTAACTTTTCATCCACCCCCACAAACAATAATCTAATGGAGAGAGGTCTGGAGACCTTGGTGGCCATTGAATGGGACCACCGCGGAGAGAGAGGAAGAGCTGCGCGCGCATCAGATTCAAACAGCTCTATCTCCGTAACCATTCAGAATTAGACATATGTTCATATGAACTTTTTTTTCTCACAATGACCGATACTATCACCTCCCGAAGTATTGACACAAATTAGCCAAATAGAAGCATCTAGGCCCAGGATAATCACCTTCGGTCTAGCCCAGGGGTGGGGAACCTTTTTTCATTGGAAGGCCGCATTTCACTTAACCAAGACCCTATTAGGCCGCATGCTGAGAATTTAACATATACAGTACAACAAAATGTCATATTTTAGTCTACAATCTACATATTTATTAATTTTAAATCAAACTTGATAATACGTGAGGGCTTTTATAATAAATAAAAAATAGGCAGAAGGCCGCAACTAGTACCTCAAAAGGCCGCAGGTTCCCCACCCCTGGTCTAGCCTATGCTATGTGGTATGCAAACAAACTTCATAATGACGTAGGCTATCAAGCCTTCAACATGACGGAGACACGTTCTTTACAATCGAGGGACGTCATGTTGCGAGTGTTTGGGTTCACGAAAAAGACCGTACTGGTAAAACTTATAATAATATAAGCGAAGACTTTGCAATGCGTTTTAATAAAGCAACTCCGACTGAGGCAAATTTATGTAAACTGGAGGAAAAAACAAACATTCACAACGAATCTTTTTTAGACGTCAAACGATGTGGGAGACCGCAGAAATATGCGGCAAATGTTAGTGCTCGTTTAGTGCTCGTACGCAATTATGCGTATCCATACAAACTAATTGGACATATAAGCAGCTACATACCTTTTTATTTAGTTTCAATTTCATTCGTAACGTTTTTTCTTCGTTTTGGTTTAAAAAGAATGTTCAAAATATTAAAGCTCATTCTTTTATTTACCATTCTATACCACCCGATCGCGACTTTTGGCCTTTCATTTCATATATATATATATATATATATATATATATCTGAAAGTTACATTTGCTCCTATTCGGTGCTATCTTTTGTTTCACATTCCTCCCACATGGAAAATAGCTACTACTTTGTTGTAGATGTTTTTTGTGTTTAATTTAGATTAAGTTAGGTTAGATTAGTTTAAGTTAACCAAACCTAAAATAAGCTAAAACAAAAAACTGGGTGTGTAAAATTCTGAGGTAACATGAAATAGTAGTAATCTGATTTCAAGTTTCTTAATTAAAATCGTAACGGAAGAGAAATTCGAAAAAATAATCATTATTATCATCATTATTATTATTATTATTATTATATATACATACATACGGTAATACGGTAAAAAATAGGATTCTCTAAACTTTTTAACGGACCCCCCCCCCCCCCCCCCCCCCCACACTCTAACGAAAGCGTAAATGATTAAAATTTGAAAAAATAAAAGACATAACATGAAGGAGCTAATGTAACTTCAATGACCACCGACTGAAATGTAGGAGGAATTTGGCGAGTTAGGAATATATATATATATATATATATATATATATATATATATATATATATATATGTTTGTACTTACTCTGTGGCCATTTCCATCACCGTGTATCTTGATAAATGATTTCTGTGGCTTTCCTGCAATAGAAATGTAGATATTTATAAAGGTTATAACAACAGACGATATATATATATATATATATATATATAGAGAGAGAGAGAGAGAGAGAGAGAGAGAGAGAGAGAGAGAGAGAGAGAGAGAGAGAGAATTTAACTTAAAAATTCATAATTTCTTGAATACTTTACTTATTTTCATCAGTGTTCATAAATTAAAACTTATATTTTCCTCTTTCGAGTGGTATCCACGACTTTTCACCATATTCGGATATCTTTCTTATTGTAAAAAATAACGACGTCAAGGTCGTAATAAAAATCTATACTTGTAATGCCACCACAAGCCATGAAATCATGCATGTCGCTACGAAACAAACCCTTTTATGTGGCACGCAGGTTGAACTGTCCAGTGCGGCAACTCTGAAACGCATTACTTTCCGAAGCAACTGATATGACCGATCCCTGCCTTTTCGCTCTTGTCCTGTTATGTGACAAAAGATTCTTAAGTGTGAGAGCACGGGAAAATATCAATATATCATTTACTGTATTGCATCCAAGAGCTGGTGGTGAATGTCTAAATACTGAAAACTGTTGAAGTTAAGTTTAACTTTTAAATTCTTTTCAGATTATTTGTTTACTCTCGCAACAAATGGTCTTTCCTTTCCTACCAACATTTCCCAGTTTTTATTGTGATCTTCGCTTCATTGTTTGCTGAGCTAATAATATATATAAAAATATGTAAAATGTTCTGTACTTTTCTCGAAAAGGAAACCTGAAGCTTTAAAACAAGACTCGGCTGCTTGCTTCAGATCAAATAAGGAAATGTTCTGAATTTAAAATTCAGATTTATATAACTATTGGGATAATATTATATTATATATTATATATATATATATATATATATATATATATATATATATATATATATAGTAGAATGCAGCGATATTTAGAATCCTACAATTTATTATCTCTAAATCAATGTGGCTTCTATAATAATAAAACAACGGAAATGGCTATTTTAAATCTTATCGAAAATGTAAATATAGCTAAGGAGAACAAAGAAATAATTATATCAATAGTTATGGATTTGAGTAAGGTGTTTGATGTAATAGACCATAATATTCTACTTAATAAATTATATTGTTACGGCTTTAGAGGAGCAATCAGTGATTGGTTTAAAAGTTATTTGTCCAATAGATATCATTTTGTATCAGTAAATAAGGTTTGCTCAACTAAAGCGCTTGTCAAACATGGTGTGCCACAGAGCTCAGTTCTGGGTCCACTGTTATTTTTATTATATATAAATGACCTTCCACGTTCATCTGATATACTGAACTTCATAATGTTTGCAGATGATACAACTGTCTCTTTTTCTTGCAAAGATGTTAATACAGCTAAGAATATATTTCATTCAGAATTCATCACTGTAATGAAATGGTGACCACCAATAAACTCTTCCTAAATACCAGTAAAACAAATTTCATGATTTTTACTAATAAAAGAAATGTATATCTTGATGAACTTAATGTTAATGAAATCGCCATAAAGGAGTGTACTGTAACAAAATTTCTTGGTGTAATGCTAGATAACAATTTGCAATGGAGTGGTCATGTAAATTATATCACGAAAAATATTTCAAGGAGCGTTGCTATAATGTTTAAACGTAGAAATGTCGTCCCTAAACAAGTTTTATTGACTCTTTATCATACTCTTGTTCTTCCTTATATAACATACTGCACCCTTGTTTGGGAAAACTCCGCTAACAACGCATTAAATGGTATTTTTGTCATCCAAAAACGAGCAATAAGGTTATTATCTGATGCTGATTTCCTTGATCACTCTAGTGCATTATTTAAAGAGCTAAACCTACTAAAGCTCAACGATATAACCAAACTGGCACATTTTATTTTTATCTACAAGTGTAAGAACAAAATCATTAATTTGCAATGAGTAAATAGATATTTTGTAACTCATCAAGAAATCCACTTGTATCAGACCAGAAATAGATCAAAGCGTGTTATACCTCAATTTAGATTGTCTTCATCTCATAAACTACCCATTTTCATTGGATTGAAACTATGGAATGATTTGCATGCCGATATCAAAAATATTGTGAATGTAAATTTGTTTAAAACCAAGTTGAAATCCCGATTAATAATGGCATACTAACAAAAATCTAGGATTAATATCCACTAATATTGTTTAATATTGTCCATTAATATTGTTTAATATTGTAATGCATATTGTAACTATTAATAATACTTATTTATTTATTTATTATTATTAATTTATAACAACTAGCTGCTTATTTTTAATAAGAGCCCAGTAAAGCCTAAAGCTTAAGGGCCAAATAAAATAAAATAAATAGTCGAGCTTCACAATTATTCATGTCATTGTAAATTGAATTTTTTTTATTTATTTTATTATTATTCTACTCTATATATATACTTACTTTAGGTTACTTTAGGTGAGTTCGAACGACGGTTCAGGATCGACCTACGGTCGACCCCTCTGCACCCTCCCAACTCATTTGCGGGATTTGGTGAAGGAGGGAATTGCTGTTTGATCTCCTCCTGCCCTCGTAGCCAGCCACGTATGGCTGGTCAGAGACTTTGCACATGAATCTGTCCAGCTGGTTCTTGAAGTTATTCAGGTCGGTGTGCTGGAGATTCCTCACTTCTTTTAGTAGGACATTGAAAAGCTTTGGGCCTGTATTCTGAGGGTATTTTCCATCCTTGTTTTCATGGCCCCTTGTCCCACCGCAGCTGGGACCGTACAAAATCTGCCTCATCTCTCATTCCAGTAAGTTTCTATTTCGTTTCTAAGGTTAGGGACAGAGCCCTCAAGTCTTTTCCATATATATATTATTGTGTACCGCTCGCGCCTTCTTTCGAGAGAGTAGAGTTTCATGGATTGTAGTCGAGACCAGTAGTCTTCACCTTCCGTTTCTTCTATCTTAGACGTAAAAGTCCTTTGTATAGCTTCAATTTTCGCAATGTCTCGTTTTCTGTATGGGCTTGTGAGTACTGAGCAATACTCAATTATTGGTAGGACTAGACTCTTCCATAATTTGAGCATGATGTTTGCTTTTCTGCTGCGGAAGCTCCTCCAGATGATTCCCGCTATTTTTCTAGCCGTTGTAAATTTGATGTTATAGTGCTCTCTGAATTCTGCATCCGACGACTTTATTACTCCAAGATCCCTGACTTGTGGATTTGGTGTTATGTTTGGTTTGCAGAGTTTTGTACCCTTTTTCTGTAGCTCCTTGTTATTACCATATCTTAGAAGTTGGAATTTTTCTTCGTTGAACTTCATATTGTCGTCTTCTGCCCACTGGAATAATGTTTCAATGTCGTTTTGTAATATCTGTATGTCACCTTCGTTCAATATTTCCTTGCATATCTTTGTGTCATCTGCGAAACATGATACAATACTGTCCTTAATATCTGCATCAATATCTGCAATCATTATTATGAACAGCAAGGGAGCTAGTACTGTCCCTTGTGGGACAGAGCTCTCTACTTCCAAGACTTCGATTTGACTCTATTTACCACCACTCTTTGTGTTCTTTGCGTCAAGAAATTAAATATCCATCTTTCTAGCTTTCCAGTAATTCCTGTATTCTTAAACTTATGTGCTATTATTCCATGGTCACATTTATCGAAGGATTTAGCAAAGACAGTATATATTACATCAGTAGTATGACTGCAAAATGGACGAGTGCAGAGCAATTGCAATGTTGATAATTGTTGCAAGGTGCCAACCCCTCCTTGTTGCAAGGTGCCAAGTCCTCCAAGGAAGAGGTATGCAAGCAAGGGGTGGTTTATCCCCCAAGCTGCCACCCAAACCTAACCTAAGAGAGAGGAGAGGAGGAGAGAGAGAGAGAGAGAGAGAGAGAGAGAGGAGAGAGAGAGAGAGAGAGAGAGAGAGAGAGAGAGAGAGAGAGCATCTTTTCGCCTGGAAATCCAGACGCATAATGATCGCTCTTGACCTCACAGTTGGCTTAGAAGGCTTAAACAGTCAGTTGGCTTAAAAGGCTTAATCTGGCTTAAAAGGCGCAACCAGACATTTGGCGTGATATATATATATATATATATATATATATATATATATATATATATCAAGAAGATAATCTTCTTGATTGGGATTACTCCTTATAAAATTATAATTATACACCCACATTGACCCTTTCTAAACGATCAGAATGTGTTCATACGTTCGTTTCCTAAAAAAAAGTTTTGTTAATAATTCACTAAGAGAGAGACACTTGGAGGCTGTCGGATACATCTCGGCATCCACCAGATTCCTAACTTGAGCAATAAGCTTTCCTGCCCAAAGTTATATATATATATCATTTATCTTTTCGTTGTCATTTATTTTTTGTCCATTTCATTTAGTCACTTTAACCCTTCATTTAAGTTAATGTCCTTATAGTTTAATTATATATCTGATGTCATACCCATTTAATTAACTTAGTTTTCATTATAAATATAATTCAAATTTCTTTTTGTATATTTTCTTCATCCTAACCACGAAGTGTAATTTTTAAATTCCAATCATAAATTAATGAAGAACCTGGTCTCTTTTTGACAATATATATATATTAATGGATAGAGAATATATACTCATTAGGCCGGGTCGAAATGGGAAACTTTTTTATTTCTTAAAAAGTACATTATGTGAGAAGTTTCGGACCTTTTCCAGTGTGTGTACCGTTTTTCATATAATTTATTTTTGCTTTATAAGGCTAACTAACGAAAATATCATGACCTAACCTAACCAATCGTCAAGGGCGTACAGTTAACCTAACGATTGGTTAGGTTAGGTCGTGATATTTTCGTTAGTTAGCCTTATAAGCCTAACTAAAGAAGCAATAATTTTTTTTGCTTCTTTTCAGATCAAACATGAGTGATAATATCAATCTCTTTAGTTAGGCTTATAAGGCTAACTAACGAAAACATCACGACCTAACCTAACCAATCGTTAGGTTAACTGTACGGCCTAGGGTGGATCGATTTTACATTTTTTTCGATTTCCATATTCTAATAGAGACAAAAACTTGCGCATGCATGTGAAAATAGCCTCTGCAAAATCTTAGCTTAATAGGTAATCATCTTCTGCCCCCGGCAGAGCGATGAAAATCATATTTTAGTAGTCAAAAACGTATTTTCAATATGCATCAAAATTATTCCTAATAACTATAAAGTCGATGAAAAAGACCTCATATGATCATTTTTCCAAGCGCGTTGTCCTACGTTAATATCTTTTGCCCCCGGCAACAACGTCAAGTGTTGAAAAAATAGGTAATTTATATACATATTTTCAGATCGGCTCTTTGTCTTAAATAATGCATTTATATATTTCCCATAGCATTTATATCGTTGCTTAGGCATGAAATAACACACACGCATATTGAAATATTTTAAAAATTATAAGAAAAATACGTTTTTGACTACTAAAATATGATTTTCATCGCTCTGCCGGGGGCAGAAGATGATTACCTATTAAGCTCAGAGTTTGCAGAGGCTATTTTCACATGCATGCGCAAGTTTTTGTCTCTATTAGAATATGGAAATCGAAAAAAATGTAAAATCGATCCACCCTACTGTACGCCCTTGACGATTGGTTTGGTTAGGTCATGATATTTTCGTTAGTTAGCCTTATAAAGCAAAAATAAATTATATGAAAAACGGTACACAAACTGGAAAAGGTCCGAAGTTTCATTCTATCATCTTAACAAAATATTGAAATATCAACCATGTGCTACTCCTGCTACCCCTAGCACATACCCCCCACCTTTTTGACCCTCATATTTGCATATATTTAAGTGGGAAAAAATGTTATTTCTTAAAAAGTACACTATGTGGGAAGTTTTTTTATCACTTTAACAGAATATTAAAAAATCAAGCATGTGCTACCCTACTACCCCTATCACATGCCCCTCCTCCCTTTTTTACCCTCATATTTGCATATATTTAAATAGGAAAAAAAAATGTTCTTTCTTAAAAAGTACACTATGTGAGAAGGCTTTTTTATCACTTTAACAAGATATTAAAAAATCTAGCATGTGCTACCCTACTACCCCTATCACATGCCCCTCCTCCCTTTTTTACCTTCTTTTTGCTTGTTTAATACTTGATATTTTTATGTTTCAGATAAAGAGAAATAATTTTTCAGATAAATAGAAATAATTTGCATTTGAATTATCATAAATTATAAATTACATATAATTTGATCTTACTTCTGAATATAAACTATGACTACTAGAAGCAAGTCCTCAAATGCAGCCTTTGGATATCCTACGGAATTCCCAGCAGCCATGACTCCTTCAAAAGCGGATGTTGTGAGACACTACCTTTTTGTGCGCCGTCGTGAAGAAGCTAAATCAAAAGGATCAGCAACTGCTAATGATTGTTACAGGGTTGTTGTAAAAGATATCGAAGACATTTGGATGAGATTTTCTTTTCTTACGATTAACACCAAAGGTATCTATCTTAAAGTCAGTCGACTAATAGAAGAAGCCTCAAAATTGAACAAGGTGCCGTTACATCGAAGAAATTAAAATTTTGCCTTAAAAGTAGCTCAGTATGATGAAATGTTTGATATATCTTCTTGTGAATGCTATGATAATGGAATTGGTAGGAAATATTGCAGGTGTAAGGATAAAATACCAATGGGAGAATGGGAGTCTTTTGTGGGTCAAAAACAAAAAAAAAATCAGTTTTGACCAATTGATCGCATAGGTAGTTCAACAAAGAAGAGATCTTTAGCAAGAGCCCAAGAAGCACAAAACCGTCAACTAAAAGCACAAGAAGAAATGACTGAAGCCACCAATGTTTTACCAACGGAATTTATAGAAAATACCGAAGAAGACATGGATGTAGATTCAGAGAGTCAGGATGTAGATTATGATGCCGATTTAGAATTGACTGAAAATATTCAGAACAGGCACTCCTATAAAAACCTAGCATTAACAGCAGATCGTTATCGTGTAAGTTGTAGAGCTGATAGTCAATGCAGCTTTAAAAGATATGGGATCCTTAACCACACTAACATGCTTGACAGAAAGAAATTAGAAAGAGAAAGAATCGCATGGGTGAAACAAATACCTTATGTCTAAATCCGAAAATCTGAAGATAGAATGCCTTGGATTTGATGGAAGGAAAGATAACACATTAATTAAAAGATTAATTAAAAGTGGAAAGATAAAAGAAGAACACTATGTTATTATGAAAGAACCTGGAAGCATCTATGTAGACCATGTCACACCAGATAATGGAACTGCTCGCTGCATAGTAGAAGAGTTGATAACTATTATTACAGACTCGAACAGCACAGATACTATCAAAGCTTTACTGTGTGATGTACTCCTGTAAATACAGGAAAAATTGGTGGAGCCATAAAACTGGTTGAAATTCATCTTAACAGACCAGTGCAGTGGTTGGTGTGCCTCTTGCATTTGAATGAGCTGCCTTTTATGTATGTCTACAAAGCCATTGATGATAAAACAACAGGTCCAAATACTTTTGTGGGTTCAATTGGGAATAAACTGAAAACAGATTTAACAAAATTGGAGGTAGTCAAATATTCTCGCGTAAAGGGAAAGATTAAAGAAGTTCCAGCAAATGTTGTGAAGGAGCTAAGCAGTGATGAAAGATTTTTCTATGATATGTGTCTGGCAGTGCAAACTGGAGACACTTCTCAAGCACTGTCCACTCGACACCCAGGTATCCTTCACCATGCTCGCTGGCTAACTCTAGCAAACAGGGTCCTTCGATTATATATCTCAACGCGCCAAATCCCGATAAAAACCTTCAAGATATAGTCAAGATTACTATGCAGTTCTCTGCTCCAGGGTGGTTTTCGATAAAATCTCATCCTAATGCAACTGATGGTGCATATAACTTTTGGCATTTAATGTGCTTGCTTCAAAATTTAGATGAACAACATAGATCAATCATAGAACCTATTAAAGAATAACGCCTATTTTGCCCACCCAGAAAATATACTCATAGCAATGGTAACTGGCAAGAGACTAGAAATTAGGGAGCAAGCTATTCAGAAAATCATCCTTTCAAGAACAGGATTTTCAAGTACCAGTAACTTTGAGTTGCCTCAAACCCTCAATTTCCAATCTACTGACTACACCGACATGATCGATTGGCAAAAAGAAATCATTTCTCCCCCACCGCTGCTAAACAATTTTAGCGACGATGAGCTACTACAGGCTCGATGTAAGCCACTGGAGATAGCTTCTTTTTCATGCCACAGTCAAAGTGTGGAAAGGGCAGTGAACCTAGTAACAAAGGCATGTGAGGAAAGAATAGGATATAATAACCGTCAAAAGTTTATCTTAAACTCATTAGAATCAAGGCGAAAACTGCCCAAGTTTGAATGGAAGGCCCACTGGAATGAGTAAGAAACATATGAAATAAAATTTCCTAATGATATTGAAAAGTTCTTCTTTTTTCACGTGATAAGGAACAATGAAAAAGTGAAATGAATTTTAGCACATTTATTATGCTTCTAATTTTTTCTTCTGAATATATTCTTGTACTTAATTAATTTTCCTAATACTGTACATTATTAATAAATATTATACGTTAATAATGATTTGTCATCAAAAAACCTGAATGTAGAGTAAGTCTCGTATAAATGGAATATTCTTCAATATAGGTCAAAAAGTGAACATTTGTGCGAGGGGTAGGAGGCTTTAAATAGCGAAAATAATTTATGAGGGGGTTCCTGTGTTCCATTGAAACCTCTCACAATATGTACCTTTTCAATATAAAATTTCGACCCGGCCTAATACTTATGCTGGGCCCACAAAACATTATTGAATCAAAAGCACACACACATCGTATATAAACAGCTGCATGTAAAGAACAATTGTTCTATCCCAATAGCAGAATATGTACGAGCATGCCTTCCTTAGAATAACTCCCACACAAAAGCCATCCTTAGAATACCTCCCCACAACCATCAGCACAGCATCACCAACAGACCGAAGGGCCTCTAAAAACGACCCAATTAATAGACGAAGCTATTAAACATAAACAAATACATTTATGGGGCCACGGTAGACCGACAAGGTCTCAGAAAATGGCAACACTAATAGTTTGATCTATTAAGCTTCTTGTGACAGAAACCACCACAAGGCCAATGGGATGTTTGGTGGGCAATCTTTTAAACAAAAAATCGAATATGATAAACCAAATTTAATACAAAAACAAATTTTTCGTCTTAAGAACCAAATATATCTTTAAACTATAATATAAAAAATATTAATATAATTTTTAAACAAAACTGGGTTTAAGTTTAGGTATAACTATTTCATTTTTTTCGCCTTTTATCCCCATTATGTTTAAAGCAAGTTTCTGGCTTAATATATGCAATTTTATTTTTAATCGTATTATAAAAAATAGTAAATTTAAAACAGCTAACGCATACCGTTAAAATATTTTATTTACTATTTTTTTATAATACGATTAAAAATAAAATTGCATATATTAACCCAGAAACTTGCTTTAAATATAATGGGGATAAAAGGCGAAAAAAATGAAATAGTTATACTTAAACTTAAACCCAGTTTTGTTTAAAAATTATATTAATATTTTTTATATTATAGTTTAAAGATATATTTGATTCTTAAGACGAAAAATTTGTTTTTGTATTAAATTTGGTTTATCATATTCGATTTTTTGCTTAAAAGATTGCTCAACAAACATCACATTGGCCTCGTGATGGTTTTTGCGACAAGAAGCTTAATAGATCAAACTATTGTTGTTGCCGTTTTTTGAGACCTTGTCGGTCTACCGTGGCCCCATAAATGTATTTGTTTATGTTTAATAGCTTTGTGTATTAATTGGGTCGTTTTTAGAGACTCTTCAGTCTACTGGTGATGGTGCTGTGCTGATGGTTTTGGAGAGGTATTCTAAGGATGGCTTTTGTGTAGGAATTATTCTAAGGAAGGCATGCTTGTACATATTCTGCTATTGGGATAGAACAATTGTTCTTTACACAAATCTGTTTATATACGATGTGTGTGGTGTGTGTGTATGCTTTTAATTCAATAATTTTTTGTGGGCCCAGCATAAGTATATATTCTCTCTCTCTCCATTAATTATATATATATATATATATATATATATATATATATATATATACACAAAATGTGTGGTTACGCCTTTTAAGCCAGATTAAGCATTCTAAGCTAACTAGCTGATTAAGCCTTCTAAGCCAACTGGCGGATCATTATGCGTTTGGATTTCCAGGCCAGAATTGTGTTCCCCTCATATCTAAATGTTCCCTAACTTTCAGTATTTTTGTTTCTGTGTGTAGGTGTTCTATTAGTGTTGTTTGAGTGCATCCTGTAATGATACGAAGTGCGTTGTTTTGTATTGTCTGTAAGGTGTTTATGTATGTGTTTGAGATAATGGGTGCCCAGCCTGGGCTAGCATAGTCCATAACTGAGCGAATATATTGTTTGTATATGAATGATGTTGTTTCCTGCTGGTGTCCAAAGTTTGTGCCTGTTAGTACCCTAAGCGTGTTAAGTTAATGTCCTGAATGTGGTTTGCAAAAGATAATGATGTGTTGTATGTGACCCCAAGTATTTTGGTCCTGTGAGTGTGTGGAATGTTGGTGTTGTTTAGTGTAAGCTCTGGAGTTATCTGGTGTTCTTTTTGTGTTGCTTGTAAGCAAGGTGATGGTTGATTTTGTGGGCGCTACTTTGAGTCTATTATGTGTGAGCCAGTCTTGTGTTCTGTTTATGTATGTCTGTAGGTTATTTGTAGCGGTGTCGATGTTGTTGTGGGTGTATGTTAGAGTGATGTCATCTGCATATGATGATAAGGTAAGCTTGTTATCTATGGGTGTTGGAATGTCATACATGTATAAGTTGAACAGTGTTGGTGAGAGAACAGAGCCTTGAGGGACCCTGTTCGGAAAAAGCTTGTTTTAGGATGACTTTCCATTAAATGTGAGATGTGAGTATCTTCCTGAAAGATAGTTGCTTAGCCACCTTTTGGTGTTATTGTGCATGTTTGTATTGAGTATTTTGTTTATGAGAGGGAAGCGTGGGATAGCATCAAATGCTTTACTAATGTCTATTGTTGCTAATAGTGTACGTTGAACATGTCGTCTGGAGTTGATGCCATCCATGATGTGTTGCGTGAGGTTAGTGAGTAATGTCGTGGTTGAGTGGTGAGGTCTGAATCCATGTTGAGTAGGCGATAGTGGTATGTGTGGGTTGATGATTTGTAAGAGTAGTCTTTCTGTTAATTTGGAAGGTGTGCATAGTAAAGTAATTGGTTTTAGGAAGCTGGGTCTGTTGGATTTTTGTTTGGTTTGAGTAGTGTAATAATTTTACCTTATTTTCATATGTCAGGAATAATACAGTGTTGGTATGAATATGTGCTGATATTTGTGAGAGCTCGTATTCCCTGTGGGCCCAAGTGTTTAAGGTGTATATTAAATATGTTGTCTGGTCCAGTAGCCTTCGAATTCTTAATGTTTTTGATGATGTTGGTGGTCTGGTCTGTAATGGTCGTGTCTAGTCTGTAGGTTTTCTTGTGTCTGACTGTTTGTCTGTCTGCGTGTTTCTGGTTGTTGTCTCTGTTTAAGTGACTTATCTTTGCGTTGTGATTAATTAGAATGTTAGCTTGTTGTGTGTATGTTGGGATAATTTTTTGGCTGCGACAGATAGCCGCATGTGAGGTGTGAATGCCGCTGTTAGAGTGGGTAATGCTGTTTATAGTCTTGTATAGCCTGGATGTATCTGTGGAGTGGTTTAGTGTTGTTATGAATTCCCTAAATGTTTCTGTTTGTTTTTCTTTGAGTTTGTTGTTTATTTCTGTGTTGAGCTCTTGTATCTGCTGTTTTATGACTTCTGTGTGTGGTGTTTGTGTGTTATGTTTGAGGTTGTTATGTCACCTTATGAGGTGGGCTATTTCTCTACTGTAATTTGGGTTGTATTTCCTAATGTTGCCCTCGGGTATGTATTTGTTTGCACTATTGATGATTTGATTAAATGTCTTGAGTGTTGTATTGATGTTTATGATGGGTGTGCTGTTCAATGTGGTGAATTGTTCCTCAGTCTGTATTTTGAACTGTTCCCAATCAGCTTTCTTGTAATTTCTGTAAGTGTGCCTAAGGCTGTTGGGGCAGAGTGTAGAACGTGTTGTAATGATGATGGGCAGGTGGTCTGATGACAGTTGTTTCTCTGTTCTGCAGTGTGTATGTGTTGCTAGTGAGGGGGAACAGAACGTTATATCTGGGGAGGAGTTTGAGTATCCTGCTTGATGTGGTGTGTGCGTGTATGTTCTTCTGTATTGTTAAGAATGAAGAGGCTGTTTAGTTGTGTGGCTATGTTGGCATCTCTGGTGTTGCTTTGGTTGTGCAGGTACCAACTAGTGTCTTTAGCGTTGAAGTCTCCTCCTAAGATGACATTAGTGAGAGAGGCCAGATTGTGTAACTGTGGATTGTAATTGGCTGGCACCTGAGGTGAACTATCTGGTGGGATTTAAATGTTGATTAGTGTGGTGGTGTGTTTTGCGCGTGTTTTAATGTTAACTGCCTGTATTTCTATCGTGTTATCTGCTTGGATTGTGTTTGTAATGTTTTAGGTGGCATCAGTGTAGCTAATGCTTTTACGTATGTAAGTGATGAGTCCACCCCCGTTACCCCAGTACGATCTTGAGGGATCACCGTGAAGTCAGGGATGGTGGGTGTTTTGTGTGTGCGTTTTAGTTTTGTTTTTGGATAAGTGCTATGTGAATGTTTTGTTCGTGTACGAATTCCCTAAGCTGCATGATTTTGTTTGTGGGGCCATCTACGTTGTACTGTAATATGTTAATATTATACTTCTTTATGTGTCTCATGGTGCTATTGTGTCTATGTCTTTGTGTATGGTGACATGTGTAAGTTGTAGTGGGGCCTGGATTAGTCTTAATGTCGCCGGAGAGTAAGAGTAGTCCGGGGAGCACGCAATTGCTCCCCGTAAATGAAAAAATAGCACACTGAGAATAGGTCCGGCCCCGGGAGCCGATCGGCACTCTGACTATGCCACGCCACGCAACAGGCCGTCGACTGCCAGTCTGGCCAACCGTAGACAGCCCGCTGCAGGGAGATTTGAGGAAGTTTGGCCACCAGCGCGTTGATGTTTTGGTTTGACGTCGCCTCTTCTTCGCGTTGACGTGTCCCGCGCTGGAGGATACAGCCACTGTTAGAAGCTTCCTTGTCAGCTGCTAACACTTTTTTCACGTTGTTCTAGCTATCTGTTCAGAGATTTTTTATAAACAAATCTCAGTTTTCTGCTCAAAACGGTTCTTTCTATTTTTAAAATTGATTATTCAAGGAAGGAAGATGTTGACTTCTATTTTGCGGCAACAGATGATGATATTTATGTTACTTTATTGATTAATGAAAATGATTAGGCTCTTCAAGTTATAAAAGATTTCTTTCTTAATAATTGATAAATACGAAACACAAAACGTATATGCAAACAGGATGATGATGCTTAGACTACTCAAGTTGATGGAGTTTTTTCTTTCTCATATATTGTATCGACGTAATACTGGCTTCGTAATTGTGTATTGTGCATGTCCTCCGTGGTGGCGGAGAGGACCTACAACTTTACGTGGGTTCCGAACCACAAAGCCTTAATTTTACTACCTTAAACTATACCGAATGTATCAACATATGCGTCTAATCGATTTTTAAACATGTTTATATTATGTGCTACTAATTACTTCTACCGGCAAACTATTCCAGCTATTTACTATTCTATACTAAAAAAGTTTTTTGCAAATGCTATCTCGAACCTTCTACTTGTCAACTTACACCCGTTATTTCTCGTCCTATTATATTGAGATATTTCGAAAACGCTATCTCTATCTACGTTATCGAACCCATTCCTAATTTTAAAAACCTGGATTAGATCACCCCTTAGCCTCCTAGTCTCGAGTGTAGTGAATTTTAACTCCTTAAGCCTATCCTCGTACGACTTTGAAAGCTTTCGATTTTGTCTATATCTTTTCGCGTATGCGGATTCCAAAATTGGATCGCGTACTCCAAATGGGGTCTAACTAATGATTTATAAAGAGGAACAATAATATCGGGCGATTTGTACTCAAAATTCCTAGCTATAAAACCTAGCACTTTGTTCGCTTTATTGACCGCTGCTGTACTTTGTTTCGCCACTTTTAAATCACCAGTGACTATAACTCCTAAATCATTTTCCTGCTCTACGGTTGCTAACTCCTTCCCTGACATACTATACGCAAAGTTACCGTTACGTGAACCTATATGTAAAATTTTGCACTTATCGACGTTAAATCTCATTTGCCATGTGACTGACCAATCAACGATTTTCTTCAGATCTTCCTGGATTTTACTTCTATCTTCATCATTAATTGCACTACCACCCAACTTCGTGTCATCCGCAAACTTTGAAACTGTACTGACTAGGCCGACATCTAAATCGTTAATATATATAAGAAAAAGCAAGGGGCCCAATACAGAACCCTGAGGAACGCCGCTGGCTACATTAGCCCAAGACGACTCCGCTCCATGAACGACCACCCTCTGTTTTCTACCTCGCAACCACTATTCTATCCAATTTATTACTACCCCTCTGATTCCATGAGCCTTAGTTTTTTTCAATGAGTCTTTTGTGCGGTACGGTGTCAAACGCTTTTTGAAAATCTAAATACACTACATCAACCGCCGATGACTATCGTAAACTTCAACCACGCTTTGAAAAAATTCTAAAAGATTAGTTAAGCAAGATTTGTTTCGCCTAAAACCGTGCTGCGTATTTATAACCAAGTTATACAATTCTAAGTGTTCGACTATAAAATCCCTAATTATTGATTCCAGTAGCTTACCTACAACAGACGTTAAATTGATTGGCCCATAATTTCCCGCCGCACCTTTATCGCCTTTCTTAAAGATAGATATTACATTTGCTAACTTGAAATTATCTGGTACGCACCCCTCAGAAATAGACGCATTAAAAATCTTTGTTAGCGGCACAGCAATGCTTTCTTTTAATTTTTTTAGTTGTATGGGATATATGGAATCCGACCGCGGTGATTTACGCATTTTCATTTTATCAATATAGCGCATTACCTCCCTTTCACTAACCACAATATTATCCAAAGTATTACCATTATCAAAAGGTATTATGTCTATGACCGTAGGGATATTAGTTACATCTTCTATAGTAAAAACTGACGTAAAAAATTCGTTTAGTAGGGTAGTCATTTACTTGTTTTCAGGAACTAGCTCTCCGTCAGGATTTTTCAACGGCCCCAAGACACTTTTTACTGGATTCCTATTGTTGACGTATTGAAAGAATCGCTTGGGGTTTTCTTTGCCGTCACGAGCTATGGAGTTTCAATTCGCGCTTGGACTTTTTTATTACACTTTTCGTTTCACGCCTAAGAGATATGTAGTAGTTTCGAAACCACAAATTGTCTTTATCGCATTTATGTAGCCTATAAGCCCTATCTCTATTCTTTATCTTTATAATATCTCCTACTCTAGAAGTAAACCACAAGGGCTTGTTGTTTACTTTCGCATGCTTAATCTTGTACGGTACACATTCCTCATTTATAGTCCTAAATACTGTTTCAAACGATTCCCACATTATTTTTGCGTTGGAAATCCCCATTACGTTTTCCCAATTGACGTGTGACAATTCATTTCTAAATTTACAAAAGTCTGCGTGCTGGAAGTTAGGAATTTTAGTCGAGTTAGCTGGTTTCGAATGACTTACTGAGAGGACAAACTCTACCAAATTGTGATCGCTATTGCTTAACGGTTCTATTACTTGAAGATCAGTGATTAGCCTATCATCCGTAGTTATTACTAAATCTAAAATACTGTCCAACCTCGTAGGTTCCCCAACCTTTTGAATAAGAAAGCTATCCTCGAGAAAATTAACTAAACGATTACCTTCCGCGTCTCCCTGCATTGTATCGTAATTCACGTTGGCATAATTAAAGTCACCCATAACTGAGGCTTGTTCACTACCTATATTCTCTTTAGTTCCCGATATAACGCTTCGTCTGTATCAGCTGTGTGATTAGGGGGCCTATATATAACGGCAACAAGTTTGAAATCGTTCAATTTAAGTTCTGCTACAGTCGAATCTATCGGTTCTGGAATTGAGTGCTTTACTTCTATAACGTTCGCAATATTATCTTTAATATACAACATAACACCGCCTCCTCACCTACCTTTTCTGTTTTTAACAAAAAGTCTATAACCTCTAATTTGATACTCCCCTACAAAGTCACGTGTTTCAGTGATAAGCCACGATTCACTTATCGCAATTAAATCATAGTCTTTACAAGCAATTAAAGAAAAAAAAATCGTTTATTTTATTTTATTTTATTTGTACGAGGTCTTGCGCCGTCCTACTTGAAACCAGACTGTCTATATCAATGTTTTGGTCCATAAAAAATCGAAATGAACTATTTTCAGAGTATTCGGAAGTAAACATTCTGATAAAATGTTGTGTCATAAAAGATTGTGGCAAAGAAACGCTGGAAGTCGTAATAAAAAATTACACTGCTTAGATTCGTCACGTAACCCATAAAGGAGCGAAACTTCGAGCGTGCTGCGTGGCTGTATATAAAGCACAAAAACTTCCCATCCTTCCTCAATAAAAGTGGCAAATTTCATGAATGCATATTAATCCATTGATCTTTCGTTATTTTTTAAAATGTGCAATTAAATTTTAAGGTAGAATTTTTTAAAGCTGCAGCTGTCCTATTTACATAAAATCTTCAAACATTTGAACAATTTAAGGATTCACACTTCAAATCGTAATCCTAAACTAAAAAGTTTAATTGATCCACACAGAGCACCAATATTAAAGGCTTAATTAGTATATATATATATATATATATGGGATGAATTTCACAATAATTGTAAAGGAATTTCAGCGTAAAAATATCCTTAGCCTACCTTACCATGTTAATTTTCAATACCTTCCAACTGTACTTAAAGCAATTGGCATTAATGTAATCTTTAAGTATATATATATATATACACACTGTGTATATATATATATATATATATATATATATATATATATATATATATATATATATATATATAACTGGAAAACTGAAAACCGTTATAAAAATAGAAATAAATGTAAGTTTATATTTAAGTTTTATTTATGGCCTACTAATTTTATCTATAATAGCGCAGCATATAAAATAGAAGGGAGTTAAAGAATAAGCAAAGAAAAACAAAAAAAATTCTAATGCGAGATTTTTTAATAAGGATAAGGCTAAGGCCAATTGACAGCAAGTTCCTTCCTATACAAACTTTAAGTGATAAGCCTCTAATGCAGAGCTTTCCAAACTTTTTACGTTGGCGACACACTAATTAATTTTTGTTATCAAATATCAAATATCAGATAATTTTTCAGTAGGTGGTTTATCTTGTAGCCGATTTTGTTGATACAAAAATCAAAATTTTCAAAATACCAAAAAATTGAAAATAATTAACTAAATTTGGCGACACACTAATGTGTCGCGACACACAGTTTGGAAAGCTCTGCTCTAATGAAAGATTTAGAATTCATCGGTGAAATAAAGGATTAACGCAGACCCTCGCACATTAAAGGATTATTTTTATGACTGGCAAACGGCGAGTCATTTTTATCATTTTAACAACGCTACTTTTCCATGACTATGCGGTTCGGGTCAGGATTTAACCTCATTTATCGAGCCCACGTTAACAAATCAATATCTTTGGCTGAATTTTGAAATAACAGTTCATTTGAAACTTTCATAAACGAAATGACATTATTGAAAACACTTCGTATGTTTATATTTCTTTAATCGCTAAAGTGTTGAAGTATAAATTGTAGAAGAATATCAGATGTATATAATACTTTATAGTATATATATAATGAGGCGAAATAAAAGCAACCAATGTACAGATATTTCACTTTGAATGACTTGGAACGAAATGCTTTTGTTTTTTTATTACAACTTAATAATTCAGACGAGAGAGAGAGAGAGAGAGAGAGAGAGAGAGAGAGAGAGAGAGAGAGAGAGAGAGAGAGAGAGAGAGAGAGAGAGAGAGAGAGAGAGAGAGAGAATTTTACAGATGAGAAGTAGCCAAGCCTTACACCATTATATTCACATGGTATCTGTAAACGAAGACATTCATAAGGTCTATATGAGCACTAAATATCTGAGTGGCCATAATATCGATATAAAACTGATTTCGAAAAAACGACAAACTAAACAAAATTCTAAAACAAGAACCGAAATCGGAACTGATATTTTATTTCGATATAAACTGAAATCGAAAATCGAACCGATAACGTTTTGCAGATCCCCATCCCTTATATATATATATATATATATATATATATATATATATATATATATATATA
The DNA here is from genome assembly GCA_023014485.1 of Bathynomus jamesi. Taxonomy (NCBI): domain Eukaryota; kingdom Metazoa; phylum Arthropoda; class Malacostraca; order Isopoda; family Cirolanidae; genus Bathynomus; species Bathynomus jamesi. The sequence goes on from JAJOZX010002868.1 coordinate 408,095, forward strand.
CACATTTGTGCATGATCACCCTCATTAGACGATACAATGCGTTTCGACGTTCGAAGTGCGTCAGAACATTAGCAAGATGCTCTTATGGAATAGATCCAATAACTTCTGATTCTTTAACGGAGTTCTACCAGACCCCTTAGTTTGTCATGATACACAAATGTTTCAACATACACCCATACACAAAACTCTAAAGGAGTTAAATCGGGTGATCTAGGTGGCCATGCAGTCCCGTAGACAGGACTTCCCAATGGAGGTGGGGGGAAATTGTAGAAAGGCTGACCTTTCGGCGCAACGACCGAGTCACTGCGGAGTAGGTTTAGAGTAGTTAAGTTTAGAGTAGTTTGTGAAGTTTAGAAAACAATGCATGTGTTTATTTACTAAATTATGTTTCATGTTATCATATTACATCATACATTATAACTATGGTTATAAAAGTAGACCTTTCCTATCAAGAGGGGGGAGTTCGCCTCCCCACCAACTTCCCCTTTGGCTACGTGCTTGCCATGCTATCGTCCACTCTGAAATACATCAACATAATTGGGATTCACCAGAAATTAACGTTCGGAGCGCGATGTCACGTGACTACGTAATCTGTCCATTTTTCTTTGACGACTGTACCGTGACTGGAGCGAACACTTAACATGCTATAGGCAATTCCCCCCCCCCCCCCCCCCGTCAACTGATGGCTGTTGCAATTAACATGAGGAGTCTAAATTTTCAACTAAGCTATGCTGTTCCTGATGCAATTTTCAAGATGCAATCACAATGGCGCGCATAAGTATTCGTACATAGAAATATTTCAGTTATATTCGTCCTTATCTTTTATACGATGCATCGGATAATTATGAGAAGTTGACCGTTCGTTTGGAAAAAAATAAAAAATTAATTAACTTCTAAATATAATGTAAAAAATCAAAGAATTTGAGGAAAATAAAAAAGTTGAAATGCAAGAGATTTCGTAAATTTATTTACAAAATTATTTAATACAATGCGCCTCGGTGGTGTAATGGTGTAGTCACTGTAGTGGTTAGTGTCGCTGACTACGAATCCATCGGTCCCGGGATCGAGACCTGCTGAAGGCAAGCGGCGCGCAGCAAAACCCAGCTGTTCATTCTTCCATACAATAAAAGAAATTGGTTGGTGGATAAATGGGTACCCTGGTAGTTTAGTGGTTAAGATGCTGGGCTGCTGGTGGGGCATGGTTCGGATTCCACGTTAAACTTTAGGTCTAAAGTGGAGTGAAAAGCTTGACCTTCGACAGAATGAACAATTCGGGAGAAAACCCAAGGTTAACCAAGGTTATGCATGTCCACCTTAGGCTTGAAGAATTTGAAACTTTTATGAGTAGTTGGTTGTTTATTAATTAGAGACTGTTGGTAATTCTGAATTTTAGACTTTTCTCTTTGAATCTTCATGGAAGACGAATGACTGTACAAGCCATAAATAAACAATGGGTCGTCGTGGTAAAGAGCTCTCTATCTACAGATCTGTTATTGCTACACACGAATCTGGAGGGAGTTATAGGAAGATAGGAGAAGAACTGCGAATTCAGGAGTGACTGTAGGTGATACTTGCCAAACATTAAGACTATCTAAGATCAATGTCCATCTCTCTACTATACGTTGTACATTGAAAAAGAATGTTCTGCATGGGAGGTTGCACGAAGAAAACTTCTGCTACGAAAAGCGCACAAAGAAGCTTATCATCAAAATGATGGATTTGCATTCTGGAAGAAAGTTTTCTGGACAGACGAGACCAAAATTGAATTATTTGGGAACAACGATCAACGGTATGTTTGGCGAAAATCAAATACTGCCTTCGAGGAAAATACATCCTTCCTACGGTTAAACATGGTGTTCGTAGTTTGCTTCTTTGAGGATGCTTTAGTGTTTCTGGTCCAAGAAAGCTTGTTGTCATCAATGGAATCTTCAATTCGAAGAAATATCAGGAAATGTTAGAAGAAAATGCATTGCCTTCACTTCCGAAGTTATGAATGTGTCGCAATTCGGTACTGCAACAAGATAATGATCCAAAACGTAAAAGTAAGAGCTCTATGAAATAGATTCAAGAAAAGAATTTCAAGCTTCTCGAGTGACCCAGTAAAAAGCCCAGATCTCAATCGAGATTTTATGGTTTGATTTGAAAAAACTGTCGGTAAGAGAACCCCTTCGAATCTGAATGAACTTTAACATTTTCCTTTAGAAGAATGACCTTAAATTTGTCCTGAGATGTCGAAACCTTGTAGAAAACTACCCAAAACGAATCATTGAAGTGATTCAAACAAAAGGTGGACACAAAGTATTAAATTTTATAAATAAATGTACAAAAACTTTTGCATTTTAACTTTTTTTTTATTTTTCAAAGTTCTTTCATGTTTTCAATTATATGTTGGAGTTAAACTAATTTATTTATTTATAACATTTTTCGAAATGAACGGTAAACTTTTCAAAACTATCCTATGCGAGGTAGAAAAGACAAGGACAAATATAAGTGAAATATTTTTCTGTACAAATATTTATGAGCGGCACTCTGTGTATATATATATATATATATATATATAGAGAGAGAGAGAGAGAGAGAGAGAGAGAGAGAGCAACTGAACAGTATTATCGATGGTTTGAGTCAAATTTAAATCAATTTAACTTTTGAAGTTTACAGTGTAACTCCCAAAATAATTCTCACTTAAAATACTGATCTTAAAATTTATTGTTGTACGCAATAAAGTAAAATAAAAAATAATAATTGAATTATTATTTAAATTTAAAAATTATAAGTTTAAAATATTTAAGTACACTGTTAATACATCATTATTACGTCCGATATTTAGTTCCATTATATCCATTAGAAAAACAGTACGCGTTCTTATCTTTCATTAATTAATTACATACGTATATGATATCACGTCAATGTTAATCTTCTACTTGAAATAATTTCCAGATACTGTATGTCAAATCTGATTTAATTCAGTGTAAATTAAATTAATTGATTAAGTTTTGAATTGACTGTAAAAATATTTATAAAATTTTAAATTAAATTTTGAAGAAGTAATTTGCTTTTAAATGTTTTGCCTCATTTTAATGGATAATATTAAATGCATATTTTTTTTTAAATGTAAATCATCATTAACAGTTCTGATTTTCTAATTTATTTAATTGTAAAGCGAAAAATTTTGGGATTATAAATTTTTTATCAATTTATTTAAAATATTTCAGATGTTTTAAGATTTTGTATAAGTACAATACCAAATTTTTAGTCTAAGTTGGTATTTTTTGTTATATTTCACATTTTGTAGATTTCCTTGAAGATGGAAAAGTGTCCTTGAAATGTCAGGAATAAAAGATTAAATCTTGAACGTGTTCTCCGTTTTGGGTTTTCCTATTCGTCGTAAAACTGAAGTTCCCGAGACAAAAATCTGTCAACGAGATTGTATGTTCAAACAGTAGAGAGAAAAGCCGTTTGCATATATCAGGTTTTTTAGAAAAAATACTATCCTACGGATATTGCGTAACGTTGGTAGAGACGTTGGCTCACTTCTTTCGAATGTTCACGTTTTGTGGCGTTACCCGAGGTCTGTTATTTCGAAGTGAAAGCCAAACAGCATTAAGGCACAAAAAAGGATCATCGAAAAGAATATGGCAAAATCTTGATAAAAATGACATTTGTTAATTTAGAGGATTTCCATGTTTGTATTTTTGAGGTTGTTTAACCTCCTTCGTAACAGCAAATGTCGCGTGACCGAGAGGACGTACGGCTTTACGTGGGATTCGAACCACGGGTCGCTACATCGTCTGAATGCAAAGGACTGTTACTCAGAACCAATGTCACTTAACTTCACTGATCGACGGGAAGCGGTGTGGCGACATGGTCACGACGTAACCTTTATAAATTCTCCAGCTCCAGATACTGTGTGCCAATTTCTCTCTTTTCTCTTTTTACCCTCTCTTTACTATCGCTCTTATAATGGACACTGCTCTTCTGAACTCTCCAACTGCATGCCTCCTCCTTTAAGGAGAGCTTGCAATGCCAGACTTTCGACACATTCTCATCGCTTTTCTGTCCAGCTCTCTAACGCGAGGGTTAATCGGTATTTTCAGTCTTTCATCTACTCAACCGGTCAACTCTGAAATAATCTTTCTCAATCTATATTTCTCCCTCTCTATGACCTCCAATCTTTCAAAAGCAGAGTGTCCAGGCATCTCGAGAACCTTGGACCTTGATTTTGGTTCTCTTCTTCCTCTATGGGGAGGGGTTGTTTTTGCGGGCATTCGGCCTTGGCCCTCCTTCCTGCATAAAAAAAATTAGACTGACAGATTTGACTTTATTTTCATTCAGTAAGGCATGCTGCCGCTAAACTTACTGTCATATATTTACAGTTTACAGTACTCGCTCAGTTATCCGTGATTGAGGAGCAGTCCATTATCACGGATAACCCGATTTCACGGTTAACCCCCCAGTATACCCTACCGGTGGGTGGGTGGGTGGGTGGTGCAGCCGCTGCTGCCAGCCACCAGTGACTGGCTTCCCCCCTCGCGCGCCACCATGCACAGTATTATTCTATTACAATATGATATACATTTAAGTACGTTCTTCTCACCACAAGACGAAGATGGTTGAGTGAACCACGGATAATTGCGTGACTATTATAATCTGATATTTTTAGTTTTCCTGGGTTAACTGACTATATATATATATATATATATATATATATATATATATATATATATATGGCTTATATCAAATGTGTTTCTACCTTGTGGTGTGCAAACGTTTTGTTCCTGCTTTGTGCTTGCATCAAAATAACGAGTTTATCAATTCGGAGGTTAGTTCTATCTCTACTAGTGTGGGTATTTAAAATATCAGTGAATTACTGAAAATAATTTATTAAATGAAGGTTGGTGTCACAGAGCGTGCGTAAAGAAAAATAACAAAAGTAAAAACAATTCCAGCAAAGTAAAAGCTTCGGGAAATTCTTACTACAAGAAAAGGATAATAAACCGAAAAAGTTCAGATTTTGCAGACGAAATTCGAAAGTAAATAAAGAAACGAACAAAAGGAAAAAAATATGGCAAAAAATATGAAAAAATGTGTAAAGTGCTTTAAATCTTGAAAGTTGAATAGAGATCGATTATGTTTTGTGGAATGCGCTGCGGACCGGCTCTGAGTTTGCAAAACTGCAGACCCGACCACCGGCTTAAAATGCATTCTGTGCAATACATTTAAATATTACGAATATATAAACTTAGAAAGTTATGTACAGTATATACAGGATGAGAGAAAAGTCTAAGGATTTTATACATACAATGTTATTAATTAATTAATAATTAATAAATAAATTCCAATGATATCACTGCAATGTAATGCGATACGTTTCAAAGCAATTATATAAGGCCAGGAATGACCCTAGGCTAGAAGAGGAAGGCTAGAAGAGGAAGGCTAGAAGAGGAAGGCTAGAAGAGGAAGGCCCTAGGCCTTATCCCCAGTCACCGCCATGTCCGTAAAGATGGAATGGAGCAATGAAGAAAAAGTGTAGCTTGTATCGTGGGCTATTTCTTATAATAATTGTGAAGAAAGTTTGCGTTTATTTCAACAAAAATATAATAAACCACCACCAAATGCAACCATTCTTCCATACTGGAAGTTTAAACTTTTGAAAACAGGGAGCCTGATAAAAGATCGTCCAAGAAGCGAAAGGCCAGTAACGGCGAACGGCGACAGGAAACAACAACAAAGAAAATGTTCTCGCTAGTTTTCGAGTCGATCCAACAACTTCAACGAGAAAAGTCGCGCAAGAATTGGGTATTATTTCTAAATTTTCAGTAGCAAAAATATTGAAATCACAGGGGTACCACGATTACAAACCCATTTACTCTCAGCTCATATCCGACGATGATTCTGATAGACAGCTGCAGTTTGCTGAAACAGTGAGACAAAAGTTCAACTGTGATCCAGATTTCTTTGGAAAGGCAAATTTTCAGATGAATGTGTGTTCGGTTTAACGAATAAAGGAAACAAGCACAACGTTCACTATTGGGCGAAATAAAATCCCAAAATACGATTGGGTAAATCCGTTAAAACGGCTACACTAACAGTTTGGGCATGCAATTGGTTATTCAGGACTCGTTTCCTTTGACATATCGAGAGATATGATGGATGGAAAACGCTATTGCCAGGTATTGAGAGAGAAAGTTTTTCCACAGTTTACTAATGGCGTTGGCAGGAATTGGCCTTATGAACATGATGGAGCGCCACTACATTACTCTGCAGCTTCCCGTGAGATTCTGAATGAAGGAAGATGGGTTGGACGGCGAGGTCCCATCGAGTGGCCAGCCAGATCACCTGATTTAACCTCATGTGATTTCTGGCTCTGGGCTTATTTGTGTGACAAACTCTACACTAGGGCGGCTCGTTTTTACACTTTTTTCGATATTTGATTGGGGGTAGTGCGGAAAAGTTGCGATTTGGAGAGAAAATAAAGTGTGTAAAATTTTTTTGATCTACGTCAATACCTTCCGGTGGCGGCGAGTCCTTAAAAATCTAAAAATAGGCCTAAAAACACATAATTTTTTATATAATTTTATATAATTTTTATATAATGTTCATTGTTCAATGACTGCTATTAATTTATTCAAGCCTATAATAGTGTTCTCAGGGTTGTTTGCACAGAAATATACCAGAATTAACATTTGTATAACATCTTGTTAAAACTTGCTTTAAATCAATATTTTGGATATTTTAACGGCTAAGACGCCACCGGAAGTTATTAACAGATTGTGCTGAAATTTTTATTGTTTATTTTGTAAGTCTTTAAAACCATTTTCCAATCTACCCCCGTTAGGCCTATTTTTCGATTTTTAAGGACTCGCCGCCACCGGAAGGTATTGACGTAGATCAAAAAAATTTACACACTTTATTTTCTCTCCAAATCGCAACTTTTCCGCACTACCCCCAATCAAATATCGAAAAAAGTGTAAAAACGAGCCGCCCTACTCTACACTCCTGGTTTCATCTATCCAAAGTGAATGCAATTTGCCGTAGATTAGATGAAGAACTGAAAAGGATCCCACTCGATATGTTCAGAAGAACACTGAAGAGTTCCGCAGAGAGAATCCGCAAATGATGTATCATAGCGGATGGAGAACTCTTTGAAGATTAAGTTACAATTTAACAAAATATTTGTATGAATAAAATTCTTACAGACTTTTTGCTTGATTTGTTTCATCAGTTGAACACTTATCTGTACAATATTGTTAACTAAATAATTGTATGTATAAAATCCTTAAAGACTTTTTTCCCACTCTGTATATATATATATATATATATATATATATATATATATACAGGGTGTCCCATAAGTCCGGCATCATAGGAAAAATAATAAAAAAAGGCAAAACAAAAGCTTTTAGTTACAGAACGTGCTCAATATGTCCACCATTGTTTTCAATACACAAATTCAGACGTGATACCCAGTCAGCAAGCACACGGTGAATGATGTCAGGAGTAATGGTGTTACATGCCCCAATAATGGGCTGCCGCAAATGTTCAACACTCCTAATTTTCTCCGCATATACCAGCGCTTTCAAGTGGCCCCAGAGATAAAAATCTAGTGGCGTGAGATCCGGGCTTCTAGCTGGCCATTCCACAGGCCCTCGACGTCCTATCCAATGACCAGGGAATTGTTGGTACAGGTATTCCCTTACTTGGGTGCTGTAATGTGCAGGAACGCCGTCTTGCTGGAACTATGTTGTGAAATTTCCTTCTTCGTTCAAGACACTGGGAAATGCTTCTTCCTTGAGCATACGTAGGTAGGTGCCTCCAGTGACATGTTCATCGAAAAAGAGGGGGTCTATGATGCGATCCTTCCAAATGCCACACCATACCATCACCCGAGATGCACCTTGTTCCTTTGAAGAGGTATACCAGTGAGGGTTGTTTTGAGACCAGTAGCGGGTGTTCCGTAGATTTACCTCACCATTTCCATAAAAAACAGCCTCGTCACTGAACAGAATGGTGGACGGGAAATTGGCATCCCGAGCATAAATTATGGTTTGTAGAAATAGAAAAATATGAATTTCTCCTATGATGCCGGACTTATGGGACACCCTATATATATATATATACACACACACAAAATATATATATATATATATATATATATATATATATACATACACACACATAAAATATTATTATTATTACACATATATTTACAAATGTTGAAATTTGGCCATTACTCGAGCAAAGGAAAGGTCATGAAAGTTAAACAAATATTTTGCTTTTCTTTTTGGAGTTGCAAACACCATGAAACAGAATATGGATCGAAGTATCGATTTCAAACCTCCTCATTATAATCCCCTGTTTTTAATGCACATTCTAATATAAATTATTTTTCTTCTTTTTTTACTTCTTTATATATATATATATATAAAAGGGTAAAATTCAATAAAAATATAATAGAAGGCATACATTTAATGAATACTTAAACATATGATTCTACATGAGCACCATCAGTATCTCTGCAGAGTTCGAATCTGTCAGCAGCTTTGCGAAACACATTTTGGAGCATGACAGGGGTTATTTTTGTAACTGCTGTTACGATACGAGCACGTAAATCTTGCAGATATGTAACCCTCGTTTGATAGCCGTTTGATTTGATAAAGCCCCATGCAAAGAAATCCAAGGGCGTTAGGGCAGGAGATCGAGCCGCCCAGGGCCTGTTGCCTCCCCGTCCGATCCACCGATTTTGAAATCGTTCATTTAGGTACTCCCGAACAATGTTTGCGTAATGACAAGGTGCCCCATCTTGTTGAAAGACGACGGTTTTAAAATGCCATCTGAATGAAGCTGGGACATTTACGTGCTCGTATCGTATCGTAACAGCAGTTACAAAAATAACCCTGTCATGCTCCAAAATGTGTTCCACAATGATGCTGACAGATTCGAACTCTGTAGAGATACTGATGGTGCTCATGTAGAATCATATGCTTAAGTATTCATTAAATGTATGCCTTCTATTATATTGTTATTGAATTTTACCCTTTTTGCTACGTTTTCACCGAAATAGATAGGAACTTTATAAACACCCTGTATTAAGAAGCATTTACTATCGATCTATTATCGGATAAAGAGTTAGATTAGCGTATGGCTAGGCGCAGTGAATTAGTTTCGGACATGTAAAGACGGAAAGTTTGTTTACCTCACGTTTGAGGAGATGCGCTCTTGTGTGTGTGTGTGTGTGCGCGCGCTTTTCTATCAAAAGGTGAAGTACTCGGTATAGAAAAACAAATTGTTTAGGTATGTGTGAGTATCTGTATGTATCCGAGCATGTGCATTTGTGTATGTGAATGTGTACAAATCTGTGTATGCATGATTCACCTACTTTACATAAAAAAGCTGGTGTATATATATATATATATATATATATATATATATATATATATATATATATATATATATATATATATATATATATAATTTTTATCTCGGTATAGATTTTTAGTATACGAAAAGAAGAGTGAAGCTTATTAGGGTTCCTCTCTGTGCCTGAAGGATATCATTATTTTAGCCGCATGAAGTGTATGGATTTTTCCCCGAATCAATAATCTATATATTATCGTTACACCAAAATAATTAATGGTTGCAATTCGTACAGGACATATTCACAGGCATGCTATACTCTATACCAGCTATCTTTTTAAAGTATTTTAAAATGGAAGTAAATGAAATAACTTCATACTAGAATTATCTCTCTCTCTCTCTCTCTCTCTCTCTCTCTCTCTCTCTCTCTCTCTCTCTCTCTCTCTCTCTCTCAGTGCTCATGTATTTTGTATATATATATAAGTTATAAATTTATACTTACTCTTCCAGCGTCATGTCTGAAGAGAATGTATTTCCTTTTAGATGACATCCAAAATTCTTTGACTGCCAATCTCCTCTGAAAGACAAAGACAGATTATGTATAGAGTATAGAGTTATAAGTGATGTTATATTTTCGCCAAACTAAAATTACTTAACGCTCATAAGGAACCATTATGGAGGCCAAAACATCGAGTGAGAAGATATTATTTGTTAAAAAATTATTAAATATCAAATGCAATGTTTCATTCACGTGATTGTTTCATTACAGACTTTTTATAGCACCATTTTGTAAGATTTTAGGCCTGGGGCCATATAGACGCCATGGTTCCAACAACGTAAGTAAATTGAGGGTTCCTGACGAGGGTTAAGAAAAACATTAAAATTTCTAATATGTATCTTTTCATCTAATATATTATATAATCTTTTCATCTAATTTCTTTGTATCCAAAATTTGACCTTTTATTTGTATTTTCAAAGTTATTGAAATTTATTCGTGTCTGTAAGGATGATTACGCATAATCACTCTTTTCATAAAAAAATAGTCAAGTTTTAGCCAACAGCTTATCCTCCAATAAAAGATATAACGCTGTCCACTTATTTCGTTTCCATTTTCTTATCTACTGAAATACTTATCTCTTCAGTGCGTCCTCTTTTTCGATATCTAAACGTTTCCAGATCTCGTTAAGCACTTACCTATTTAACCTCTACTGATAGCTATAGCCCCCTAGAAACGAGTGTTAGATACCCCTTAACCAAGGATGATTCAAAATTTCTTCAACGTTTGGTCTATTCGCCGGATTAGGATCAAGTAATTATAAAATCAGCTCTCGCAAACAGGTAGGAATATTTTTGAGAAGCAAGTGCTTCTCAAACTTCAAAGCGAATCCTCTGTACTTTTGGAAATTAAACCGTTTGTCTGACATTTTATCGAAAAAAGGAGGGAATTTCAAAAACAAGAAATAAAGAGTGCATCCAAGAGACCAAATGTCAGCTTTTAAACCCGAGTAAGGCTCTTTAAGTTTAGTTGAAAACAAGACTTCCGGGGCCATATAGAAGGGAGTTCCTCTCGTTCCCGTAATGGTAGATGTACTGGTTTGAATCTATTGGGTTAAAGAAAAATCTGTAAGCTTTACAACGTCTTATCCCGTCAGTAAGATGTTCGCGGGTTTGATGTCCAAATGAATGAAATTTTTCCTGTGCATGTACACAACGGCAATGATAATTTGCTGAATACAACTTTTGACATTTAAAGGTCTTTTTGTGGAATACTTAACTTCATTTATTATCCTCTCTTCTAGCGTCCCTCCTGCGCAATACTCCATTACAAAGGCTTGATGGAATGATCCAATGTTTGGTACCAGTTAATAAATAGAAGGAAAGTTCTAATGTTACAGATTTAAAATAGCCTTCACTTGGTTATAATATTTTTTATCTTTCTCGCAAAACTTTATTGCTACTTCTACTCCAGTCAAACGGTGTTTGGCTCTGAAAACAACCCCAAAGTTTCCATTACCCAGTTAAGATTATAGTTTATAGTCGACAGAAATTCTTGATAAGTCAACTTGCGATGAACCAATTGTAATCAAGTTATCTTCCTCTATTAAGATTCGAAATCCTTTAGGTTACGCGAAATTACAACTATTCTTTAGCTCCTGTTCGTATTCATTATTTGGATTTAAACGAGCAAAACAATATATATTTTTACCTTGACAAGTAATACATTTATAAAATAGACAATTTGGCGACATCATTTTCTTTTTAAGGGCCGCCATCTTAAGCCGAAATTCCGCCTATTTCTCTCTCGGGCTCACTGGCTTGGAAGAATAAATCCTTACAGAGCGGGGATAGATGGCTCTGAGCTTAGGATTAGATAAGATCGGCTTGGTTCCAATCAAGTTTTATGTTTCTCGATTTCTATATTTGCCATTTATAGTAAATCCATAATTTGTTTCTTAAAAACATTAACTATTTTATCTTCCTGATATCGGTAAATCTCGGTTTTGTGCGTTATTCACTCTCCCGGACCTTAAGTAGTATTCAACTTAACTTTGATTTGTTTTAAAGGAGGAGGAAAGTTTCCATTTCCTTTCACTTGAACATAGTTCATCCATTTAGCTACCCTATAACCTTTATCTCAAACACGCATAAAATACCAACACAAGACGAGTAGTTAATGAAAAAAGAGTTTACCTCGCTAATATATTTATAATTTTTTTTACAAAGTTTTGAAGAATGAAAATAATGTTTCGTGTAAAATCTCTCAAACAACAGATAACGAGAATAATAAAGCAAGAAACTACGTTACTTCAAGGAAAATGACATTAACTGGGACATAATTTTGAAGACATTTTATAAAGGAGAAAAGTTTTATGAAAAAAAAAAATTAATTGGTCGCTGTTTAATTAAGAAGATTCTTCTCAGTGATAAAAATAATCAAAGATGTCATAAGATGGTACGCCAGATCTGTAAGATATCATAAACCAACTAAATTTATGATAAATAATTTTAAATTATGAAATTTTTCTGAAATATACATTATTTTTAGCATATTTGTGAAGTTTCATTTTAATCTGATGCTTTGTTTCCAAGGTCATATTTTTACAACGATACAGACTGTTTAGATTTATGAAAAACGAAGCAGATTTTTTTTTTTAAATTAGAAAAGGTGTGGTGGCTTCATGCTGTTTTTAAATATGAATAATTAAATATTAATAATAATAATAATTAATATCATCTTGAAAAAGGTAAAAAAAAAAAGTATTAATGAGTGTGCCTTCCGTGTACGTCGTCTTGAAAGATGTCTAAAATTGATGATGAAACCATCACCCAAAACTAGTAAAACTTAAATTTCACAATAAACGAAGTTTATATACGGACGGAACAAAGATAAGGAATTTTATGATTCAAAATTATTAATTATTTACAATTTTCACAGTGAAATAATAATAGGTCGCGAGTAAAGTTACTTTTTAGTTAAATTTTATGCAAAAAATTCTATTACAGTTAAAATGTGTCATTTTTACGCATCCATCCATCGTGTTCTGCCTATCAGGCAGGTCCAACTCATGTGTCCGCGAAAGTGTTCTATCCTGAGCTATCCTTTTCATCTCATGGTAGCAACTGCCTGCCTTCAAATCATCCAGCATTGCTTTCCTTTTCCTTCCCCTCGGCCTTCTACCTTCATATCTACCCTCTATCACCTCCTTCAACAATCCTTCTTCTCTCAACACATGTCCGATCCATTTCTTCTGTCTTTCTCTTATTTCTCTTCTGTCTTTCTCTTTCACGCATATAACTATGGAAAGCCTGATTTCATTTCTATTCATTCATTACTCTTAGGTTCAGTTATTCTAAGCAGCAGCAAAAATACCCGTCTTACAGACGAGATATTCTTTAAGCGAGTTAGACTTTAACCTTTACATTTAGCTCACGAATCACTTAAATTTTAAATGCAGCTTCACAGATTTTACTCAAAGCTTACGAAGCTTTTAAATTTCAAATACAACTTGTCACATTTTTTTTTAACTTATCATGACTTCCGATGCGTAGCTAAAGATTTTGATGGCTACATTCTTTTCTAAATTTATTGACTAACTTGATTTTCTTCATTTCACGAAAGTATGAAACTCTGCAAAAACTTGTTGAAACGTCACTTATTTTAAAACAATTTTAGAAGTTCAAAATCTTGAAATTTAAGTGTTTCGTGTTTTAGTATATATATATATATATATATATATATATATATATATATATAATAAAAGGACATGTGTGTGTGTGTGTGTGTGTGTGTGTGTGTGTGTGTGTGTTCCAGTCATAGCTCCAAAATGGAAGCAGTTACAAACATGAAACTTCACACACATATTGATTAGGTCCCCAAGTTGTGCACCGGCGTGTTAATAAATCAAATAATTAAAATTACTGGGCTCGAAGGCCCCAGCATCGCGATTAAACTACAGAAAAGAACGCAACCGTGAAAATTTTGAGCTTCACATTGTGTCAAGATTTGTGAATCTTAAGATTTTCATGACTATAGTTTTACTGACCAAATAATTGAACCCCCAATTACTGTCGGTTCAATTATTTGGTCAATAAAACTATAGAAAAGAACGCAGTCATGAAAATATTGAGCTTCACATTGCCACCCGTAATAATAATCTATAATAAATTAATAAAAGGACGCAGTTACAAACATGAAACTTCACACACATTGATTAGGTCCTGAGGTTGTGCACCCGTGTGTTAATAAATTAAATAATTATAATTAATTTAAAAAATTAAATGACGTCATCAAGATCATCACGTCATTACGTGTGTGTCTATTATATATATATATATATATATATGCTGCAAGCCCACAAGGAAAAAGAAAAACGATTCCTTTCTTTTTCCTTGTGGGTTTGCAGCATTCATTCATTTCACGTGTTTTATTGTGAAATTCATCCCATATATATATATATATATATATATATATATATATCGAAATCTATGGTCAAATTATTGAATATCCGGTTAGGTTCATTGAATGACCGGTTAGGTCAACTGTACACCCTTGACGATTGGTTAGGTTAGGTTAGGTCCTGAGGTTGTGCACCTGGGTGTTAATAAATTAAATAATTGATTTTGAAAAATTAAATGATGTCATCAAGGTCATTACGTATATATATATATATATATATATATATATATATATATATATGGTACTTACGTATTATCGGGACCACCAAACTGTTTATTATGCATTTTTGCTTTCGTCATTTTCGTTTAAACTAACGAAAATATCACAACTTAACCTAACCAATCATCAAGGGCGTACAGTTGACCTAACCGGGCATTCAGTTGACCTAACCGGGCAGTCAGTTGACCTAACTGGGCAGTCAGTTGACTTAACCGGGCATTTAATTAACCTAACAGGTTAATATTGGTTATTTCACCTAAATATCTTCTGATCTTTTTGTATTAGGCACTCACTGTCACATTTCGGGCAAGTTAAGAATGAGAGAATAACGCCGCGATTGATAAAAACATCCAGTGCTTTGTCTAGTATTATCGTGACTACCTACGAAAAACACATTTTCCGGTTAGGTCAACTGTACGCCCTTGATGATTGGTTAGGTTAAGTTGTAATATTTTCGTTAGTTTAAACGAAAGTGACGAGAGCAAAAATACATAATAAACAGTTTGGTAGTCCCGATAATACGTTAGTACCATATATATATATATATATATATATATATATATATATATATATATATATATATATATATATATATATATATATCGAAAGCTATGCTAAAATTATTGAATATCCGGTAAGGTTCATTGAATCCCAGGTTAGGTCATCTGTACGCCCTTGACGATTGGTTAGGTTAAGTCGTGATATTTTCATTAGCTTTAACGAAAATATCACGACTCAACCTAACCAATCGTCAAGGGCGTACAATTAACCTAACCAGGCATTCAATTAACTTACCCGAGCACTCACTTAATCTAACCGGGCATTCAATTAACCTAACCGGGCATATATATATATATATATCGTTCAACATCCACCCTGGCAACGCCGGGTCGCTCCGCTAGTATATATATATATATTAGTGGTGGACCGGATGTCAGTTTTTCAACATCTGCGGATGCGGATCTTTAATTTCAATATCCACGGATGCGGATATTTAGTTAATCTATCAATATAATATAGAATTATGAATATATGACAATTTTTCAAATTTCGTGATATTACTATTATGGCAGGCAACGCATAAGAATTAAAATTAATATTAATGTTTTCATTATGATAAAAATAATAACTTTCTCAAGAGTTTCAGCCACAGAAAATTGAATGAAACAAGTTTCATTCAATGAATGACAAGTTTCATTCAATTGTCTGTGTTACCAGGTATTTATATTTTCAGGTTTATATATTTGTTTGTTCATTACTAATTAATACTTTACATGAAATGTGCATGAATGGGCCTTATAAGCTAATTTAATTGTAAATTGCATAATTTATTAGAGGTAATATCCGCATAACATCCGCAGTCAGAAGTGCGGACGCGGATATCCGGTCCACCACTAATATATATATATATATATATATATATATATATATATATATATATATATATACACAGTGGTGTAGTGCTGTGGGAACGCGTGGGAACGGCGTTCCCTTACTTTTTTTGGTAGACGGAACGGCGTTCCCTCACTATTTCAAATAAATCCGAACTTACAAATCTCTAACGTCATGAAATTTTAATTTCCACCCCTAGAAGAAATATGAGAAAGAATCATTAACTGTTTCATTTCTTTTAGCTTCGACTGAGGCAATACTAGCCTATAAAGATCTGATGAAACAGTCACCACGGCGTACCAGTTGTTAACTTTTTTTTAGTTAATCATTCCAGTTGTTAGCTATTTTTATTGATCGTACTGGATGTCGTATATCTAATGACACTGGAAATACTGCATCTTCAACCTTGGAATATATCCTAATATCCAGTGCATATGACCTCAAAATATCCCTGAAATTGGTCAGATTTCAAAAGATTTCCCGGGGGCTTACAGTGCTCCCGGACCCCCAGCTGTATAGGCTGGCCGCGCTCGCCATTATCCCCCCCGCATCTGAGTAACACTTTCAAAATGCGTTCCCCCACTTCTTTATTTAGCACTACACCACTGTATATATATATATATACACACACTAGCAGAATTACCCAGTTTCGCTCGGGTTCAGTATATATGAAATTACCTTGACTCTGTATCTTTGATCAGAATTAAATTTAGTCTAAAAAATGGTAAACATAAACTGAAAATAAACTATAAAGTAGAGATAGGTTAAGGAAAGCAGTCTTGAAGATTATCTTTATTTTTCAACAAATGGTTCAAAAGTATAAATAAAGTGCATAGATAATTGATATTTAGTGAATTAGCACCAAGTAGTGATCTTTTAGATGTTAATGAAAGTTGCATGAAATGAGAAATCGAGAACAATACAATTATTATTACTGTAAATGTTTGAGAAAGATACATTAAATCAAATATTTATACCATCTAATCAATGACATGTTATCGCTGCAGTGCTTCGGGATAGACTATGTTGACTGTTTTCCCATCAGCACCCAAAATGAAAAGATTTTTACTGTCATCAACTCTTGAGCACCCAACATAAAGCTGGCCATGAGAAAAACATAGTTTCTGTAGGTTGAGGCCAACTACCTCAAGCGACTGACCCTGCGCTTTGCTGATGCTCATGGCAAAACTTAGTCGAACTGGGAACTGGAGGTGCTTGAATTGAGGTGGCAAGTCCGATGGAATGATTGGAATTCGTGGAATGAAAACATCCTTTCCTGCTGCATGTCCAGTCATTATTGTGGCCTCAATGACATGCGCCCACAGTTTCTTTACAGCCAATCGCGTTCCATTACAAAGTGTTGATGGGTCCATATTCCTGAGAAGAATGATAGGTGCACCAATCTTGAGCTGTATATTGTGTTGTGGCACACCACGTAGCTCCAGAGAATTGAGAAATTTTGTTGGATAATTGACAGCATCGTTGGTGCCTGGAAGAGTGTCAACTGACTTGTATTGGTGCATCTCACCATCTCACCACTTGTGATTCCGGAAACGAGAAATAACATTTGGGAAAACTGAATCTTTGAGTTCTTGAAGTGTTGTGACTGCTTGACCAATGTTTTCGACTGATACCATTCCACGCATGTTCTCAGAAACCATTTTGCCATTTCCTAGCTGAACTAACCTTCCTGCAAAATTTCCAGCAGAAGCATCACTTGTCAAATGCACTCGCATGTTGGTTGCTAGGGTGAGTCAGTGAATGTTGTTCCAGATATATGAAGCCTTGATGCACGCTTGTAGTTCATCTGCTTTGGTTCCACGTGGAATGACTGGGAGTGTTTGGCGAAAGTCACCAGCCAAGACCAAAGTGACACCTCCCATTAGTTTGTCAGTACGTCGAAGATCTTTCAGGGTCCAGTCCACAGCTTTAAGCGCAGCTTTATGAGACATGGTGCATTCATCCCAGCCAATGAGCTTACACTCCTGCAGAACCCTTGCTTTGCCACTTCCCCTTCCAATGTTGCTGGTTGGTGCCTCTGCACGTGCCAAATTCAAAAGCAACTTGAATACTGCGTGAGTAGTCCTTCTTCCTGTTAAAAGTATAGCAGCAATACCTGATGATGCCACTGCTAGGGTACTCATGTTTCTGTGTCTAATTTTAGCTAAAAGGAGATTGATGAGAAAAGTTTTTCCTGTTCCACCTGGAGCATCCAGAAAAAAGATGCTGCCACTTCCACTGAAAACATCTTCAGTGAATCTGTCCAATCTCTGGTCTGGAACCAGACGTTGTTCATTTTCCTGTATGTATTCAGCAAGTTGGTCACTGGTGTAATTTGTTTCTCTGATGATATCAGTTGATAACTTATTGATATTAACTCGTTGTGGCTCTGGAGACCGAAACTTTTGAGATCAGAGCCACCTAAATCTCTCAGTTTGTCCTCAATAATTATAAGTTTGATTGAAAATGTAATTACAGAAATCTACATTTAGGTTTTGGTTTTGCATTTCTTCCAGGTTCAAAATGTCCTCAGCAAGGTTCCCCTTGTAGTTGTTCCAAAGTTCCCGAGGATTAGATATGGCACACATGTGGAGCATAATGGCAAAAAGATTCCGTATCATCATTGGTGACTGTGTAGCAGCTGCTCCATTCAGGGTGTTACTCCAATAGGCATCATCTTCAAGGCGTCCTCTCAATTGGCAAGCTTATTTGTAAGTCTCACAGACTCTGCCTCCACTGTTCGCAGTTCCTCGAACGATGTTGGCCCCTTGACCTCATGTAGAAGTAGACGCAAGAAAAAGCATTCTGAATTACCAGGATGCGCAGTGTAAACACGGGCTAAGCATCACTGGCCTTGACATTAGGATGCTCTGGCCCTTATATCCTACTTTTCGACGGGCCCACTTCTTGCTTCCACTACATATGAAATACTTGGGTACTTGGTGGTAGAGTAGAGTTTAGCATATTCATCTTCCCTGCAAAGGTTAAAAAATCCTGTGAGAGTCGTGTCTTGTGTAGCTTGGGTACAATGAAGTGCATTTTCTTCAGTAAAGTAAACTCTTTGTCCATTCTCAGATGTACACTGAGATAAACCACTGTAAGATGTCTTTCATGAATTGAAAAGCTCATAATTCTCCAGATGGCGTCATTACTGCAAATATATCGGCCTAATTCATATTGTTGAACCTCGTCATCTTGGATACATCCTTCTGAAGGCTAAACACAGCCATATCAGTCCCTGTTGACATACTTGCAGACATATTTTATGGACTTGATGGAATTACAACATTCAACATTGATGTGAGCATTGAACAGTCGAGAGAGGAGTGGCAATATGGAACAATCCACCTGTTGTCAACTTGAATTTCAGAACCACGAATCTTGACAGTTGTTGTAAATCCGCCATCCTCTGGGCTTCTTCGGTGATACCCCTAGACCGCGTTGTTGGGGTCTTTGAAAACTGTAGCAACAATATTTATTATTACAAACAGAGCCTTCGGCTCCCTGCTCTACGGGAGGGGCTTCGTGTTCACAAACTCGCCTACGGCGAGGGCACGTTAGGGTTACCCCTTTGGGGGGAGGTCATTCTCCCTCTCCCCGCAAAAAACCCCTCATCCCCCTTTATGCAACTTGGGGGCTAACCCTCACCTCCTTGTTGCATTACCCCCCTCCCACATTACTCCCCATTACCCCTCCCACCGTTACCCCCTCCCCTTGTTTGTGGTTGAAACATTGTGGGTCAAACAGAAACAGGAAATGGAAGGAATTGTAGGTGTTTTTTTTAATAGTTTAAGGGTTATTATTACGGGAGGCAATGTGAAGCCCAAGATTTTCATAACTGCGTTCTTTTCTATAGTTCTATTGACCAAATAATTGAACCGACAGTAATTGGGGGTTTAGTTATTTGGTCAATAAAACTATAGTCATGAAAATCTTAAGATTCACACAATATGAAGCTCAAGATTTTCACGGCTGCCTTCATTTCTGTAGTTTTATCGCGGTGTGGGGTCTTCGGGCCCAGTAATTTTAATTATTTAATTTATTAACACCCAGGTGTACAACCTCGGGACCTAATCAATATGTGTGTGAAGTTTCATGTTTGTAACTGTTTCCATTTTGGAGTTATGGCTGGAACAGACAGACGCACACGCACGCACACACACACACACACACACACACACACACACGCGCGCCCTTTTATTTTATATATATATATATATATATATTTTTTTTTTAATAAACAGGGATAAATTTCTTGGAGGAAACCCGATCTGAACAAAAGTTGCTGAACACACTCCAGGAATCCTACAGGGTGTTGTCACCAAGTTTCACGAAAATTGGTCCAGTCGTTTGGACCTGGAAAGGGGACAGACAGACAGACGGACAGACAGACAGACAGACAGACAGACATGCGGTGAATTATGGTATGATGAATAAAATTTGAATATATAGTCTTAGTTTTACATTCTTTAAAAATGTGTGCCCTACCGATTCCATCCTCAAGTTCGTGATCATTTCTAATATTCAGGATTGCAAATGAAAGGGGACATTTTTACTTGAAATATTTGCATGATAAATTACTCTACGACAGAATTACATAAGGATCCGAAATAAATCATTTCTTAATAACATTTCGTATCAAAAAGCGGAACCAGCCAATCAGAGCGCAGTATCAAGTCGGGAAAGTCATGACGTGACGCTTCAACATCAATTTACCCCTTTCTGCATGACACAGTTTACGTTACTGACATTGTGGGTGGAGCTTCCGGCTTGTGAAAAAAAAAAAAAAAATTGAAATATATTTATTAAAAATACAGTTCGCTTAAAAACATAATTCTGAGAGTAATTATCCCTGAGAATCGGCTTTTAAAACTGAGAAATAAAGACTTTAAATATTTATTGTATAAATTTCATAATTATTATATATCTATCTAATAATTCTAATTAATAATGGTAATAATAATAATAATAATAATAATAATAATAATATAGTCCTAAATATTTTATACAGGTGATATCCATTTCTTGATAGCCAAAAGTTCTTTTGCTCGTGACGTCAGAGGTAAACAAGAGAAGGTTTATATAGATCGGGCTGCCAAGAGAAGCTCTAGTCTAATCAGTTAATTAGATACGGTAGGTCTACTTGACACAGTGGCGTAGCTAGAGTTTGTGCCGCCCGGGGCGGTCCTTGAGTTTGCCGCCCCCCTGAAACACAACACAATACACATAACAAACATACTTAAACAAAAAGTGAAAACGACGTATAGAAAAAAACCTGTGAAAAATATTAGGACAACATGTTTACTTCTGAAGTGAAAAAATTAACTACAACATTCTACACAGTTATTTTTCTTGCTTTTCTGTTAGCAAAATCTTCAATGACATTGTCGAAGTCTATTTCGTCTGTCAATTGTTGTTCTATAGACAGTATGGCAAGATTTCTCAACCGCAAGGTGCTCATAGTAGATCTTAGGTAATTCTTTATCAGTTTTAGTTTAGAAAAACTCCTCTCACAGCTAGCAACACTAACAGCAATTGTGAGAAAAATCCGCAGCAGTATTACAATATTTGGAACCGAGTTACCAAGATTATACTTTACAACTAATACCAGCATATTAGTTTTGATATTGATTATTTATAAATATTAAACGTATATTTTAGATTATAACGTATTTACAGAACTTTATGGGTTATTTCCCTTTTTAATGAAATAAATGCATTTATACCAATGCTATTATTAATTAAGCACAACTAAGCGCTTAAATAGGTATGATGGTCAATAAGCCCATCTTCAAGGGAACACAATCCTTACCATTGTCGGAAATTAACGAAGTAAGCAGTGTTTTCGTGGAAAAATAAAATTGTGTCTGGCGTCTTGTATCCTTCTACTGTCCCGACATAAAAAAAACCATTTTTTTTTCATTGCAGTAGACCAAAAGTGCCGCCCCTCAAAAAGTGCCGCCCGGGGCGGACCGCCCCCTCCGCCCCCCTATAGCTACGCTAGTGACTTGACATCGATACAAATGACATTCGTCATGTCAAGTACGTGAAAGAAGAGTAAACTTTTAGAAGATACAAAATAACATGAACGTTATTTTCATTTCATGACATAAATAATTGTGAATTGTGAAGATAAAATATATTTTAGCTCAAGTAATAATGAAAGAGTAGAACTAATTTTCAGAAGTCTGAAAAATGCGTTCTGAAATAAGGCGTATCTTTTTTGTATGAATAATAAGAAACCTTGAAAAGAAATTTACAATAATAACGTACAATCCTAAGACGAAGTAAGTTTATTATTGAGTACGGTAGCGGAGGAGTGGCGAGCCGGCTGCCCTATTTCGCCATTGAAACTCTATGATGCAGTCAACTTCGGCGTTAAATTCACCATAGTGGACAGGGTGGTGGATGCGCAGAGGAAATGGTACGACCATGTGGAGAGGATGGGGGAGGGCCGACTTCCGAGAAGGCTGATGTACGGAAGATAGTGGGATCGAGGCCCCGGGGACGCCCAAAGCGCGACGTGGCTCAAACCGGTAGAAAGAGAGAATCCGGGTTTAACCTGGCGCCAGAGAACGGGGGAGACGCATCGCACGGGACTCAACCTGGAGACCTCCAGATGGGAACTAAGTCTAAAGTCTACCTAATGAAATACCTAATGATCGTCAAAAAGAAAATTTCATTTGGTACTTTTAATTTTTGGTTATGATCGGTCGTGACGTCATAAAACAGTGTTGGTGAAGCAAATGAAACACTTACGCCCCATTATTTTGGGGATCCACTTGCTTCATGCGCAAGATAAAATTGTCGAATCTCAAACACTGTATTTAGTCCTCCTCTACATACGGTACTATTCTATACAGTTGGGCATTGTATACACGTGGGCAATATCCAACTATTTGTCGAGGTTATATTTGAATTTATTCAATTCAGTGGAACACTTTCAATGAAGCGTAAACAATTTGAATTTGAATACGGTTTGCATACCTGATCCGCAGTATAGTAATGCTCGATCGCCCTTAAATTCCAAGATGTTTATATACACACAACATTTTCTTACCGATTCGTACATTGATTATAATCAATTATTTTAGTAATTTAAAACTTTTAATCGAAGTACTTCTAAAGCAACGAGAATGTTACTCTTAAAATTATTTTCATATAATTTTTAATAATTAAAAATGTCCACAATGGAATGTGTTAAAGGGACAAGTTAAAATTTAAGTTAAACGTACGTCTTTCATTTAGAGGCTTTTCGGGTTAGTAGAAAAGAAACGAATTGGTCCTCACATTTTGACTAGTACAGAGCGGTGACATAAGTAAATAGACACCTTAATTTTTTCAAAACTTTTTGATTTAATTATAAAAGCCGATGTTAGTGAAGCGATAAATGGAAAGGTGGAAGGAACGCTACTTGGGGAAAAAACAAATGTCTATTTACGGTTGTCAACCCTCAATATAGGGAACACTTACGTTTACGTACCAATAAAGTGACCACAAACAAAAATAACCTCTCGATATACCCACAAGAGTTCACAAGAGTTCATAATTTATACCAACCGGTTTTTCTTTTAGTTTTAGATTAAAATTTTTTTTTTATTTCTTATTCATTAATTAATTTGGCGCTGAATTACAGTATGTAATTACAGAACGGGTTTTTCGTGTTAATCTTTGTTTTTGTCGTTTTTAGATGCGGAAATAGTTAAATTCAGCTGATCTTTCGAGTGAAAAATATGAAAATATGAAAAGGAATACCAATATTGAGCTTTCACGCTTCATCAAATAATCGATCAACGCTAGTTTTGTTGACGAAAATGAAAAAAGGTTTTTACGAAATCATATATATATATATATGTGTGTGTGTGTGTAAGTTTTTGTTTTGAAAAATGTAAAACTTCTGTCATTGCAAGAATTTACATTTATATCGCCTTTTTTGAAAAAAACTCATTCCAGGTGTTTTCCGTCCAAAGATCAAACAGGAAACACAAAGGAAATCCTCACGCTTTCGTGTGGTAGTCTGTGACTTTAAATAATCACTTTTTAGTTCCCCGCTGATCGAGTGATAATATGAACCTACTAACGAGACGTTTTCGATGAACGTGCGTATACGCACGCGCAATACGGTTCCTTTTAAGCAAATATCCACTATACAATTTCTGCACGTTTATATTGTTTGCGTCATGGCAACATCGCAGCACCGCTTCCCGTTAGATCAGCGAGGTTAAGCAACGTTAGGTATGTTCACTTGTCGGGTGGGGGTGACTGTCATTTGAATTCAGATGACGTAACGACCCGTAGTTCGGACCAGCGTTGCCACTCGTTAAAAACAATTTAAGATATTCATGGGATTTTTTTCTGGATGGCTAAAAAATTTTCAAGGTACTTCTGATCTGCTACTCTGTGATTATTTTCATTGGAACTTTAAATTAAAATAAAAAACAGGCTGCAATACACATTTATACCGATTGCTTTTGTCAAAGGATTCTTCAAGATCAAGTAAAATTTTTCAAGGAGTGGCATCGCTAGTTCGGATCCCAAGTACGTCACCGTCGTCACATGACCTTTGTCGTTACAGAGATTAAACTTCTCAAAACATTATCATGACCATGTTTTATATATATATACACCCGAACGTATATGACGCGTTCGGTGGAGAAGGGGCGAACGCCACAAAATTCGAAAAATGAGTTTTTTGTCGTATAATTAACCTTTAAAACCTTTGCTTTACCTATGCAAAAAATTAGATGTTAGTCTGCAATCTTTCACGGTAAAATTTAGGTTTTAATGTATCTCAGAGAAATTCACTCCGCATCATTGCTTCACATTGAACACATCTATCTACTTTCTGGTCACTCGACAATGCCCTGTGATGCTCAATTTGGCCAAATTGAACAAAATATAAAAAATAATTACAGCAATATTATTTACACCAAAAAATATTATGTTACGGCCATAACTACAGCCGTTTCGCAGCGCTTCCTAGTTGTAGAAATGAAACAGGCTGATTTTCTCGATTTTGACGTCCTAAAAACGTTCATTGTCATTAGGAAATCAACAACTACTAAATTTACAGATGCAAGAAAGTTAATATTTGACTTTCAACACAAAGAAGGCTACGTAATATCTACTGCATACCGCACAACCCCAGATAATAGCCATCCCGTCAGACTGCAGAAAGGGAAAAAATCCTACAGTGTCAGTTTATTCAATCTAGCCCAGCAGACACTGCAACCAAAGTATTCCCAATTGCTGCCAATAACTAAGGAAAAAATAAAAGATCTCAAAGAATTATCAGACCTAATGCCTGCAACTGCAGTGAACTATTATACAAGATTGTTAAAGGAACTGGAAGAAACCGAAACAGTTGAAGCAAGTAATACAACATTCGACGAAGAGGAGCAAATAATGGATTACACCAGTTAGCATCAGAAGCTATCAATAAATAATATTGTAAACTTTCTTTGCGTTTTATTATATCGACATAAGTATTACACATCAATATTTTACTCAAATATGTGTTCAAATTCATACAACATTTCAATAAACCGGAAAAATACAAAGGTTTAAAGTTTACAAACTTTAACTGCATTTTGTGGCATAATTCGAAAATGTTGCGTTCGCCCCTTCTCCACCGAACGCGTCATATGTTGGGGAACCTCCGTCATTTTTGTAAAAAAAAAATTAAACAGGACTGCTGGTTGTGATTTATGCCTGAATAATGTTATAATCATGCTTAGGAGAGCACATTACGTTGTCGATACTGTCGTATTAACCTTCTGTGAAGGAGATGACCTTGGGAAAAAAAGTATGTATATATATATATATATATATATATATATATATATATATATATATATATATATATATATATATATATATATATATTATATATATATATATAATAGTACAGGAAGTCTATGGTAATCCGACCCTACGGTATTCCGACGCTCCCTTATTCTGACTCTAGTGGTGGTGGTGATTAATGGCCTGTTTGTATTTCTTTTATGAACTAAAATTGTTTTAAATATGTATATGTACAGTGCTGTAATTAAGTAGTCAACATGCCGACCCCTTCATCGTTGCAAGACCGATTGCACGGATAATCTGGCGAGTTGTTTGCATTTACATATATAACTCTACTTATTTATATTTATTTTATAGTTTTTTTATTATAAGAATAATATCAAACAGTTTAGTACCAAAATATCATGAACTATATAACTTTATATGATTTAAACTGATAACTCATGATAGCTAAGGGGGAAGCTCCGACTACTCCGAATTTTCAGCTATTCCGACCCTCCGAGGACCTACTATTATTATTATATATACTGTATATACACAATATCACAATTAACACGTGAAATAAATTATGCACGTCCACAAGGAAAAATGAAAAGCGATTCCAAGGCCTTTCGTGTATTTAACAGTGGACACCTCGTCAGGGAATGAAGGGAAAAGGCAAGAAGCTAAAAATATATATATCTTTGTACAGCGTAAAGGAAATAGTTAGGAGGAATTAGCAAAAAATTAACGAGTACTAATAAAAGGCAAAAGGTATTTTAACGAGTTGTGGTCCATTTTATACGTTCCCGAATTGTTATTGGAATTATTTATAAAATAGATGAATGCACATTCCACAATGTTCCTTTCAGTCATGTCTTTATTTTTAACAAGCACTTTAGAACTCTCCAAATTAATACTATGATGATATCTATATACAGGGTGGTCGAAAAGTCGCCATATCTTTTGCGGAAACTGATATTTCTATTTTATTTTCTACAGGCCATAGATGATGATGAATGTACAAGAATGTGTGATGGTAGTAACACTACGTATCCAAGGGAAGAAGTGCAAAGAAATTCGAGAAAACTTCGAAAGAAGATTTCACAAACAAGGACCTACAGACAAAGCAATTCGCAAGCTGGTCAATAATTTTAAAAGAACAGGATCTGTTCATGATGAAGCAAGCTCTGGACATCCAGGTACCTCTCAAGAAAATGTCGAATTGGTAAGAGATGCTTTTGAAGCAAATCCTAGAATGTCAATTCGCACAGCATCACATAGACTGAGCATACCAAAAACGACTGTTCTAAGGATTTTAAAATCAACATTATACGTAAAAGAAAAGTTACCATATCCAAGTGCTACACGAGTTACACGAAGAGGATTATCCGAGACGAGCCGCCATATGCGCAGAATTGATTAAAAAAACTCATACCGAAAACTTATTAATCACATTCTCTTCAGTGATGTGGCGACATTTCCACACATGCGGCAAAGTTAATTGACATAATTGCCGTGTCTGGGCTAGTGAAAAATCAACGGAGTTCTACGAATGGAAGAGAGACTCTCCTAAAGTTAATGTCTGGTTGGATATGACAAGATCGAAGATTTACAGATCTCTTTTCTTTGAAGAAGCTACGGTAACAGGGCCAATTTATCTAGACATGCTTCAGCAGTTTCTTGAACCCCAGCTTCGTTCAGATGGCATTCTCGACACTGTTGTCTTAGAACAAACTGGCGCTCTATGTCACTATGCAAACATCGTTCGGGCATACCTTGCTGAGCTCTTGCCAAATCGCTGGATTGGAAGTGGTGGAAACAGCTCTGGGCAGCACGATCCCCGGATTTAACACCATTAGACTTGTTTACGTGAGGCTTTATAAAGTTTGAGATTTACAAAACAAAAGTTACAGACCTGCAGGATCTGCGAACCCACATCGTCGCGACAGTCGCTAAAATAACTCCAGAGATGCTTGAGAATGTGTTCCGCAATGCAGTGGACAGATATGAGATTTGCAGAGTCACTGATGGTGCTCACGTCGAATCTTAGACCTAAACTTGATAATTATACATCTAATTATGTTACTACATTTTTATCCTAAAATACTATTATTTCAGCAAAACAGATAGGGACTTTTGGTCCACCCTGTATATTAGGGTGGATCGATTTTACATTTTTTTCGATTTCCATATTCTAATAGAGACAAAAACTTGCGCATGCATGAGAAAATAGCCTCTGCAAAATCTTAGCTTAATAGGTAATCATCTTCTGCCCCCGGCAGAGCGATGAAAATCATATTTTAGTAGTCAAAAACGTATTTTTAAACCCTAGCCTAGAGTCATAAAATTTTGCGTGTGTGTTATTTCATGCCTAAGCAAAGATATAAATGCTATGGGAAATATATAAATGCATTATTTAAGACAAAGAGCCGATCTGAAAATATGTATATTATACATATTTTCAGATCGGCTCTTTGTCTTAAATAATGCATTTATATATTTCCCATAGCATTTATATCGTTGCTTAGGCATGAAATAACACACACGCAAAATTTTATGACTCTAGGCTAGGGTTTAAAAATACGTTTTTGACTACTAAAATATGATTTTCATCGCTCTGCCGGGGGCAGAAGATGATTACCTATTAAGCTAAGATTTTGCAGAGGCTATTTTCTCATGCATGCGCAAGTTTTTGTCTCTATTAGAATATGGAAATCGAAAAAAATGTAAAATCGATCCACCCTACTGTATATGATTCGGAATTAAGACATTTTATTCAAAAAGCATACATTACATAACGTATACATCATATCCATATTTAGGTTTACACAATGTTGGCATTAACATTCAATTTTGTTTTTTATTGGCAAATACTGTAATCTAATCAAAGCATTGTTATCTGAATGAGATGTTGGGAAGCATGAATGAAAGCTTTTCAGACAAAAATCTTTGTGAGTCATTTAAATTTTTACAAAAGAAAATAAGAAAACAAATGGAAATAATGGAAAAAATAAAGTTGCATGTAATTAATCCTGTCATTACAAATGAAAATTGAGATAATCTTGGAAATAATAATAATAATAATAATAATAATCTTTATTCAGAAAGAACACATTACATAAGATATACATTACATCCATACTGAGTTACACAATGTCGGGATTAACGTTAGTAGTATACCCGCAAGAAGTCGGACAGAGAATGGATCAATTTGAAAATAACCCCCCTCACCGCCCTTCACGGCGGTCCTCCACCGTCCTTCATGGAGGTCCTCCACCGTCCTTCATGGCGGTCCCTCCTTTATGAGGTGTCCTTCATGGTCCTTCAAAAAAAAAAAAAAAAAAAAAAAAAAAAGGGAAAAAAAGGGGAAAAAAATAAAAAATAAAATTTTAAAATAAATTTTAAAAAATAAATTTAAAAAATTAAATTTAAAAAATTAAATTTTAAAAATGATTCGTCTTCACCTTCCTTCAAAAAAAAATTTAAGAAAGGGTTGATCCTGGCCTTCCTCCTTCAAAAAAGTTCTTTCATGAGGCAAACAAGAACAAACATGAAAAAACATACATACATTCGAGTACTTTCTGTTCAGGCAAGTTAGAAGACAGTAGAAATGAAAACGAATATCTGAAAGGTTTTAATAGGCCTAACGAGTGTGCATCAGCACATCCAATTTTCAAATGTTAACAAATTGCGAAAAATACATAAATGAAAATCAGAGTGATCATATTTTAAATCGAAAAACAAGTTCTTTGTTTAAGATCTGTATTATGAAAAGTAAAATTAATATTTATCATTTTAATTTAAATAAATTAATTTCTCTCTTTTTTAAGGGAAACTGGCTTATTTTCAAACGAGATGACCTTCAAATACAATATATATTCATATCACACGCATATATGTTTATTTACTTTTAAGTATGTAGTTTTCTGTTATTTACATCGATATATTCCATCACATTCACTTTCACATGTCATCTTCTGGTATGTGAATTAATAATTTTACTATACAGCAAATTTCGTTATAAAATTGCATGTGTTAAAAAGAACCAAGTTGCCTA
The DNA here is from genome assembly GCA_023014485.1 of Bathynomus jamesi. NCBI lineage: Eukaryota > Metazoa > Arthropoda > Malacostraca > Isopoda > Cirolanidae > Bathynomus > Bathynomus jamesi. The sequence goes on from JAJOZX010002868.1 coordinate 437,860, forward strand.
ACGCGGCTTTGAAACTGAAGCAGCAATTCTGTTATCCTCCTCTAAACATCAACTTAAATATTATTACTAATATTGATTTATTGTTATTATTACATATATATGTACACGTGTTAAGAGTATTTAAATTAAATATATTGATTTCAATTCCCTTCGTAATAAAAGCATCTGACAACTCTACCCCAATCTTGCTATATTTTTCGCACAGTAACTGTTTTGAGAGGTGTAGGTAAGTTTAACTTTCTTTTAACGACTATTAGCTGCAACTAATCTTGTTATTATTATTATTATTATTATCATATATATATATATATACTGTATATATTATATATATTATATATATATATATATATATATATATATATATATATAACATCCAAATAAGTAGGTTCGGGTACAAAATTTTCTTATTAGATGCAATTAAAGAAAACGGGATATCGAATTTGTGTGGGTTGTCATTTTTAAATAGATGCAGCGGGAAATAGGTTCTGAAAGTTGAGAGATTTTTCATTAAGAACCTTTCTACTTGTAGTTATAGTTAGGACTATTCACATTACTTTAATTATCATTTCTCTAATTTAACGGCTGTTCACAATTCCTCATAATTCTCATAGTAAACGTATTTGTTTTCACACCAGTCAGGCCACTGTTTACATCAATCACACAGAATGTTCATGCTTATTGTTTTTGTCATTAGCTGTACCAATCATGTCTTTACAGAACTGAAGCCTACCGTTATACAACGTTTAAAATCTTATAATTTAATACTTTATGATATCAGATCTCGTATAAAAACATCATTATCTGTACAAATGGCTACAAAAATACTTTCAATCATAATAATGTACTCATAGAACGCACCATACGCTTTTCACTTGTATTAAAAACGTAAAACTGAAAGTTGTATCATCACGCGATATTCGATTCTGCAATGGCGTAAGCGAGCCCTAATATTTAATTTAAAATTATTTAACAGATCATTCGAGGGAACTGTACATCGATCTCATTATAACTTCTGACTCATAATAACCCGCTATGCATATTTACAAGAATCGAATTTAAATAAATAAATAAATATATATATATATATATATATAAGGAGTTTGTATGTGGCATTCCAGCAGAAAGCATAAAGTGCCTGAACCCTGTTTCTCCCATCACTGTCCTCTTCATCTGGCCTTTTTACATGTCACGTCTACCCTGTAAGCAGTCCAGCATACTCTCAAACACGCGCTTCTCACTATATCCCTTACTACACACGCATCCATCTTACACACTACACAGTCTTTTCAAAAAAGGTGTAATTTCAATAGTTTCGGAGATTCGCGATTGGCCCCTCCTTCCTGCCTGCATCGTATATAGTACCAAGCAAGTCTCTCCACAGTTTACAGGTTTCCTCATTGTCTAAAATTTATAAAGTTCTCTCTTATTGTTTTCCTTATTGTAACGGACATCACAACCGAATTTAAATAGTATTTAAGTATTATGTCGAGCAACATAGCTAGATAACCCCGCCACAGCCTAGTTTCTTTGCATAATCATGAAACATGAAACAAGATTATATATATATATATATATATATATATATATACACACACGGCAAAAGTAGTTTGAAGATTTATTCCACCACACGACTGATTATAATTATACACTTTAGAGGAGTTTGCAAATTGCATATACTTAGACAAAAAGTATTAGATCTTATGATGATTCCATGTCATTATCAGCATGCTTCACTGTCCTTTCAGTCATTGTGACCGTAGAACGTACCAGAACTATGGTCTTGACAAACCACAATGTGTTAAATTTAAATATTGACTTATTGTTATTATTAAATATATATGTACACGTGTTAAGAGTATTTATATTAAATATATTGATTTAAATACATTTCGTAATAAGAGCATCTGGTAACTACCCCAATTTTGCTTATGAAAATGAAAATGAAAAGGTTTATTGGCAGACTATAGTCCATATGGCAAATATTATTAATACAATGACAGTTCATACACTAAGGGTAGAAATATATACAATTGATTAGAAATAATACTGCACTGTCGAAGTTAAGTGGAGCTACAGACAGACAGACGTTTTCGTACCAAGAAGTCCATAGCTTAGGCCTTAGAGGATAAATGGCAGGTCTCATGGATAGCTTGGATGATCGGGTTGGTTGATTTTTTAATTCTTTGCATTAGAATGTGTTGAGCACGTCTTGTTACCTCCGGGAAGCTCGGGACATTGCGGGTAGCAAACATTTGCGAAGCTGAGCATCTCGGGGGTAATTTATGTAAGAGTCTAAAAGAACTGTTGTACAGCAAATTTAGGGTACTGCCAGAACCTTTTTTATAATTCACCCAGAGTTGCAGACCGTATATATTACTGCAGAAAGTACGAAAGAGTGTGTCTTTAGCTTCACTTGTACAGAAACGAAAGCTCCTTATGGTCATATTCGCTTTAGCATACAGGCTTCGAGACTGTTTTCTTATATCCGAGTCATCACTCAAGGAGCTGGTAATAGTTTGACCCAATTACTTAAACTCTTGTACTTCCTCAATTACTTCACCATTCATTTTAAACCTTATGTGAAAAATGCTCTGCATCAATTGGTCCACAATTAACCCACCCCTTATATCCACAGTCTAACTATAGAGTAGATTAAGTCTAGCCTTGTAGGGGTCAGCCTAGAGATTCCGGAAATGGTCCAGAGCGGGCAGATAAATTGAGGTCCACAGTAGGATTCCTCACCAAATTAGGTTAGGGCAATCTACCTTCACCTTTGTTACGCTATGAGTTGATGCTAGGTCTTAGGCCACAATGTAGGCCTAATTTGTCTGACCCAGCTTAATTTACTGCGTTTACTTCTAACTGGGTTAAAAACACAATTAGTCACTTACTACTAGTTATTAGAGACCCTTTTCCCCTTTTGTTTAATTGTTGAGAGCGTACTTGCTGGTGGGGATCTTTTTTCCGTTGTTTGTTCTTCCCCCTTCCCTCGTTCCGTCTTGTAGCCCCGTTCCTCGTTTTCGTTCCCCCTTGTCCACCTTTTCGCTGGGCTTTTTCCACCAGCGACCTCTTGGTTTTTTTGGTTGGTTGATCGGTAATGTATATCTATTACCGAGCACGCTCTTGTCACACAGTATATAAATACTAGTGTGGAGAATAACTCTGGTGAGCAACCAATTGGTTTCATCCACCCAGTTATTGACATAAAAGGAATTTAATAATTGTTCGATTAACTACCTACCTACTCAGTGAACCATTTTCGTTACATCCCAACTACCCACACATCAGTTTTCCATATACTGGGGGCCCCGGGAGATAAAAATTTTGGTGTCAATGTCACCAATTTTTATGTCTGAGTATAGACTAGCTAACTATTTGACTGTAAATGCCTGTTAATCTGATTAACAGTGACTATCCTCACCATCTCATGGAGAAGATGTAGCATTTAATTAGAAGAGAAAATATACATCCATAAGATGAAACTGTCTATGGTCTTTACCATAAGAAAAGGAAAAGTGAAAGTTAGAAGATAAAATTACAATTCCCCAGCATCTATTTTTTGTTGTAAAACTAGTCGCGCCTTTAATGCTGTTTGTCGCTGAGGTCATGTGTCTGTCAATGTTGTAGTAGGATGCGTTACCACTCCTACTGTCAAAGGAATAGTTACTGGAAGTTCAGTGTCTCCAGTTGTTACTGGCGGTGGAGAAGGTTCTCCAAAGTCCATTGTTTTGGGTCCAGGCTCTAAGGGGTACAAAAGAGAAATGTCTCTTGTTGTGTCACCCGTTGAAGTCCTTAATTTGACCACTCTTGTTACCCCGTCTGCCCCTGGTCTGAGTTCTAAAACTCTAGCCAGAGGCCAGTATTGTCTTGGAGTACTGTCATGTATGAGAACAAGGTCCCCTACCTTAATTGTGTCAGACCAATCCTTCTTAGTCATTTTTATGTCTCTCCCTTAGACCCATCAAGTACTCAGTTTTCCGCTGTTTAATGAAATGAGCTTTAACTCTAGTTAAATGTTGTAACTTAGTCTGGAGCTCATCATGTCGTTGAGTCCAGTTTGGGTCTTCTGAAGAGTCTATATAGTAGTCCGGCAGGAGACTAACTTGTTCTCCCCGAATCAAATGATTTGGAGTTAATGGTTCCGGGATCATTAATGTTGTCACTTACATAAGTGAGTGGTCTATTGTTAATGATGTTCTCAATCTCAGCCAGGAGAGTGAGCAACTCAAACAAGTGTATCTGTTTTTTACCATTTGCTTTCTTCAAGCAATTCTTTACTGCTTGTATATTCCTCTCCCAGATAGAACCATACCAAGGAGAGGCAACCGGAATATACTTCCACTTTATGTTTGAATTTTGTATATATAATTGTGTGAATTCATTGCTTAACAAATCGTGGATGACTTGTTCACCAGCCTTGAAATATGTAGCATTGTCAGTCCAAACTGTCTTGGGTACTGAATGTCGTGCACAGAATCTCTTAAAGACAGCAACAAAAGACTCTGCTGTAAGGTCCTCCACAACATCCAGATAAACAGCTCGTGAGGCAGCACATGTAAACAGTACAATGTACATTTTTTGTTCAGTGTCAACCAACCCCACAGTCAATGCTCCTGTATAGTCAATGCCTACAGTCTCAAAGGGTCTGTTGAGAGTAACTCTCTCCTCTGGCAAAGCAGGAGGATTTGGTATCCTATAGGGCCTAGCATGAATACGCCTACATGTGATACACTCACTCAGGACTGTTTTAACAGTGATCCTTCCCTTGGGTATCCAATAAGTTTTTCTTAATGTAGTTAGTGTCTGTGGTACCCCCATATGATGTACATCATTGTGTGTGTTTGTCTGATGATTAATGTTGTCAAATAGCTAAATCTAGGTAAAAGGATTGGATGTTTGCTTTTGTAAGACAGTTTTGATTTGTCTAATCTCCCTTTACACCTTAGATGGCATTCCTCATCTCTGAACAAATTTAGATCCACAACTACTGATGGTACAGGTTCTTTTGTTTGTTTCCCATTAGTCAAGAATTCTAACTCTTTATTGTACTCCTTTTGTCGTGCATGCGCTATCCAGTACTTGGTTGCAACTTCTGTATAATTATGATTGTTTTTATTTAGCTGTTTGTTTATTGTAGTTAAACAGTTGTGAGCAAACCTCAAACAGTAAGCTGTGACCCTGACAAGTTTGCTGAAATCAGAATAATGTTCATAATTAGTGATTGGTTCAACCTTTTCATTTGAAAAGATTAAATTTAATGTCAAGTTAACTTGTTCCACAGGCCATTGGTCTGTATTACAGAGCCACTTAGGTCCCATGAACCAAGTTTTGTTTGACTTCAACAACTTGTAGGATAAACCTCTGGTCAGAAAGTCTGCTGGATTTTGTTTAGTTGGAACATAGTGAAAGTTTACTTGTAGTCTTTCATTAGCTTCAGCTATTTCTTTTAGCCTATTTCTTGCAAAGATATTCTTACTATTAATGCTAGCATTCCGTATCCAGGCAAGACAAATCTGACTGTCAAGCCAGATGTGGATATCAGTTATGTTCACAACATGGTAAGCATCCTTAAGCAATGAATTGGTTTTAATGGCTAACGCAGCAGCCAATAGTTCCAGTTGAGGTATGGTTCGGGTAGGTTTGAGGGGTGCAACTTTCCCTTTTGCATAAATTAGATGATTTTCTGTAGGACTTACAAGGTATGCACAGTACCCATAAGCATGTGTGCTTGCATCAGCAAACACATGAAGTCTCTGTGGCTTATCCCTAAACCCACAGCACCTTTGAATTTTAATGTTCTGCACTTTTGTTAAATCAGCAGCTAACTTCTTCCAAAATTTTTGCTATCCATTTGTTATTGGATCATCCCACCCAACATTTGTCATCCAAACTTCTTGGAGGAGAATCTTTGATTTTATTGTTGAAGGCAGGAATAGACCCATGGGGTCAAAATTTTTTGAAGCCTCTGATAATATTTGTCTTTTAATATTTACTTCCTCATCAAGTTTAAAACCTTTAGTACAGATTGAATCATGACTGATAGAAGATGCATCCAAATAACAGTTCATACCTAAAGTTTTAACTCTGTCTGATGGATCAGTAAGACCATTATTATCCTTTAAAATCTTTTTGTTTAATTCCTCATCATTTGAAATCCACGCACTAAGTTCAAAGTTACCTTGTTGCATAATGTTTTGAGAGTGTTCATAGACCTCAGATAATTCAGATTTTGTTGTTGTTGAGCCTATTAGATTGTCTACGTAAAAATGTTCCTTGAGGAAATTCATTGTTAAAGAGTTATTAAACTGGTTCAAATGATGTCTAATTGTCATTGCTAATAGGCTAGGTGAGCAATTGGCTCCAAACAACACAACATTAAATCTATAGGTTATGAGCCCTTTATTCAAATCAAATGGATCCCTGAACCATAAGAACCTAAGTTGGTTCTTGTCATATTCATTTTTTAGATTTATTCTCAAAATTGCCTTGAAATGTCACTTTGTACGGCATATTTATCTAACCTGAGGAGCCAAGTGAACACCTCTCCTCCTTTCTCTCCTTTCTCTTGGGGGATAACGCCACCTCCAAGTTTCCTTGTTGCACCTACAGCATCCCCCACCCCCCCTTTGCTTGCAAGCAAAGGGGGGTGGGGGATGCTGTAGGTGCAACAAGGAAACTTGGAGGTGGCGTTATCCCCCAAGAGAAAGGAGAGAAAGGAGGAGAGGTGTTCACTTGGCTCCTCAGGTTAGATAAATATGCCGTACAAAGTGACATTTCAAGGCAATTTTGAGAATAAATCTAAAAAATGAATATGACAAGAACCAACTTAGGTTCTTATGGTTCAGGGATCCATTTGATTTGAATAAAGGGCTCATAACCTATAGATTTAATGTTGTGTTGTTTGGAGCCAATTGCTCACCTAGCCTATTAGCAATGACAATTAGACATCATTTGAACCAGTTTAATAACTCTTTAACAATGAATTTCCTCAAGGAACATTTTTACGTAGACAATCTAATAGGCTCAACAACAACAAAATCTGAATTATCTGAGGTCTATGAACACTCTCAAAACATTATGCAACAAGGTAACTTTGAACTTAGTGCGTGGATTTCAAATGATGAGGAATTAAACAAAAAGATTTTAAAGGATAATAATGGTCTTACTGATCCATCAGACAGAGTTAAAACTTTAGGTATGAACTGTTATTTGGATGCATCTTCTATCAGTCATGATTCAATCTGTACTAAAGGTTTTAAACTTGATGAGGAAGTAAATATTAAAAGACAAATATTATCAGAGGCTTCAAAAAATTTTGACCCCATGGGTCTATTCCTGCCTTCAACAATAAAATCAAAGATTCTCCTCCAAGAAGTTTGGATGACAAATGTTGGGTGGGATGATCCAATAACAAATGGATAGCAAAAATTTTGGAAGAAGTTAGCTGCTGATTTAACAAAAGTGCAGAACATTAAAATTCAAAGGTGCTGTGGGTTTAGGGATAAGCCACAGAGACTTCATGTGTTTGCTGATGCAAGCACACATGCTTATGGGTACTGTGCATACCTTGTAAGTCCTACAGAAAATCATCTAATTTATGCAAAAGGGAAAGTTGCACCCCTCAAACCTACCCGAACCATACCTCAACTGGAACTATTGGCTGCTGCGTTAGCCATTAAAACCAATTCATTGCTTAAGGATGCTTACCATGTTGTGAACATAACTGATATCCACATCTGGCTTGACAGTCAGATTTGTCTTGCCTGGATACGGAATGCTAGCATTAATAGTAAGAATATCTTTGCAAGAAATAGGCTAAAAGAAATAGCTGAAGCTAATGAAAGACTACAAGTAAACTTTCACTATGTTCCAACTAAACAAAATCCAGCAGACTTTCTGACCAGAGGTTTATCCTACAAGTTGTTGAAGTCAAACAAAACTTGGTTCATGGGACCTAAGTGGCTCTGTAATACAGACCAATGGCCTGTGGAACAAGTTAACTTGACATTAAATTTAATCTTTTCAAATGAAAAGGTTGAACCAATCACTAATTATGAACATTATTCTGATTTCAGCAAACTTGTCAGGGTCACAGCTTACTGTTTGAGGTTTGCTCACAACTGTTTAACTACAATAAACAAACAGCTAAATAAAAACAATCATAATTATACAGAAGTTGCAACCAAGTACTGGATAGCGCATGCACGACAAAAGGAGTACAATAAAGAGTTAGAATTCTTGACTAATGGGAAACAAACAAAAGAACCTGTACCATCAGTAGTTGTGGATCTAAATTTGTTCAGAGATGAGGAATGCCATCTAAGGTGTAAAGGGAGATTAGACAAATCAAAACTGTCTTACAAAAGCAAACATCCAATCCTTTTACCTAGATTTAGCTATTTGACAACATTAATCATCAGACAAACACACACAATGATGTACATCATATGGGGGTACCACAGACACTAACTACATTAAGAAAAACTTATTGGATACCCAAGGGAAGGATCACTGTTAAAACAGTCCTGAGTGAGTGTATCACATGTAGGCGTATTCATGCTAGGCCCTATAGGATACCAAATCCTCCTGCTTTGCCAGAGGAGAGAGTTACTCTCAACAGACCCTTTGAGACTGTAGGCATTGACTATACAGGAGCATTGACTGTGGGGTTGGTTGACACTGAACAAAAAATGTACATTGTACTGTTTACATGTGCTGCCTCACGAGCTGTTTATCTGGATGTTGTGGAGGACCTTACAGCAGAGTCTTTTGTTGCTGTCTTTAAGAGATTCTGTGCACGACATTCAGTACCCAAGACAGTTTGGACTGACAATGCTACATATTTCAAGGCTGGTGAACAAGTCATCCACGATTTGTTAAGCAATGAATTCACACAATTATATATACAAAATTCAAACATAAAGTGGAAGTATATTCCGGTTGCCTCTCCTTGGTATGGTTCTATCTGGGAGAGGAATATACAAGCAGTAAAGAATTGCTTGAAGAAAGCAAATGGTAAAAAACAGATACACTTGTTTGAGTTGCTCACTCTCCTGGCTGAGATTGAGAACATCATTAACAATAGACCACTCACTTATGTAAGTGACAACATTAATGATCCCGGAACCATTAACTCCAAATCATTTGATTCGGGGAGAACAAGTTAGTCTCCTGCCGGACTACTATATAGACTCTTCAGAAGACCCAAACTGGACTCAACGACATGATGAGCTCCAGACTAAGTTACAACATTTAACTAGAGTTAAAGCTCATTTCATTAAACAGCGGAAAACTGAGTACTTGATGGGTCTAAGGGAGAGACATAAACAAATGACTAAGAAGGATTGGTCTGACACAATTAAGGTAGGGGACCTTGTTCTCATACATGACAGTACTCCAAGACAATACTGGCCTCTGGCTAGAGTTTTAGAACTCAGACCAGGGGCAGACGGGGTAACAAGAGTGGTCAAATTAAGGACTTCAACGGGTGACACAACAAGAGACATTTCTCTTTTGTACCCCTTAGAGCCTGGACCCAAAACAATGGACTTTGGAGAACCTTCTCCACCGCCAGTAACAACTGGAGACACTGAACTTCCAGTAACTATTCCTTTGACAGTAGGAGTGGTAACGCATCCTACTACAACATTGACAGACACATGACCTCAGCGACAAACAGCATTAAAGGCGCGACTAGTTTTACAACAAAAAATAGATGCTGGGGAATTGTAATTTTATCTTCTAACTTTCACTTTTCCTTTTCTTATGGTAAAGACCATAGACAGTTTCATCTTATGGATGTATATTTTCTCTTCTAATTAAATGCTACATCTTCTCCATGAGATGGTGAGGATAGTCACTGTTAATCAGATTAACAGGCATTTACAGTCAAATAGTTAGCTAGTCTATACTCAGACATAAAAATTGGTGACATTGACACCAAAATTTTTATCTCCCGGGGCCCCCAGTATATGGAAAACTGATGTGTGGGTAGTTGGGATGTAACGAAAATGGTTCACTGAGTAGGTAGGTAGTTAATCGAACAATTATTAAATTCCTTTTATGTCAATAACTGGGTGGATGAAACCAATTGGTTGCTCACCAGAGTTATTCTCCACACTAGTATTTATATACTGTGTGACAAGAGCGTGCTCGGTAATAGATATACATTACCGATCAACCAACCAAAAAAACCAAGAGGTCGCTGGTGGAAAAAGCCCAGCGAAAAGGTGGACAAGGGAACGAAAACGAGGAACGGGGCTACAAGACGGAACGAGGGAAGGGGGAAGAACAAACAACGGAAAAAAGATCCCCACCAGCAAGTACGCTCTCAACAATTAAACAAAAGGGGAAAAGGGTCTCTAATAACTAGTAGTAAGTGACTAATTGTGTTTTTAACCCAGTTAGAAGTAAACGCAGTAAATTAAGCTGGGTCAGACAAATTAGGCCTACATTGTGGCCTAAGACCTAGCATCAACTCATAGCGTAACAAAGGTGAAGGTAGATTGCCCTAACCTAATTTGGTGAGGAATCCTACTGTGGACCTCAATTTATCTGCCCGCTCTGGACCATTTCCGGAATCTCTAGGCTGACCCCTACAAGGCTAGACTTAATCTACTCTATAGTTAGACTGTGGATATAAGGGGTGGGTTAATTGTGGACCAATTGATACAGAGCATTTTTCACATAAGGTTTAAAATGAATGGTGAAGTAATTGAGGAAGTACAAGAGTTTAAGTAATTGGGTCAAACTATTACCAGCTCCTTGAGTGATGACTCGGATATAAGAAAACAGTCTCGAAGCCTGTATGCTAAAGCGAATATGACCATAAGGAGCTTTCGTTTCTGTACAAGTGAAGCTAAAGACACACTCTTTCGTACTTTCTGCAGTAATATATACGGTCTGCAACTCTGGGTGAATTATAAAAAAGGTTCTGGCAGTACCCTAAATTTGCTGTACAACAGTTCTTTTAGACTCTTACATAAATTACCCCCGAGATGCTCAGCTTCGCAAATGTTTGCTACCCGCAATGTCCCGAGCTTCCCGGAGGTAACAAGACGTGCTCAACACATTCTAATGCAAAGAATTAAAAAATCAACCAACCCGATCATCCAAGCTATCCATGAGTCCTGCCATTTATCCTCTAAGGCCTAAGCTATGGACTTCTTGGTACGAAAACGTCTGTCTGTCTGTAGCTCCACTTAACTTCGACAGTGCAGTATTATTTCTAATCAATTGTATATATTTCTACCCTTAGTGTATGAACTGTCATTGTATTAATAATATTTGCCATATGGACTATAGTCTGCCAATAAACCTTTTCATTTTCATTTTCATATAGCAAAATTGGGGTAGAGTTACCAGATGCTCTTATTACGAAATGTATTTAAATCAATATATTTAATTTAAATACTCTTAACACGTGTACATATATATGTAATAATAACAATAAGTCAATATTTAAATTTAACACATTGTGGTTTGTCAAGACCATAGTTCTGGTACGTTCTACGGTCACAATGACTGAAAGGACAGTGAAGCATGCTGATAATGACATGAAATCATCATAAGATCTAATACTTTTTGTCTAAGTATATGCAATTTGCAAACTCCTCTAAAGTGTATAATTATAATCAGTCGTGTGTGTGGAATAAATCTTCAAACTACTTTTGCCGTGTATATATATATATATATATATATATATATATATATATATATATATATATATATATATAATCTTGTTTCATGTTTCATGATTATGCAAAGAAACTAGGCTGTGGCGGGGTTATCTAGCTATGTTGCTCGACATAATACTTAAATACTATTTAAATTCGGTTGTGATGTCCGTTACAATAAAACAATAAGAGAGAACTTTATAAATTTTAGACAATGAGGAAACCTGTAAACTGTGGAGAGACTTGCTTGGTACTATATACGATGCAGGCAGGAAGGAGGGGCCAATCGCGAATCTCCGAAACTATTGAAATTACACCTTTTTTGAAAAGACTGTGTAGTGTGTAAGATGCATGCGTGTGTAGTAAGGGATATAGTGAGAAGCGCGTGTTTGAGAGTATGCTGGACTGCTTACAGGGTAGACGTGACATGTAAAAAGGCCAGATGAAGAGGACAGTGATGGGAGAAACAGGGTTCAGGCACTTCCTGCCTTCTGCTGGAATGCCACATACAAACTCCTTATATATATATATATATATATATATATATATATATATATATATATATATTATTTATTTATTTAAATTCGACTCTTGTAAATATGCATAGCGGGTTATTATGAGTCAGAAGTTATAATGAGATCGATGTACAGTTCCCTCGAATGATCTGTTAAATAATTTTAAATTAAATATTAGGGCTCGCTTACGCCATTGCAGAATCGAATATCGCGTGATGATACAACTTTCAGTTTTACGTTTTTAATACAAGTGAAAAGCGTATGGTGCGTTCTATGAGTACATTATTATGATTGAAAGTATTTTTGTGGCCATTTGTACAGAAAATGATGTTTTTATACGAGATCTGATATCATAAAGTATTAAATTATAAGATTTTAAACGTTGTATAACGGTAGGCTTCAGTCTGTAAAGACATGATTGGTACAGCTAATGACAAAAACAATAAGCATGAACATTCTGTGTGATTGATGTAAACAGTGGCCTGACTGGTGTGAAAACAAATACGTTTATTATGAGAATTATGAGGAATTGTGAACAGCCGTTAAATTAGAGAAATGATAATTAAAGTAATGTGAATAGTCCTAACTATAACTACAAGTAGAAAGGTTCTTAATGAAAAATCTCTCAACTTTCAGTACCTATTTCCCGCTGCATCTATTTAAAAATGACAACCCACACAAATTCGACATCCCGTTTTCTTTAATTGCATCTAATAAAATTTTTTACCCGAACCTACTTATTTGGATGTATATATATATATATATATATATATATATATATATATATATATATATGATAATAATAATAATAATAATAACAAGATTAGTTGCAGCTAATAGTCGTTAAAGAAAGTTAAACTTACCTACACCTCTCAAAACATTACTGTGCGAAAAATATAGCAAGATTGGGGTATAGTTGCCAGATGCTTTTATTACGAAGGGAATTGAAATCAATATATTTAATTTAAATACTCTTAACACGTGTACATATATATGTAATAATAACAATAAATCAATATTAGTAATAATATTTAAGTGGATGTTTAGAGGAGGATAACAGAATTGTGCTTCAGTTTCAAAGCGCGTTACGCAACTTGATGTTCTTTTTAACACATGCAATTTTATAACGAAATTTGCTGTATAGTAAAATTATTAATTCACATACCAGAAGATAGCATGTGAAAGTGAATGTGATGGTATATCGATGTAAATAACAGAAAACTACATATTTAAAAGTAAATAAACAAATATGCGTGTATATATATATTGTATTTGAAGGTCATCTCGTTTGAAAATAAGCCAGTTTCCCTTAAAAAAGAGAGAAATTAATTTATTTAAATTAAAATGATAAATATTCATTTTATTTTTCATAATACAGATCTTAAACAAAGAACTTGTTTTCGATTTAAAATATGATCACTCTGATTTTCATTTATGTATTGTTCGCAATTTGTTAACATTTGAAAATTGGATGTGTTGATGCAACTCGTTAGGCTATTAAAACCTTTCAGATATTCGTTTTCATTTCTACTGTCTTCTAACTTGCCTGAACAGAAAGTACTCGAATGTATGTATGTTTTTCATGTTTGTTCTTGTTTGCCTCATGAAAGAACTTTTTTTGATGGAAAGGATCAACCCTTTCTTAAATTTTTTTTGAAGGAAGGTGAAGACGAATCATTTTTAAAATTAATTTTTTAAATTTAATTTTTAAATTTATTTTTAAATTTATTTTAAATTTATTTTTTTTTTATTTTTTTCCCCTTTTTTTCCCCTTTTTTTTTTTTTTTTTTTTTTTTTTTTTTTGAAGGACCATGAAGGACACCTCATAAAGGAGGGACCGCCATGAAGGACGGTGGAGGACCTCCATGAAGGACGGTGGAGGACCGCCGTGAAGGACGGTGAGGGGGGTAATTTTCAAATTGATCCATTCTCTGTCCGACTTCTTGCAGGTATACTACTAACGTTTAATTTTTGTAGTTTAATTACAGTATTCTTATCTGAATATGCCGTTGGGAAGCATGACGGCTTTTCACGCAAAAGTCTTTGAGATTCATTTCTATTTTTGCAAAGGAAACTAAGAATGTAAATAGAATTAATGGAAAATAAAATACAGTTGCATTTAGTTAACTCTATCATTACAAATTAAAATTGAAATAATCTTTAAAATAATAGAAAAGGAAGAGATAAACAATATGGTACGATGAAAGAAATAATAATAATAATAGTAATAAATAATAGAAAAAGTGGTAAACAATGTATGTTGAACACCAATAATATAATTAGTTTTCTATTATTACGAATGAAAAATCATACAATCTTAAATAATAGGAATACAAATATATGAGGCATATTATATATACACAGGGTGTCTGAGGGTGAGTCACGACAAAATGTCATAACTTCGGGAGCTTATAGCTTGGTCATTCCCAGTCAAAAACTTCTATGAACATAGATCCGATTCTTAATCGGTTATGGAGCTATGGATATTTGAATTTCAAGCATGCGAATGCGTGACCTTGAACTGAATTGACAGTTACTTACCGAACCGAACTAACTACGCAGTAGCATGTTGTGTTTCACAGCGTGCAGTTGATGTTTTGTGCGTTCAGTATGCCTTTTACGTTTTCAAATGCAGAATATGCGATATGGTGTATGTTTACGGATTTTGCGATGGAAATACTACTGCTGCTGTCGCTGAATACCAGCGACGTTTTTCAAATCGAAGAATTCCCGATCGACGAGTGTTTAGCAACGTTTTTGCAAGAGAATGGTTCATTTCCTAGCGTTACTGTTTTATCTGAGCGTCAAGTACAACAAGATGTGCTGACAAGAAAACATTATTCAGATGGTACAGCGGAGTCATCATGTTAGTACGCGAAGGATTTCCACACGTTCCCACAAACGCGAGTATGTAGAACGTTACACGAAGAAGGCATGTATCCATACCACGTACAGCGCGTTCAGCACCTCCAACCTGGGGATCGCGCCAACGGCTGAAATTTTGTAATTGGCTCATTGCCGATCGGACAATTGCATCAATACGTCTTGTTCTGTGATGAGGCTCAATTCACCGCGACGGTGTCAACAACACTCGCAATTCACATGTGTGGTCAGAAATGAATCCTCATGCCATTGTGGAAAGTAATCTACGATTTCTGCAAGACGAACTGCACCACTGTTAGGAGATTGTACCTTTGGCAACATGATTGCGTATGTACTTCCAACAAGACGGAACTGCTCCCCATTTTAGCCGTGCAGTGAGCACGCATCTCAATGATCCCTTCCCTGGTCGATGGATCGGTCGTGGTGGTGCACAAAATTGGGCACCCAGGTCTCCAGACCTAACCACTCTAGATTTTTATCTGTGGGGGCACATGTAAAAAAGGTTTATACTTATGTATAGGGTAATTTTTTAGGGCACACAGACGAACTTGTAGTTGACAGAAGAAGTGAATTCTGTTAGTGGTATACTGTACATTAAATCTTGGTCAACGTAATAGTTATGAAACCTTCGGTATTTACGGTGGCCGGTATATTCCCCACGGTATATTCCACCACGGTAAATTCCACCAGGTAAATTCCACCAAAGTAAATTCCACCAGGTAAATTCCACCAATGGTAAATTCCACCAGGTAAATTCCACCCAAATTATTTAAAATAAAATATGATTTAAATAGTAAAATGTAAATATTTTATTCATATGGGTACAAATAGAAGAATACAACGAATATTACAATAATTTATGGTGCTCTTCCAATATGTGCTCTACCGCGAAATTTACATTCCAATACGTGATCTACCTTAGATTATTCGGATTAGCAGCAGGTACGTTAGTTAGCCTTATAAGGCTAACTAACGAAAATATCACGACTTAACCTAACCAATCGTCAAGGGCGTATAGTTGACCTAACGATTGGTTAGGTTAAGTCATGATATTTTCGTTAGTGCTAATCCGAATAATCTAAGGTAATATTTACATTTACTTATTTAAATCATATTTAAGTAATGTAAGTAAAAGTAAATATTACCTTAGATTATTCGGATTAGCACTAACGAAAATATCATGACTTAACCTAACCAATCGTTAGGTCAACTATACGCCCTTGACGATTGGTTAGGTTAAGTCGTGATATTTTCGTTAGTTAGCCTTATAAGGCTAACTAACGTACCTGCTGCTAATCCGAATAATCTAAGGTAGATCACGTATTGGAATGTAAATTTCGCGGTAGAGCGCATATTGGAAGAGCACCATAAAATTATTGTAATATTCGTTGTATTCTTCTATTTGTACCCATATGAATAAAATATTTACATTTTACTTATTTAAATCATATTTATTTTAAATAATTTGGGTGGAATTTTACCTGGTGGAATTTACCATTGGTGGAATTTACCTGGTGGAATTTACTTTGGTGGAATTTACCATTGGTGGAATTTACCTGGTGGAATTTACTTTGGTGGAATTTACCATTGGTGGAATTTACCTGGTGGAATTTACCGTGGTGGAATTTTCCGCGGTGGAATTTACCTAGAACCGGTATTTACAGTCAATAGCAAATACAACAATTTGACAAGAAAAAGTAAAATACAGTTTGTTAAATAGAATATTATAATCTGTCACATCAAAAGCCGTACTCAAATCTATAAATGTGGAGATCATTATTTTTGTTCTCTTTAGCGATAGTGGCATTATGTACAAGATACAAAATAGTCATTTTTGTTGTTTAGTTTTACGGAATCTCAGTTGATCGGGCGGTAATAAGTTATACGATTCTAAATAATGATATCTCCTATCTTTTACAATTTTTTAAAAAATTTTACTAAACACAGATAATGAACAGACTGGTCTATAATTCGTTGTTATCGTAGGATCACCGTCCTTGTAAAGTGTGTTACACAGCCAGTTTTCAGCATTGATGGAAATAAACCTTTAGTAATACTTATGTTGGCAATTTTTGCCAAAGTTGCTGATTCTTATCTTTAACAAGTTTCAGTATAAGCACAGAAATATTATGAATGTTGTTATTAGTATTTTTCATTATACCAATGATGTTATGGACCTCATTAGAAGCAGCAGGAACAAAAGGAAATGAATTTTGTGGGCTGGGTGCCATCATCTATGATCAAATTTCTTTTCAAAACGCACAAACTTAACAATACCATGACCTTTTGTTAAGTTAGTTAGTCAGTTTATTAACTCCTTTAGTTTGAAGATAAGTTTTATGCCATGTCGTTTGGATTGGCAATGAAAAATCCCCTATCACTCGTGTTAGCTATTTTATTTAAGGAATTTTTTGAAAGTAGAATTTTATCCACTGTTGTTAATTTCAACATTGTTTGGTACCGGTATATAATGATGTCTTATGCCTTTGGCCTCATAATTTGGATGTTGATGAGTTCCTTGATGGCTCAATGATTTAATCCGTTTATAAAATTTACTGTTGAAAAGGAAAATGACGAATGCTTATCATTTCTGGATCTAAAACTTCAGAGGTGCATGATTCATTTCAAATATGAAGTTTTTTCGGAAGCCCACTAATAATAACTCGTACGTTCATTTTTATGGTGACCAGACCATCATCCATAGAAAAAATCTTGTTTTTCTCCGATGTTTCTCAGAACATTTAGAGTTGTTAGTCCTGAATTTTTAGATTCTGATTTATGCAATATTATGAACACTGATATTAAACTATGTTAACCTACTCCATTTCTAGAAAATTGTTCGAGCAAAGTGTAATTAGAAGGAATTTGATCATAAAAATATCCTTAGTCTACCTTACCATGTAAATTTTAAACATCTTCTGACATTACTTTCAACAACAACTGGCATCAGAGTAGTCTTTAAGTATACAAATAGTGTTAAATCTTTTATAATAAAGAACAGCCCAGATAATGCGGGTGGCTGTGTCTATTCGATTGAATGTAAATGATGCGACTCATTTCATTTCGGTCAAAATGGAAAAACTTCATACGTCAGAGTAAAACGACATAAACATGGGTGAAGGATGACAAATAATTCTGATGCATTGTTTAACCATATCTATAGATATAATCATAGTATTAATTGGGAGAGTTCTAAAATTCTCGCTAAACATAAAGACATGACTGAAGGGAACAGTGTGGAATGTGCATTCATCTATTTTATAAATAATTCCAATAACAATTCGGGGACATGTAAAATGGATCATATCTTGTTAAAATACCTTTTGCTAATTTCCTCCTAACTGTTTTGTCTACGCTCTACTAAGATATATATTTTTGCCAGGTTGTGCATCATATATATACATATATACACACACGCTGTGCTTTAATTAGTTCTTCATATTATAATTAAAGCCATCAATTTCTTTTAATTAATTTGATTCAGTAAATTAATTATATTTCTTCAAAGAGACATTAATTTTTGCTGGTGCGAAGAAGACCAATCACTTTCCTTGTTGCTGAGGGAAATAAATTTGACCGTGAATGGAAAATATAGCTTTTAAAAAATTTCCCCAAAGTAGTTCGTACGCAATAGAAAGGGTTTAAATAATTGATTTAACCAATTAATCTTGATGACTTTTTTGAAAAATTTTAAACTGAAATTCTAAATGTTTACTAGGACAACCCCCCCACCCCACCCTTTTTTCTTTTTAGTCTAATAATCTGCGTGAACGCAAGAAATGTTGCATTCCCACGAAAAGAACTGTTCCACATGGATAATTAATCAAACAGGATTTTCTGCTAACATGGTTCCTATTTCGTTCTCACTGTTATTATCATTATTATTATTATTATTATTATTAGTGTTATTATTAGAGATAGATATAATAGAAACCTACTCTCTAAACAAAACATTTATATATATATATATATGTGTGTGTGTGTGTATAATTTTCTCCGATCACTTTTTCTTCTCCTGGAAACTGGAGATAGAAAGGTTGAAATGAAAAATTATATAAATTTTGATGTCATACACCTTCCAGATTGCATCGGTATTAAATTTCAATACATGCAATCAATTCAACAGAAATAATGATTCATTTGTGTCTTATGCATTTGATCGAAATTGGTTATTACTCGTTGCCACACAAGAGGATTCAGTTGGCTTTAATTGGAAAATGACGTTACGAGTATTATATGGATTCTTACACACACACACACACACACACACACACACACACACACACACACAATTTAATTGTGAAATTCATCCCACGCATATATATATACACAAGATCCGTACACAATTATATTTAACTGGATCACGTTTCCTACTGATTAACGATTCCTACTGAATTCATATATATATATATATATATATATATATATATATATATATATATACACACCTCCGTGTGAAGAGAGACCAACGCACGAAACAACATAAGGTTCATAAAGTGTATATATATATATGGGCTACGTCGTGGCCAATGTCGTAACACCGCTTCCCTGGGATGAAGTTAAGCGACATTGGGTCTGGGTAGTAGTTGGATGGGAGACCGTCCTCCGCGCCCACATTATGTAGCGACCCGTGGTTCGGATCCCACGTAAAGCTATAGGTCCCCTCAGTCATATGTCCCCTATGACCTTAAATGTTGCGAAGAAGGTTAAACAACCCCAATATAAAAAATATATATGTACACACACACACACACACACCTTGTTGTTAACCTTGTTGCTGTTCCGTGCGTAGCCACGTACACCCGGCTCATCTGGTACCGTCCTGAGCCAGGCATCTAGCCTTCTCTTGAAGACTTCAACTTTGACCCTTGTAACGTTTCTGAGGTCCTTTGGAAGCTGGTTAAAAAGTCTTGGCCCCCTGACAACCAAGCTATTTTCCTTCAGTGTTGAAGAGGTTCCTTGCAGGGCCTTTAATTTGGGAACATTACACATTCTGACTTTCCTATTTTCCAGTGTTGTTTGAATGGTAATTGTGTTTAGTTTTAGGTTTGGTACCAGTTTTTCGATCATTTTCCATATGTAGATTATGGTGTACCTCTCTCTCTTCTTTCCAGGGAGTACAGATTTAGTTTACGTAGTCTTTCCCAGTAGATGAGTTCTTTGCAGCCATCAATGTCGGCTGTGAAATGTGTCTGCGTTTCTTCTAGTTTATTAGTTTCTTCCTTTTTATATGGGGACGTCAAAACTGAGCAGTATTCAAGTTTTGGTATAATCAGTGTTTTTAGCAGGGGGATCATTACTGTCCTGTCCCTTCTGTTGAACGTTCTTAATACCTTTAAATTGGATAGCTTTTCACATTTTTATCTGATGAAAGAATTTTTGGCGAGTTGGAGAACAGATTTTGCACAATTCCGGCCATAAATATACACTGAGTGAGAGTCAGGGGTTGGATGGCGACGGTAACTTTTGAAAGCCTCCTCTCTGTTGCGAATAACAATAGAACAAGCAAAGTTAAAAATAGGAAATCAAAGTAGTAATGGCTAAGGCCCCCCCTCCCCAAATCGACGTTGCCAAAGTGTCAAATTCACCTCTTATTGAGAGGATCCAAAAACCGAATTGGAACGATAGGAGAGGAAATAATTATAAGACTGTCGGAGGAGGAACCCAACGGACAAAAAAGTATGATAGCGTAAGAAGAAGGATGAGAGGTAAGAAATAAACCCAGAATGTTGGGCCTATCTCCAAGTCGATCGGGTATACGAGTAGGGTGCTGCACAATCTTTTCTAGATTATTCAGGATAGAAAATTTGTAAGCTAGTTCACCAAGGATGTTAGTGAAATGGAAGGAAAGCCAAAGGTGGCAGTGAACACTGATCACCTAAGGCAGAGATTTCAGCGAATGGAAAGTGGGATAGAATGTATTCCACTTTGGAAGTGAGGTAGTCAAAAAATTCTGGATAATTATTAGAATTAGGAGAAAAGTAGACAATGCAGATGCATTTAGTTTGAGATTGCCATGTAACTTGTAAGCCGTAGCCAGAGGGTATAGAATTCGGAGGATTCGAGTTCGAAAGTACGAGAACAAGTTAGGTCATTGCGTACATACACGCAACATCCACCTTTGGAATGAAATTGAGTATAAAGAAAGTAAGAGGCTACAGCAAAGTGGGTATTGTCAGTCGTTCCAGACACCTAAATTTCAGTGAGGAAGAGAAGATGAAGTTTAGAGGTGGAGCGGTGGTGTTCAACAGATTGAAAATTTGAGGAAAGGTCACAAATGTTGTAGAAGTTTATGAAAAGTAAATCAGGCAGAGGCCCAGAGCATCTCGAATGGACGCTAGCAGATGCAGCCCCGGTGGGGTGTACGTTCCCGGTATCGATAGCAGGGAAGCCAGAAGTAGGGACATTTATGGTCCCCTCCACAGGGGCCTTCAAGGCTCTTGAAGATGTTGCCATTGTTTTCTTTTATTTTTAATTTTGAAAAGATTATAAAGTGTGTAAGATGCATGTATGTGTAGTGAAGAACAAGGAGAGAAGTGTGTGTTTGAGAGCATGCTGGGATGCTCACAGGGTAGACGAAACACGGAAACAGATTAGCTAATGAGGAGAGTGACAGGAAAAACGGGAGTTCCAGCACTATCTGTTTTTTTGTCTTACGTCTCACCCCCTCCCCACCTGAGTACTTCCTTAGTCGATCGGTGTCTGGTGTCTACAATCTCCTCCAATTGGATTGTCCGAGTTTTTAATTCTTCGCATAAAATTGTATTGGGCACGTCTTGTTACCTCAGGGAGGCTCGGAACGCTGCTGTTAGCGAACATTTGAAAAGCTGAGCATCTTGGAGGTAACTTGTGTAGCCTTCTATAGGGTTTGTTTAAAGCAAATTGAGAGTTCTGCAGGAGCCATTTTTATAATTAACTCAGAGTTGCTGCCCATAAATTAGTGCAGAAAGTACGAAAAAAAGTGTTTTTAGCTTCGCTTGTACAGAATTTGAAGTTATAATCATATTTGCCTTAGGATAGTAATTTTGATATTGTTTCCTTATGTCTGAGTTGTCACTCAAGGAGCTGGTGATACTAAATGAAAAAAACTTAACTTTTTTCTACGTGAAGGTCAAAATATGAAAATAAAAACCCACTCTAATAGACAGAGTTTATTTCCACAACAGTTTCGATGCCCACTGGCATCCTCCTCGGGTGGATACAGAAAAACGAATGAACCAAAACAAGAGAGAAAAACAGTCCAGGGACCGACCATTAAGAAATTCGCACCTAGGTTAGATCCCATTCTCCCGACACCGGAAGGGCATTTTCATTAAAGGGACCCGCTTATAAGTACATTCGCACAAATTTAAAACTATCTTCCTGTTCTAAACATACAGATTCTATTATTTTTTTTTTTACATAATTATTACATTTATTATTGCATTGTTATTTATTACAGAAATTATAAATTTATTATTACATTGGTTATTACATTGTTGTTTATTATACAGAACTTATAAACCAAAAAACGAATGAAAAAGGCGAGAAGGAAACAATCCGGAGACCGTTGGGAAATTCGCACCTGGGTTAGATACCGTTCTCCCGACACCGGAAGGGCATTTTATTACAGGGTCCCGCTTATAAGTACATTCGCACAAATTAAAACTACAGGGTCCCGCTTATAAGTACATTCGCACAAATTAAAACTATCTTCTTGTTCTATACATACAGAGA
This sequence comes from Bathynomus jamesi, assembly GCA_023014485.1. Lineage (NCBI taxonomy): Eukaryota > Metazoa > Arthropoda > Malacostraca > Isopoda > Cirolanidae > Bathynomus > Bathynomus jamesi. Next base: position 460,649 of record JAJOZX010002868.1, read on the forward strand.
TTCTTGGTCAAAAAATCCCTTACGGAGTCGGGGGAACGTGTTCTAACCTAAGTGTGAATTTCTTAAAGGTCTCTGGATTGTTTCCTTACTCGCTTTTAGTAAATGTAATAATGGAAGTAATAAATGTGGAAATAAATATAAATGCAACAGATGTAATAATAAAGGTAATATTATAAATTTAATAATTAGGGTAAAGGTAATAATAATAAATGTTAAAAAAAAAAAATGTAAATACAATAATAAATGCAGTAATTATGTCAAAATATTAGAATCTGTATGTATAGAAGAAGAAGATGGTTTTAATTTGTGCGAATGTACTTATAAGCGGGACCCTGTAATAAAATGCCCTTCCGGTGTCGGGAGAACGGTATCTAACCTAGGTGCGAATTTCTCAATGGTCTCTGGATTGTTTCCTTCTCGCCTTTTTCATTCATTTTTCGGTTTATAAGATTTGTATAATAAACAACATGTAATAATAAATTTATAATTTCTGTAATAATAATAATGTAATAATAAATGTAATAATTATGTAAAAAAAATAATAGAATCTGTATGTTTTGAACAGGAAGATAGTTTTAAATTTGTGCGAATGTACTTATAAGCGGGTCCCTTTAATGAAAATGCCCTTCCGGTGTCGGGAGAATGGGATCTAACCTAGGTGCGAATTTCTTAACGGTCGGTCCCTGGACTGTTTTTCCCTCTTGTTTTGGTTCATTCGTTTTTCTGTGTCCACCCGAGGAGGATGCCAGTGGGCATCGAAACTGTTGTGGAAATAAACTCTGTCTATTAGAGTGGGTTTTTATTTTCAGCTGGTGATACTTTGACCCAGATACTTAAATTCTTGTACCTGCTCAATTGGTTCGTTTGTAAATTTGAAAATAATATAAGCTCTTTGGTTTGAGCTTTTGGGATAGAATTGCATAACCTTAATCTTAGTAACGTTAACCCTTTACTGCCCAAGGACAAATTTCTAACCTTTCAAATACACGCATTCATAACTTAACCCTACAAAATATTTGGGCAGTAAAGGGTTAAAATAAACGTCATGGTTCTGTGAATAGGATTTACAAATTTTTATAAGACGATTCAGACCTTTCCAGACCACATCATCGGCAAAGATGAAGTTATTTATCCTCATTGTCATCTATACAGCATTCCACTCTTGCCTCAATAAGAAAAGCAATTAATCCATCAATATACATATTAACAGCAGAGGAGAGAGTAAGGAACCTTGTTTAACTCCGCATGAGGAACCAAAACATTCCGGCAATACATTGCCCCATCTAACAGTAAAAGTTTGGGCAATATCTTATTTTGGCGTCCCAAATTATTCAACCAACCAAAAATAAACGGCACTCCAACACTTTCAAATTACTTGTTTATGCTAATTAAGTTAATTGACTGCCCGGTTAGGTCAACTGTACGCCCTTGATGATTGGTTAGGTTTAAGTCTTGATATTTTCGTTAGTTTGAACGAAATATCACGACTTAACCTAACCAATCGTCAAGGGCGTACAGTTGACCTAACTGGCTGGTTGAATAATTTGGGACGCCAAAATAGGATATCGCCAAAGTTTGGTGTGTGTACCAAAATTTCAACAAATTTAAAACATATGGTGAAACATTCCTGTCTTCTAATTGTTTAAATAGCATATTGTGGTTCACTCTTTCATATGCTGTGTTTATATCCAAAAAGCAATTATAAATAGTTGAATTACTGACCGTATATCTAAATACAATCTCTTTCAAAACATAAATACATAGGTCAGTTGAATGGGACCTTTTAAAACCAAACTGGTTAGGAGACGTCCATAAATAATCATTTAATCGGCGTAGCAAAAGTTTCTTAAGTAGTGTCTAAAAGTAGGAGGCAACAGCAATAGGGCTGTAGTTATCGCTGGATAGAATGTCCCAATATTTATTTTTGACAAGGGGTGTGATATAAACACTCCTAAACTTCGCAGAAATATAACGATGAGCAAGCATGGCTGAGAACAGTAATGAGATAGTTTAAATGCTCATTCGACAGGTCATCTATCCCTTGTGAAGCGCCTGTCTTTAGTTCTTTAATACGACTCTTAATTTCAGTTACTGAAGTCTCCGCATTTTCAATGGCCCCCGCCTAATGTCGTTCCATTGCAGCCTACATCAAGATTAACTCTTCCCACGCTGTTAAGGATGTCTGAATACTGCTTTCTCCATAACTCAGATATTTCTACTTTCCAGACACTCCACCAATTGTTGATGGAATGGCATTCTTAGCACCAATTTCTTTCTTGATAAATTTCGACGAATTTAATTTCGTCTGACAATGGTAAATTTAACCTTTTAATTAAAGCGTTAAAAGACTTAATGAATACGGTATTCTAAATGTGGAAATTTAATCATTATGCTGCGTAAGAAGGAAAACTGAAGAACACAATTAGGGAGCTGATATATGCAATAAGAGAAGCAGAGATAAGAAAAAGGAATAGTAGTCAAAATGTCCAGGTTCAAGGTAATGTAACTCTTTCTCAAGAGAAGGCTACAATCTTATTAAAATTAGTATTTTAGAAAACATACTGTATATATTACTTTACATTCGAATTAACTTGCGACAAACTGATGGATTTAATATTACATTTGTAACTTTTATGTGATTATTTTATTAAATTTTTCATTAACCACATATCTAAAATATAAGGATAAGACTGCATGTACAGACACCACCTGAATTTAACCTACTTACAAAATACACAACTCGACAACTGAGAGATTAAAAAATATTGACAAACTGATCTCCATTTAGCATCAGACAGACAGACAGACAGACAGACAGACATACAGAAAACAGACAGTGTCGAGGCGTGCAGTAACTTCAAAAGTTACAAGATTATTTCTCTTTGTAAAGGTTAAAGACACAAAGTTTCAAAGGCCAGAAAAGATTCTTTGATATATATTTGATGAATACAAATTTTGGAACCTGAAAGGAAACAACACGCGAATGTAAATTTAGTGAAAAATGTTACGAAAAATTAAAAAGAAATTCTTTTAACCATCAAACACGATGGATATAATTGGTCCCCCCCCCCCCCCCTCCCCACACACACAGACAAAATATTTTAGAATTTTAATTTAAATGTTTTTTTTCATATATTTTATCTATTTTCTAATCTGTTTGTGTCTCATTAAAATGTTATTTTATGTTGGTGGGTACGTTCACTGGTATAATTTTTTGGGCATAATTTTTCTCATAGCAGGAGCTTGATTTTTTTTAAATAACTTTTTCATATGATTTTTACATTTTTAGAATTAGTGTGTAAATTGTAAGTGACTTTACGATTTTGAAGGATGTATATATTACAGTCAATGTCTAAAATTAGGCAGTTTATAAGCTAACTGAAATTTTAGGCAATGTGTCAAGTGCTCGATTTACTTAATACTTAATTAAACCTAACCTAGCCATGATTTTTTAGGCAATATATTGGGAAATACCAGTGGGGCATGCATATGCAGCATCAGCAGAAAAATTAGGTTAGATTTTGTGTTTATCACCAATTTGAGACATTGCCTGAATTTCAGTCAATTTATAAATTGCCTAATTTTACATATCGACTGTAACATATACATTTGTTTGTTATAGGTTTTCATCTTACACTAGATAGGATGTTTTGGCTATATAGTATATGGGAAGAAATTTTCTCTAACTTGTCGATGGGGCTGTTATGAGTCTCAGATTTCATTCAGTAATATAAAGTCTTCGAAGGGGGGGGGAGGAGAAGAATGTAATAAGTTGTAATTAATTAAAGGAGATATGCGCGATGTTCAAGATGCGAGACACTAAATTAATGTAGAAAGGCTGACGACCAGTGTTCAGTTTTTTAACTGAAATAGTAGAAATTCCAGGAAATTCCAGAAAATTTATTTTTTTGGAGGAAGGAAGGGCCAAGGGCGAATAGAAAAGAAGAAGAAGAGACCCAAAATCAGAGGCTGGTAAATAACTAATAAGAGTGAAATACTAAAAGTACATTAGCGTTCGAAATTTATCTTCCTGTATGTAATTTTCTCGGAAATTTCTCTTTCGCACTGCAGCTATATAATGGAAAGTTTAATCTCAAATCTAAAAAAATGTAACAAAATTAAAATACTAGCAACAACATTAAAGAGCATCCAACACTCAGTTTCACCTCTCAAAAGTTTATGTCTGCACTCTTTAGAGCTTTTATGTACAGCGAATATGAGAAAGGATCTTTCTAACCGTTTACTCAACGGAGGTATTCTCAAAGACGGAATAAAATTAACGCTATAAGTACCTCCTAAAAGACAAATTTTTTTCAGGACAAAATTCTGAAGCTTACTCGACGAGAAATTTTTCTGAAGTTAAAAATACCCAACAAAAATGTTCCCACCTTCCAAACGACGACGAAACAAAATGATTTAAATCAATGTAACAATGTTTTTATTCAACCTAAACTAACCTAACTATAACTAGCCTTTATTTACAAAGCCAACTATCTTCTGTGGTTTATTTACCATCTAAATTGTAATGTTCCGGGAAAATCAATAAAGTGACCATTGACGAAAGGAGAATTCCCCCTTTTTTTATACATATATATACTTTTGCATTTCCGACAAAATTCTGTCAACACACTTTCCAAATCACTATCAGACACTTTCAAAGAAAATTTACACAAGGCTCAAACCCAATGTCGAGATTATTATTTTTGTTTACACCTTTGAAAGGCAGGCAAACAGCTCTTACTCTTCTTGAAAAAAGAAAGTAAAAAGAAATGCGAACGAAGGTTGGTAAAACTATAACTGTTCATGAAAACGAAGTACCCACCAATCACGCAGCGATTTTTACACGACTTTTATGACTAGTAATGGAAGTTCTGGATTAAGGCAGTATGTATGAAGAGCGTTTACACACACACACACACACACACACACACGTATATATATATATATATATATATATATATATATATACACACCAACACACACGAGTGTATAATAATATAGTTAGTTAGTTAGTTAGAACCTTCAGATACCTTCAGAAGGTTTCGAACGATGGTTCACGATCGAATTGCGGTCGACCCCTCTGCAATATCCCGCCTCATTTGCAGGATTTGGTGTAGGAGGGACTGGTGTCCGCTTTCTTCCTGCCCTCGTAGCCAGCCACGCATGGCTAGTCAGGGACTTTGCGCAAGAACCTGACCAGCTAGTTCTTGAAATTATTCAGTTTGTTGTGCTGGAGGTTCCTCAGTTCTTTGACAGAACATTATAAAGTTTGGGCCTCGTATTCTGACGGTTTTCCATTCTCGTTTTTATGTCCCCTGTCCCACCACAGCTGGGACAGTATAGAATCTGCCCCTTCTCTCATTCCAGAGAATGAAAGAAGAGGCAAAAGAATGGACGTTGTGTACCGCTCGCGTCTTTTTTCAGGGAGTGAGTTTGAGGGATTTTAGTCGGTATGGCTTCTACGTTTGCAATGTCTCGTTTACTGTATGGACTTGTGAGTAGTGAGCAATACTCAGTTACTAGTAGGACTAGACTCTTCCATAATTTGAGCATGATATTTGCTTTTCTGTTGTGGAAACTCCTTCAGATAATTCCCATTACTTTTCTAGCTGTTTGTGATTATAATGTTATAATGTTCTCTGAATTCTGCATCCGATGACATTATTATTCCAAGATCCCTGACTTGTGGGTTTGGTGTTATCTGTTTGGCTTTCAGTGTTTTGTAGCCTTTATTCTGTAGCACCTCTTATTACCATATCTTATAAGATGGAATTTCTTTTATTGAACTTCATATTGTAGTCTTCTGCCGACTTGAATAATGTTTCAATGTCATTTTGTAATTTTTTATGTCACCTTCTTGCATATATTTGTGTCATCTGTGAAACATGATACAATACTGTCATTAATATCTGCATCAATATCTGCAATCATTATTATAAACAACAAGGAAGCAAATATTGCACCTTGTGGGACAGAGCTCGGAACTTTGAGACTTCAGATTAACTCCATTTACTACCACTCACTGTCTTTTTGGTTAGAAATTAAATATCCATCGTCCAAGTTTTCCAGTAGTTCTTGTGTTCTTAAGTTGTGTGCTAAAATTTCATTATTACATTTATCGAAGGCTTAAACAAAATCAGCATATATCACATCTATGCTTTGTCCTCGACACAATGTCCTCAGTATTTTCTTTCTGGGGTCGAATAGCTGTGATAGGCATGATCTTCCAGCCCTGAAGCCATGTTGGTTCGGATTGAATAAATTCTTTCCTGTGGTAGCAAGCAGTTTTACCTCTAATTACCTGTTGAAAGCACTTATATGGTGGGAGGTGAGATCTACTGGCCAATAATTCTTAGGTACTGCTCTGTTATCTCCAATGAATAAAGGGGACAGTGTTCGTACTCTTTAATGGAGGTGGAATTTGTACTGTCGAGTGATTTTCTCCAAAGTTAGTAGAGAGGCTTGGCAATACTCTCTTTACATTTCTTCAGAAACGTGGTATTCCATGTGCTGGCCCTAATGCTGAATTACATCTTCAAGAACTCCAAATCTATCAATAGATTCGTGTCTGAAACTAGTTATTGCCTGATTTGTATCTGTCAAAGAATTCATCTGGATCTACTACTTTTTCTTGAACTTAGGGGTGCTAAACACAGAGTAAATTGCTCCTTTACCCTAAGGTCTCCACACGTAGATCTACGCCAGACGCAGGAGTGCCTCTAGACGTTAATTACACATCAGTTTCGCCATCTTGTGAATACAATTCAGATAACTTGAACTTTCAAGGTATGGAAAGAACCACCTTGCTGGGACGTTAAGGGTTAAACGGTTCACTAATTTTTTCTGGGTTACCTTGTGTATTCGGTCGCTCCATCTGTTAACGGGCCAATACTCTCTTTACACTGCATTTTTCTTTTCGCAAACGTGTAGAAGTATTTCGATTTTTTTTGTTTTGTTTTCTGTTATCATGTTTTCATCCTCGTTTTTCTTATGGATGGATGTTTGTTTTAGGTCCATTTCTATTTTGCATAGATTTTTCTCTTGTTTGAATCTCCATGCTTCAGTTCTGTATCGGTGGAGATTTTATATGGTTTGTTTCCGTTGCTTAAATAATGTCCTGATTTTTCTCTCGAGCTTGCTACGTTTTTTTTTCTCTCTTCGGAACATGGTTCAGCAATATGGGTTTAGTTTAATTTTCTGTTATAGATAATATTTCTTCTCGAGTCTTCTCGCGAAGTAGAATTCCCAATTTACTTTCTTGAAATCTTCATTTACACTTTCCCAGTCTACTTTCTTTGAACTTGTATTTAAGCCTTCAAATATTCCTTCTGACTCCCTGGGATTCGCTTTTGGACCTCTGGTTGCTGACTTTAATTGCATAGCGATTAGGTAGTGGGCAGAGAAATTTGTGTAGGTTACCTTTTTATTTTTTTAATATATCATTGTTATTTGTCAAAATTAAATCCCAAACGTTCTCTTCTCCAGTGACTTCACAGATTTCCTGGGTAAGTGCATAATGTTCCATAATATCTAATAGCATTATTGCCCAAGTTCTTTTGTAAAGTTACCATGAAATTTCTCAACACACATAACTTCGTTATTTTTCTTTCCTGTTATGAATGGAAAGTTAAAATCCCCACAAACTAAAATATTTGGTGCTGGGGTTTTAAGTGATTTTAACATGCTTTCTTATTTCATTTATAACGACTTGAAATTCAGTTTATATAGTGTCTGGTGGTCTGTACACGTTCATGATGATTAGCTTCAGTTCTTTTACTTCTATGATAAAATAAGAATTTCGACTGCACTGTTTGATTCGCTCACCTTCAGTTCACATGTGTGTGTTTTTCCTCTAAATACAATAGCCTCTTCCTTTTCTAGCAAATTTATCCGTACTGTATATGTAGTTCTGTACTGTTATTCCAGTTTTTCGATGCAGTTTTCATAGCCTTTTTCGTATTTATGTAAACGTGTTTCCGTTAGGCATATGATATACGTGCTTATTTCCAGAGCTAAATTTTGCAGGTATTGTAATTTACAGTCTGCATGGTCAATGTACAGATTTTGTACGTTTGTATACAATATATATACAGGGTTAAAAATATTTGTGCTTGATTTTTCTGAATAATGATGTTTCCTTGTCGATTTTGACGGTTCATGTTCGGTATTATTGACTAGGCTGTTGGAGATACTGGGGAAGCGGCCTTTGATACCATTGTGGTTTTTGAATTAACGGTAGATGGCGTTGTACTGGAGGGAGGTACATGTATTGCTGAGGTACATATATCTACAGAGTTCGGTATTTTCTCATTTCTTTTCAAAAATGTATTTCCTTGGACGTGTTGTTATTTCTTTTATTTTGGGTTTTGAGTCGTTATTTCTCTTCCTCTTCTTTGCGTACCCTTAATGTAAAAATACGGGCACTCTATATTTAAATGATTTTTCTCCCTAATTGATTTCCTGCCCATAGAAGGATAGTAACAGCAGCAATTTGTTCTGTACTGCAACTTCCACTTATCATCATGTAGAAACATTTTTTAGGGTTATTATGCAGTGGGCCCCCGCTTTTTGTCGTTCGCGCTTTTCGTCGTTTCACTTGTTCGTCTTTACCCATTATATACCCCAATTCCGCGTTTCGGCGCCTATCCACACGAGATTCGCTTGTTCGTCGCCACGTGTTCGCCCCAAATCCATCCACAGAGCCCCAACCCTCCACTTCCCTTGCCCCCATTTTCCGGTCTTCCGCCTCCAAGAAGCCCTCTACAAAGAGAGCCTGTCTCTCCCCATCTAGTCCCCAACCATCCACTTCTGCTGCAGACTTCCGTGAAGTAATTTTGGATGGAGATTCTCCTTCCAAGCAATGCTAAATTGCATTGTATGCAGGAAGTTACATTGCAACTTCCTCTCATCTGCAAAGTCTGCAGCAAGTGGATTGGGTGAGTGTTCTTTTGATTTTACACACATAATCAACACTCATACATTTCAAAAATTAATTTATCATCCACATTGTTTATCAAATGAACTTTCATTTTCATTTTGATATGTTAATGAAAGGTTGATTGTTCATGTTACGTTTCATTTTTATTATCTTTTGGTATTTTTACTTACACTTACATGCTATTTTATTGATTTTATCGTTGTATAATGTATATTTCATGTTTTCAGATATAAAATTACTTTAAAAATATTGCATTTTGAAGTTTTAGTAGGTACTCGGTGGGGAGTGAGAACGAATTAGGCGCTGATTATGTATTTCCTATACTCACTCTTCGTCGTTTCGCCCTTCGTCGCCTCCTTCAGGAACCAATTAACGACGAAAAGCTTGGGCCCACTTGCATGCATCCGAAGCCATATTTACACGGGCCTGTTTTGTAATATTTGTATATTATCTTTCAAATTCTGTACGAGTCCCCTGGGATTCAATTTCTTTCCTTTGTTCTAGCACCGCTTCTTCTCTACTCAGTGGTTTTTTAACCATTGGTGTGCTTTCGTTTCCTTTTCATGATGTTTATCTTGTGTAGGAGGTATTTCTTCGATTAAGGTTATTTCTGCACTTCCCTCCAGTAAGTTCCCCTCGATATCTTAAGTCTCATTTTTATTTGTACCGACGTTCTCCGTCATTTCCTCTCTTTCTGTCGGTGAAGTTATTGTAATTGTTTCGTCAGCAATATTCTCCATTCCAGTTTTATACTTGGCTGTCGTTTTCAATACACTTGACGCAAGCGAAGCCATAAAACTCAATGATTTTATTCGTTCTATTCATTGTTCTCCGGCCCTTTTATCGCGATGCTTAAATGTATCGAACAGAATGCATTTTAAGCCTGTGGTCTAGTCCCCTTCATTTTTGCAGTCGCAGAGCTGGTCCGCAGCGCATTACATTAAATATAAACTATCCATATTCAGCTTTCGGGATTTACAGCAACTTACACATTTTTTATATTTTTTTACATACTTTTGGTTTACTTACTCTCTCTTTCCTTTCGGCTAGTCTAGTTGCGTCCGCGAAATTTGATCTCACTCAGTTTTATGACCTTTTTCCAATTAATGTGTAACTGAACTTCAATGAAACTCCGAATTCCGTTTGAATGAGTTTCAATTTGTGTTGTTTTTCTTTGTGCACGCTGTATGGCACGAGCGTTCACTTTATATACACACACAGTATATACACATATATAATTTTTTTAAAGTGTGTAAATGCGTAAAAACACATTCATAAATGTATTACAGTAATTAAACATGTGCTGAAAGTAGTTGGCATGGCGTACTTACTTATAATTTATCTATAATTTCAAAAAATGCATAGAAATATCAAACCTATGATTTTATTTTGGGGAGCTGAAGACCCCGTAGGCCCCCTCTTGTCTACGTCCCTGTATATATATTATATACATAGTGGCGCTCATAAATATTCGTGCAGAGAAATATTTCCGTTATATCCTATGCAGAGGATAGTTATGAAAAATTTAACACTAGCATATATTGTAAAGCAAAGAATTTGAGGAAAATAAAAGTTAAAATGCAAACGTTTTCGTACACTTCTTTACAAAATTATTTAATATTTTGTGTGTCCACCTTAGGGTTGAAGAATTTAAGATGTTTATCAGTAGTTGGCTGTTTACTGATTAGAGACTGTTGGCAATTCTGAATTCTACACTTTTCTTTGCGAGTGTTCATGGAAAACGGAAGACTGTACAAGCCATTAGTAAGCAGTGGATCGTCGAGGCAAAGAGCTGGCTACAGATCTTAAGAGATCTATTATTACTTCACACGAAGTGTGGAAAGAGTTATAGGAAGATAGAAGAACTTCGAATTCCACTTACGACAGTTGTTGCAGTTATAAAGAAATGGAAAGACTTTGGAACAATCAAAACTCAACCAAGGTGTAGACGAACTTGCAAGATTTCAGAACGCACACCTAGACAGATTGAAAGAATGACTGCTGCGAATCCACGAGTGACATTAAGAATGTCTAAGATTGATGTTTATCCCTCTACTGTCCATCGTACATTGAAAAAGAATGATATGCATGGAAGAGTAGCACGAAGAAAACCTCTGCTTCGAAAAACGCACAAAGAAGCTCGTTGAAAGTACGCCAAGGATCATCAAAATGATAGATTTGCATTCTGGAAGAAAGTTCTCTGGACAGACGAGACCAAAATTGAATTATTCGGGAACAACGAACAACGGTGCCTTTGGCGAAAATCAAATACTGTATTCGAGGAGAAAAACATCCTTCCTACGGTTAAGCATGGTGGTAGTTTGCTCTTTTTGGAGATGTTTTAGTGCTTCTGGGCCAAGAGAGCTTGTCATCAATGGAATCTTCAATTCGAAGAAATATCAGGAAATTTTAGGAAAAAACGTATTGTCTTCAGTTTGGGAGTTGTGACTGAGTCGCAATTGGGTACTGGAACAAGATAATGATCCAAAACAAAAGTAAGAGCACAACGAAATGGCTTCAACAAAAGAATTTCAAGCTTCTGGATGGCTTAGACAAAGCTCTGATCTCAATTTAATCGAGAATTTATTGTTTGATTTGATGAAAGCTCCGTTCAAACCTGAATGAATTTTCTACAATTTTCTTTAGAAGAATGGACTAAAATTTCTACTGAGAGATGTCGAAACCTTGTAGAAAAATGCTCAAATCAAATCATTGATATTATTCAATCAGAAGGTAGACACACAAGGTATTAAATAATTTTGTAAATAAATGTGCGAAAACTTCTGCATTTTAACTTTTTTATTTTCCTCAAATTCTTTGACGTTTCATATTATATGTTGGAGTTAAACTAATTTATGCATTTGTTAAATATTTCGAAACGAACAGTAAACATTTCATAACTCTTCTATGCATAATACAAAAGATAGAAATGAATATAACCAAAATATTTCTCCGTACGAATAGTTATGAGCGCCACTATACATGAAAAGGTGTTCAAAAAGCAAGTTTACAAGATGTTTTGAAGAAACTGTTTTATTACAAAGAAAGTAATTATTACAAGTATTTCAACAACTTATTACTACTTTTCTACATAATCACCAAACAGACTCAAACATTTGTCATAGCGTGGGACAAACTTTCCGATGCCGGTCGAGTAAAATAGGGTTCTTAGTTTTTAACCAGTTTCATACGGCCGCTTCTACATCAGGATCGTTTTGAAATTGTTTACCTCAGAGGCAGTCCATTTGAAATTTTTACTGCTGGGGCAAAAGTCAAAAAGGCAACTAATCATGTAATAAAAGGGCACTTAATAAATGCAAAAAGGGCACAACAGAAGAAAAATGTAGAAAGAGAGAGAGAGAGAGAGAGAGAGAGAGAGAGAGAGAGAGAGAGAGAGAGAGAGATGTAAGGACAAGAAGTACCTCAAAAGGCCTTGCTGCACATACCGAGGAGGTACCAATGGCAACGGGTGCCAGGGAAAAATTCTGTCACCCTCAAATAGTGTGCAAGATTCGGTCTAACCTTTTCTTGAACTGATCTACAGAGGAACTGTTCACAACTTCTGAAGGTAGCCTGTTCCACGTGTCACAGATCTTATACGTAAAGTAATTCCCACACACACTAGTCCTAAACCGTTTCAAATCCAACTTCCAACCATTGTTGAGAATTGAGTTATCATTTAAACTAAACATGCTTCTAAAATCGACATCGTTGAACCCGTATAAGAGCTTGAAAACCTCGATGAGTTGACCGCGTAGCCTCCGAGTTTCCAGCGAAAACAAATTCAGAGCGCGTAAGCGTCGATTGTAGCCCATATGCCTAACGGAAGGGATTAACTTTGTGGCCCTCGCCTGCACTCGCTCCAGCCTGTCAATATCTTTCCTGAGGGTGAGCGACCAGAACTGCACAGCATACTCCAGGTGCGGCTGAACCAGGGAACTGTACAGAGAGAGAACAAACTCCTTGTTATGAAATCGAAATTGCCTCCTGATATAACACAACAGCTTCTGGGCTTTCTTTTCCACGGCTACGCACTGCTTGGTAAACTTAAGGTTGCTGCTAATTAGCACACCCAAGTCCTTTTCCAAATCAGTCGCCTCGATATTACTCTCCAACATGGAGTAGTCCGACTTGGGATTGGCGCAGCCAATGTGCATCACCTTGCATTTACCCAAGTTGAACGCATTTACCATTTTTCGGACCACTCTCCTATCCTACGTAGGTCCGCACGCAGTTTCTCGATCGCTTCAGGCGTCCCAACATTAGCCCCAAGCTTGGTATCATCAGCGAATTTGGCGAGCCTACTGACGATGCCAGTTACTGACTTCTCAGACTCTGCGCTCTTCTTTATATAGCACAGTGGAAGTTTCGGGCAATTTCTAGAGCAAGAAACTGTCAACGAACATCCGGATTGTTCTCAACAATTCCTGATTATTCTGATATTGCTGCGCCCATAATAACATTATACTGGTAAAACATGAAAAATGGATTATCTCTGAAACCATTGATGATACACACTAACCAAGGCCAGATTTGGACTTAGTGCCCACAAATGCATATAAAAACATAAAAAATTCTATATAAGCAGAATCAGTGTTACACAGTGTTATACAAGCTGATTATGCATTATTTCTATATTACTATTTCGTTATTTATCGACGTAGTGTTTTTCGGAGCTTTTCTACATTTGGTAGTTAGGCGTGTATTCATACAATATGTGAATACTATGTGAATATTATGTTTTGGCTTTTGTTGTTAAAATCAGTTCAGTAGTACCATATATCACATGTTTAAGTAACTATATTAATTTTGTTTATCTTTTAGGCAGAATATATAAAGTTCAAACATGCCTAAAACTGTGAAATCAGCTTTTACAAAAATCCAGGTAATTATTACTAGCCATCCTGGTGAATTTGTCCAAACTCCAACAACATAACTAAATAAGTTCATTAATAATAATTCAATAAATAAATGAATGTGATGTGTTTTGTTTTATTATTAAGCGTTAATATTTATCCACAAATAAGTTGCAAATAAAGAATTTTTTAGGTTAAATAAAATTAATAATTTGTAAGAATAAAGTTAATAATTTCAATTTTTTAGGTTAAAATTGGGTCGCCCTAGTAATGTCCGTTATGATAGCGATAGTAAAGAGAGGCAACATTGCGGCGAGGAGAGAGAGATTGAAGACAGTCTGTAAAAGGCGGGGAATCGATGAGACGAAAAGCCTTTGATTCCACCCGATCAAGTACGGCTGTGTGGGTTGAGCCACCCGACACATGAGAAGGATACTCCATACAGGGGCGAACAAGACCCCTGTACAGAGACAGCAACTGAGTTGGGGTACAGCACACCTAACCTCTTAGAAACTGTTTTAGAAAGAGTGTATATGTGATCTTTCGTCGTTTAGTTGTTTGTCGTGGCCCTCAGGAACGCATCCACGACGAATAACGAGGACTGGTTGTGTGTATATAATATATATATATATATATATGATGAATAAAACCACGAAGGGAAAAGAAACACAAAGTGGTTTCTTTTCCCTTCGTGGTTTATTCATCATAAATATTTTTCACGTGTCACTTTCGTGAAATATTTGTCATATATATATATATATATATATATATATATATGTAGTGACCAACTTAAGTGACAGAGACGTTTGCAAACACCTTCGCAATATTCCATCAACACAATTAGCGATATAACTCATCAAACCAAACACGATCAAGATGACGTCACACAGGCATGCATAAGATGACGTCACAGCGTGGGAAAGACCTCAAGACAACGGGACGCGGCGTCTTTCGCTCTTCGAAAATCAAGTAGTGACCCACGAGCTACCACCATGTAAACACCATTCGTGCAGGGCCCCGCTGGCCCCGGTGTCATTCACCTAACTTTATATAAAGACAAATCATTTACCTTTCGCGTTATTACTTCAAGTGTATACATTATTGCAACTGTAAACGACATGTTTCTGTCTAATTCATAAATCACTTAATTTTGTGTAATCATTATTTCAACTGTAAACGACATGTTTCTGTCTCATTCATAAATCGTTATTTTGTGTAATAAAGGAAGAAAACTCATTCTATCAATCAACCTAATTCATAACTTAATTAATAACATTCTTTGATCTAAAAGATCTGGTGACCTCGGCCAAAGCATTTATCATTAATTAATTATTAATAACGATCACTTATAACCGTAATTATAAACATCATTCCTTATAGTACCGATTTACACATCAAACATGGCTACAAATTGGACATTAAATACATAATTATATATATATGCGTGTGTGTGTGTGTGTGTGTGTGTGTGTGTGTGTGTGTGTTAAAACACAATAAACGTAAAACAATAGCATAATTAAAAGCGCTAAAAATCACTAAAATCCGCGAAGCTTTGGGAAGGAAATCCGCGAAGCTTTTGGAAGGAGACTACCTTCTTCGTTCGGGCGGTTAGTGAAATTAAAATTAAAAGTGAAGACAAAATATATATATATTTTTTTAAAAGTTATGCCTTAGGGCTTAGGCAATTCAAAACGTCGTAAAATAGTCCAAAAAAACGGACCATTTTGACAAACAAAAATTGTTTATGCGGTCCAGCTTAAATTATCTATTTTTACATTGAAATTACCAGTATTTTATTTTATAACGAATGATTCGGTAAGTTTTCTTTTATCATTAATACTAATATTTAAAAGTAATTGACCATTGTTAATGTCTATATTATATTCTCCGTCTAGGCGATGCGTCTGTAAAAGCCCAATTATCACCTGCTGTGCTCATTTGTCTATGCACTCTGCGTATGTCAGAATGCAATGTGCCTGAAGACTGGAAGAAAACAATAATTGTTCCACTGTACAAAAGGAAAGGTGAAAGGAGTAAATGACTAAGAATTGCAGAGGTTGAGTGTAATGGGAAAGGTGTATGGTAATATAAAGCTGGAATGTTTGGTGAGTGATGTGCAAGGAGAGTTCCGAGGTGAAAGAGGCTGTGTAGACAGAGTGTTTGCACCTAGACAAATGATTGAGAAAGCATATGAAAGGGATTACAAAGTATACATACCTTTTATGGATCTTGAGAAAGTTTATGATAGAATGAAGAGAGAAGCACTGTGGCAGGTTTTGAGTATATATGGGTTTACGGGTAGACTCATAAATGCGGTGAAGTGTTTCTGTGATGGAAGTAGTGCATGCGTGAGAGTAAATAAAGAACCGACGATTGGTTTGATACGATTGTTGGCGTACATCAAGGATGTGTGAGGTCTTCGTGGTTGATCAGTCTATGGATGGAGTTGTGCGAAAGAGGTGAAGGTGCGACTGCTACAAACAGGAATGAATCTAGTGTGTGATGGAAATAGATGGGGCCTGTCGAATATGTTGTATGCAGATGATGTTCTGCTATTTTCCCAGTGTCCAAAATTCCTTGGACAGATTCGTGTATATATATATTAGTGGTGGACTGAATGTCAGTTTTTCAACATCTGCGGATCTTTAATTTCAATATCCGCGGATGCGGATATTTAGGCAATCTATCAATATAATATCGAATTATGAATATATGACAATTTTTCAAATTTCGTGATATTACTATTATGGCAGGCAATGCATAAGTATATTTATATTTTGAGGTTCATATATTTGTTTGTTCATTAATAACACCAGTACACATTTGAAAACTTGTCGATCGATTTTTACAAACTAGTTGGTGATTCTATATAACTTGAGTGCGCTGATCTCAAAAATATAGTTAGTTTTTCCCTATCACGTATGGTTTTCTTACTACAAGGTGTGTCATAAATCCCCCATTTATCCCCAAATGTGAACCATCTTATCGAGACCAACAATGGATTGCACATGCTAAACCATAAATTTTGTTGTTATAGACTACAGTAACGCTTACATAATAATGTAGGGTAAATATATATAACCAGTCCCGTTCCCAGCAAAATACTCTCTCCCCTCCCATCAATGGGTGGTTAACATTTGGGGACAGATGAGGTATTACAACACCCCTTGTAGCACGAAATCTTTAGGTGATAGAGTAAAACCTAATTAAAGCAGAATTAAATAGCTCCTAGCTCTTGGACAAGATATTGCTTGTTTATGAAAGAATAAAAAAATAACTGAAAGAAACAAAATATATTTACCTTCTTTACGAAGTCTTTCTCACGATTTCTGTACCAAGCGAAGTATGTGCCGGATGCCAATAAATTGTTCTCCTGCAATCTAGACCCCAAAAGTTCTGCAGAATCCTTAGGCAGATTCAAATCCCTGACTAAGTCATTTAGTTCGGCTTGGGTTAATGGTTTAGGAGGATCTCGGTCAGCTGTTGGCTGTTCATAAACATCATCATTGTCTGGATTTGGAGCTGAATCAGAATCTGAATTGTATTGATCCAGACTCTCGGGTGGGCGGGGAAGAGGAACTTCTGTACCATGGGGTACCGGCCTTATTGCAGATGGAAGACTTGGGTATTGAAGGCTCTCTTTATTCTTTGCATTATAACCTTTAACATTGCAAGAACAGAAGTAGCAGTCGTCGGTATGGTTTCTAGGCTCGCGCCATACCATAGGGATCCCAAATGGCAAACTTTTCTTTTTACCTTTGCTCCAATTCCTTAGTGCCGCAACACACGTAAGACAAACCTTGTGTGGAGCCCAACTTTTGTCTTGATCTCCTAATTTAATTCCAAAATAAGCATGATAAGCTCTCTTAATGAAGGTCGTTACATTTGTCCTTTGTTTTACAACAACATACCGACCACAAATATAACAAAATATGTCTGGACTATGGGTACATCCTCTAGAAGCCATTATTAAAATTTTAAAGACGTACTGTTAGAATTATCTATCTGAAAAATATGAAAAAACGAAATTAATTAAAGCTAAAAAAGGTAAAAATTACAAAACGCCCCAAAATTGTTTTGCTAATAACTTTAAAACTGTGGGTGATAGAAAAAAACTGGTAGCATTTTTTAATTCAGCGCAGCGAACTGCTTCAGAATCACAACTCAAAATAAAGAAATCGATTTTCATGCAGACCGGTGTAATTAATACTTTACATGAAATGTGCATGACTGGGCCTTATAAGCTACTTTATAAGCTAATTTAATTGTAAATTGCATAATTTATTAGAGGTAATATCTGCATAACATTCGCAGTCAGAAGTGCAGATGCGGATGCGGATGTTAAAAATTATGCGGATATCCGGTCCACCACTAATATATATATATATATATGTGTGTGTGTGTGTGTGTGTGTGTGTGTGTGTGTGTATTTGTATATGTATATTTCTTACACTATTATTTCCGGGCTACCTTCACATCACCTTAGAAACCGGCAACACAAACCACGCTGGCAGGCGTGTTTAAAAATTGTGCGATAAGCGCAGTCGGTGGTTGGCGAGAGAGAGGGTTAAAATTTAAGATATACCTTTTCTTGCTTTCGTGCAGCCTACTTCTTTGCTCTGAAAGTGATCTTGTTCGGTAAAACCTTCGTATTTCCCAAATTTAAGTTCGATTGTCCTTAGAGTCTAATTTACATTAGTTGAACTGTTTGAAAGGTTACTTTTCAGCTTACCTGCTTTTTATAAGCATTGTTTTTTTAAATTTTATTGTATATATTTGTATTGTTAATTATTTATTTAGGTTAAGAATGTGATTTAATTTGTTCGTCGTTAGGTTTTGTTGTGTACTGGAATTAAAATAGGTTGCCCACGTTGATAGTTTATAGTGATCTACATCGCACTATAAATTAATATCGTGTTGACTTGTTAGTATTCCAATACTAGTTTTTTTGTATATGGTGGTGGTCTTCAGTAGTATGACTACAAAATGGGAGAGTGCAAGAATGTTGCAAATGTTGATCAATGGTACAAAGGGGAAGGGGATATTGCAAGAAGTTATGCAACAAGAGGAGGGTTATCCCCCAAGCTGCAATGAAGGGGAGAGGGGGTTATGTAACAAATCAATGCTGCAAATGGGAAGAGTTATGCAACAAGTCAATGCTGCAAAGAGGGAGGGGGAGGGAGCTTTGGGGGAGAAGGGAGGATGACCTCCCCCAAAAGGGGTAACCTTAACCTAAGAGAGGGAGAGAAAGGCGAAGGACGAGGGTTTTTGGGAGAGAAGGTCGGATGTCCTCACCCCTCGAAGGGAAACCTAACTTAATTCCTAATCTAAGAAGGAGAAAGGAGAGAGTTCTTTATTCCACCGGAGTCCGTCGCATAATGAGAGTCCAGGGGCCCAGCAGCTGTTATATAGAGGGTTGAGTTGCCAGATACCCATATATATTTTGATTATGTTCAGGTGTACCTTATTAGGGTGAGTTGCCAGATTGCCCCATTTATTTTAATTTTTATTTAGATGAGTTACCAATTATTCTTTCTATTTATATATGGAGAGTTGGCAGATACCACCATTTATTTTAACTTATTTAGATGAGTTGCCACTTATTTATTTATTTATTAAAGGCAAGAGTGACTTTCTCCTTCAATTTGTTCAGCAAGAGAACTAATTATAATGAATCCCAATATTAACAATAAAAGAAATACAATTAAACCGAATTAAATAAAACACCAGTACATCATTCTGTTTATTTAGACGAATTATTGGAATTAATTTCACGAATTATATAGAAAATAAATACACAACAGTTCATTCTATACAAACGATGGAATACATATGATCAAAAAATAAAATACAAAAATAATAATAGTATAAGAAATACGAACGAGGAATATATATATATATATATATATAATAAAAAATTACTCTAAAGCCAAACCGAAAGTGTCTATTTACTTTTGTCAATCATCTCTCATATAAAATGTCTTCAAAAACAGCATTTCTTTTTATTCCGAGACAAAAAAATGCCCGAATTGTTCATTCTGACGAAGGTCAAGCTTTCCACTCTACCTTAGACCTACAGTTTAATGTGGAATCCGAACCACCACCAGCGCAGCGTCTTAACCACTAGGTCAACCAAGGACCCATTTATCTACAAACGAATTGTGCGGAACGATGATCATATACCGCGCGCCGGCTGCAATCGCTGGGTCTTGAACACGGAACCGATGGATTCATAGTCAGCGATGCTAACCACCTAGGTGGGACTTTGAATGAAAAACAATTGGCTGAAAATACAAGCAATATACCACACTTTATATATATATATATATATATATATATATATATATATGTGTGTGTGTGTGTGTGTGTGTGTGTGTGTGTGTGTAAATAACTACAGGAAAAATTTTATATTAAGCAAAATTTTAACAAACTTCCCCGAAAGTGTCTATTTACTTTGACAATCCTTTCTATATACCTTCTATATTTTTATGAATAAATTTCAGCGAAATCAAAGTAATTGATAAAAGAATTAAATGAGAAGTATATATATACTTTTATAAAGAAAATTCCGCGAAAGCAAAGAAGAGGAATCCTTTATTCATTTGTGTTCTTCGTACTTTCATGTTAGTACATTAAATTTGACAATAAACATAATAAATATTTTCATAGAATAAAATTTTAACAGTGTCTACATACTTTTGTCAAAACTTTCTTTGAAAGCATTTCTAGACAAAAATGTACATCGAGGTAAACTCGGCCCACAACACGTGATTTGCCTGAGGCAACTTCAAAACCGCAAATCGGCCACAATGGAACGCGATAGACAAACTTTCACCCGAAAAACTTCAGTCCATCTCCTTCCACTCGAATTATTATAATTGTCTTTCTAATTATTATAATGGCTTCTTGCACAATTTTTTTAAAAGGAAAAAAGCATAAATTTTTCATAATATATTGGAACTCATTTACCGAGTTGGTTTATGATGGCTGTAAGTAGTCACAGAAAATTAAAAAAAAAAAAAAAAAGGAATGAAAAGAAAAACAAAAATATTTATAATTTCTTTATTATAAAATTGTCTCGATAAGATCGTAAAGGGAAAATTTGTAAAAAAGAGAATCAACAATTCATTTTATTAAACTGAAAAACATAATTGATTCCTTGTGCAGACTGTGGCGGTGAGGCTCTGTTTCATTCCAGCACGCTAGCGCCTGAACCTAACCTGACCTATGGTTTAAACCATAGATTCTCCTTGTACTGCAACGACTTGCAGCTGTTCAAATTATAGTCATTTCCCTATCCAAAATGGGAAAAAATTGAGGATCGAGTAGTATGACCGCTAATAATGATCCAAAACATTATCGTGTTAGAGAATGCAAGTGGCAATTCACACACACACACACACACACACACACACAACACACACACACACACATTATTGATTTTAAATCACTGTTAAAACTGATAATTATCAGAAATCAACTTAAAGGGTTTGCATCAGACAACCGGTCAGACGCAGCGCTCAACCCAAATGATGCACACAATTGTCCTAACTTGTATTATTATTATTATTATTGTTATTATTATTGCGTGCGGTGATTTCACAAGGTCAAGCTTATCCCCCTCTTCTTGAGTTGGTCTGGTGAAGTAGTGAGTTGATTTCCTTTACTCTCCACTTCACATAGGTATACCCGACTCATCGGGGCTTGTTCTGTACCATGCGTCTAATATTCTTTTACACTCCATGAATTTTAGTTCCTACTTTTTTTCGTACCGTAATAGTTGAAATTTCTCAGTGTTAAACTTCATATAAAAACCAAGCAACTTCTCCTAAAACTTACTACATTATTATCTCTGCCCCATCCTTCATGCATTAAAAAAGTTCTACTTTATTGGTAACCTTCGATTAGCACCCACCCCCGAATTGTTCATTCTGACGAAGGTCAAGCTTTTTACTTCGCCTTAGACCTTCAGTTTAACGTGGAATCCGAAACACCAGCAACACAGCATCTTAACCACTAGGTTACCCAGGGTACCCATTTATCTACCAACCAATTGTGCGGAAGGATGATCGTTTACCAATAATTCGCCTAAATAAACAGAATGATGTAATGATATTTTATTTAATTCTTTTGGTTGTATATATAAACGATATTATTATTAATTATAGATATATGTGTACCAAATGACTGGCTATGCCTTAACTACGTAGAAGTAATTTGACACGTAGAAGTTGCTGATGTTTTGGGATTGTTTCGTAATGGTAAAAATCATGTGACGGAGGGAACCTATATGTAGCTTTATCTTTGATCCGAACCACGGGTCACTACATCATCTGGGAGCAGAGAGCGGCCTCCCATGTCGAGATAGTCCAAGGAGAGATGAAAGAATACGTTGTAGGAAAAAAATTCACATATAACGTAACATATATATATATTATATATATATATTATATATAAATATATATACTTATATAAATATATATATATATATATATATATATATATATATATATATATATATATATATATACACATATACTTTATTTAGGTTATTTTAGGTATGCCTAAAGTTTCATTGATGTTTTATTTTCCACTGTGTACACGAGATAAGTGTACGCATGGTGTGAATGAACTCTGAAGCTGTTCTTTTTTTCATTATACTTTTGCATAAATCTTTTTTCACAACAATTTTGGAAAGAGTTTCTGTATTAATAGCAGTACACAATGTGTAATGTATACATGAGAGATATGGAGTTACAATGACAAGAAGTACCTCTAAAGGCCATGCGTCTCATATCGTGGAGGTGCCACTAGCAACGGGTGCCAGGGAAAAATTCCAACACCTCAAATAGTGCGCAAGGTTTGGTCTATCCTTTTCATGAACTGACCCACAGAGGAACTGCTCACAACTTCTGAAGGCAGCCTGTTCCACGTGCCACAGAACTTATAGGTAAAGTAAATACCACACACAGAGAAAGAGAACGGGTTATATCAGAAGGCGATTTCGGAAACAAGGAGATTGTGCTCTCTCTGTGTACAATTCCTTGGTTCGGCCGCACCTAGAGTATGCTGTGCAGTTCTAGTCAATCATAACACCAATATAACGGACGCACGCTTTGTACGTCCTGATTGGCCGACTAATGGTGCCTTTATCTTCTCTCCGTAGATTTAATGTTCACATCTCAAGGTGTATGAGCTCACTTACACGATCTGTGACGACAACATTTTGCATTAATATTTGCAAGCATACTACTCGATCCTCAATTTTTTTCCCATTTTGGTTAGGGAGATGGACATATAATTTTAGCGGCGGCAAGTCATTACAGTACAAGGAGAATCTATGGTCTGAACCATAGGCCAGGTTAAGTTCAGGAGCCAGCATGTTGGAGCGAACCAGAGCCTCACCGTCAAAGTCAGACACAGAAATGATGAGTTGCAACATTAAATGTACATGGTTCCTGCATATCTTAGCTGTCAATTGTCACTCTTATTTGTATCTGTATAAGTTTGTTCCCTTTTTTCAAGGGATCGCCTGTAAATATCTCCAAGGAACAGTATTATCGCCACTACTCTTCATAATCCTGACATAGATGAGGACCAGAGACAGCGCAGTAACATCCAATGATACAAAGATCAGTAGAAAAAATAAGAAACCTTGAAGATCTCTATAAACAGAATGTTTTGTAACGATGCCACAGAATTTAGTAATTTTTGTACAAAATGAAGTATAATAAAAAGAATAGTTTCAGAGCTCATCCTGGATCGAGACACTGTGACGGCCAGCGGCGCGCGGTAAACGATCATTCTTCCGCACAATTGGTTGGTAGATAAATGGGTAGAGGGGGTAACCTAGTGGTTAAGACGCTGTGTTGCTGGTGTTTCGGATTCCACGTTAAACTGAAGGTCTAAGGCGAAGTAAAAAGCTTGACCTTCGTCAGTCGCTTGGTTTTTATATGAAGTTTAACACAGAAATTTCAACTGTTACGGTACGGAAAAAAAGTAGGAACTAAAATTCATGGAGTGTAAAAGAATATTAGACGCATGGTACAGAACAAGCCCCGATAAGTCGGGTATACCTATGTGAAGTGGAGAGTAAAAGAAGTCAACTCACTACTTCACCAGGCCAACTCGAGAAGAGGGGGATAAGCTTCACCTTGTGAAATCACCACACGTAATAATAATAATAATAATAATAATAATAATAATACAAGAGTTAGGACAATTGTATGCATCATTTGGGTTGAGCGCTGCGTCTGACCGGTTGTCTGATGCAAACCCTTTAAGTTGATTTCTGATAATTATCAATTTTAACAGTGATTTAAAATCAATAATGTGTGTGTTGTGTGTGTGTGTGTGTGTGTGTGCCGTCCTCACTTTCTATGAGAACTCTCTCTGTGTGTATATATATATGATTCATTTCCAATTATTGAGTATTCCCGATGTGTGTGTTTGTGTGTGTGTGTGTGTGTGAATTTCCACTTGCATTATCTACCACGACAACATTTTGCAGTATTATTTGCGGTCATACTACTCGATCCTCAATTTTTTCCCATTTTGGATAGGGAAATGACCGTATAATTTGAACAGCTGCATGTCGTTTCAGTACAAGGAGAATCTATGGTCTGAACCATAGGTCAGGTTAGGTTCAGGAGCCAGCATGCTGGAACGAAACAGAGCCTCACCGCCAAAGTCTGTACAAGGAATCAATTATGTTTTTCAGTTTAATAAAATGAATTGTTGATTCTCTTTTTTACAAATTTTTCCTTTACGATCTTATCGAGACGATTTTATAATAAAGAAATTATAAATATTTGTTTTTCTTTTCATTCCTTTTTTATATTTTTAATAATTTTGCTGTGACTACTTACGGCCATCATAAACCAACTCGGTAAATGAGCTCCAATATACTTATGAAAAATTGATGCTTTTTCTTTAAAAAAAATTGTGCAAGAAGCCATTATAATAATAATGATGATAATTATAATAATACGAGTGGAAGGAGATGGACCGGAGTTTTTCGGGTGAAAGTTTGTCTACCGCGTTCTATTCGGGCCGATTTGCGGTTTTGAAGTAGCCTCAGGCAAATCACGTGTTGTGGGCCGAGTTTACCTCGATGTACATTTTTGTCTAGAAATGCTTTCAAAGAAAGGTTTGACAAAAGTATGTAGACACTGTTAAAATTTTATTCTATGAAAATATTTATAATGTTTATTGTCAAATTTAATGTACTAGCATGAAAGTATGAAGAAAAATTAATAAAGGATTCCCCTTTTTTGCTTTCGCGGAATTTGCTTTATAAAAGTATATATAGCCTCCTCATTTAATTCTTTTATCAATTACTTTGATTTCGCTGAAATTTATTTATAAAAAAATATAGAAGGTATATAGAAAGGATTGTCAAAAGTAAATAGACACTTTCGGGAAAGTTGTTAAAATTTTATTGCTTAATATAAAAGTTTTCCTGTAGTTATTTAGAATATATATATATATATATATATATAAATATATATATATATAAAGTGTGGTGTGTATATTATATTGCTTGTATTTTCAGCCAATTGTTTTTCATTCAAAGTTCAGCCTAGGTGGTTAGCATCGCTGAATATGAATCCATCGGTTCCGTGTTCGAGACCTGGCGATTCCAGCCGGCGCGCGGTAAACGATCATCCTTCCGCACAATTAGTTGGTAGATAAATGGGTCCCTGGTTGACCTAGTGGTTAAGACGCTGGGATGGTGGTGGTTCGGATTCCACGTTAAACTGTAGGTCTAAGGTGGAGTGAAAAGCTTGACCTTCGTCAGAATGAACAATTCGGGCATTTTTTGCCTTTCTTGAAATAAAAATAAATGCTGTTTTTGAAGACATTTTATATGATGATTAACAAGTAAATACACACTTTCGGTTTGGCTTTAGAGTAATTTTTTTATTATACATATATTCCTTGTTTGTATTTCTTATACTATTATTATTTTATTTTATTATCATATATATTCCATCGTTTGTATAGAATGAACTGTTGTATATTTATTTTCTATATAATTCGTGAAATTAATTCCAATAATTCGTCTAAATAAACAGAATGATGTACTGGTGTTTTTTATTTAATTCGGTTTAATTGTATTTCTTTTATTGTTAATATTGTGATTCGTTTAAATAATTAGTTCTCTTGCTGAACAAATTTGAGGGAAAGTCACTGTTGCCTTTAATAAATAAATAAACAAGTGGCAACTCATCTAAATAAATTAAAATAAATGGTGGTATCTGCCAAACTTCCTTATATAAATAGAAACAATAACTGATAACTCATCTAAATAAAAATTAAAATAAGTGAGGCAATCTGGCAACTCACCTTAATAAGGTACACCTGAACATAATTAAAATAATAAACATAAGATAACTCATCTAAATAAAAATTAAATTAAATGGTGCAAGCTGGCAACTCACCCTAATAGAGTACCTGAACATAATTAAAAATATATATGGTATCTGGCAACTCACAACCCTCTATATAACAGCTGCTGGGCTCCTGGACTTTCATTGTACGACGGACTCCGGTGGAATAAAGAACTCTCTCCTCTCTCCTTCTTAGATTAGGGCTTAGGTTAGGCTTCCCTTTGGAGGGGTGAGGACATCCGACCTCTCCCGAAGATCCTCCTCCTTCTCCTCCTTTCTCCCTCACTTAGGTTATGGTTACCCCTTTGGTGGGAGGTCATCCTCCCTTCTCCCCCAAAGCTCCCTCCCCCTCCCCCCTTTGCAGCATTGACTTGTTGCATAAACCTTCCCCCCTTTGCAGCATTGATTTGTTGCATAACGCCCTCCCCCTTCATTGCATCTTGGGGGATAACCCCTCCCCCTTGCTGCATAACCTCTTGTAACATCCCCTTCCCCTTTTCACCATTTGCAACATTCTTGTACGCTCTCATTTTGCGGTCATACTACTGTCTTCTTTCATTATTATCTGTAGTTGTTGCCTTGTTTACTTGAAAAGATTCGTTATTAAGGATTGGTATTTCCAATTAATATGTAAAGTTATCATTGTCTAATTTATATGATACGGACTACCTTAAGTTAATTCAGTAAAAATTCACCCGTACTCGAGTCGCCCAAGACTGGGGCCTCATTTAGATCGCTCGAACCCGATCAGAGGCGGGGTCGGATTACCAATATTAGTTGGGGTACGCTCCTTAAAGATTGGTAATCGAAAATTCCCACACCTAGAATGAGTGTGATATGCAAGAAGTTGTTAAGGGTTTTGTGGTGGTGCGGCAGAGAAAACTGTTGAAAGTGAATGTGGGTAAGAGCACTTTCTGATTGCGGGGGAGAGGAAAATTCGGATGATGATGGTGAAACACTATAGGTGGTAGTCTTTTAAGTATCTGTAATGTGTACTGAACAAAAGCGGTATGTGTGTAGAAGTTAATAGTAGTGTGAATCAAAGAAGAATTTAAGAAAGGTGGTGGGTGCGCTGAAAGTGGTTGTGAGAAAGTGGGGACTGAATCGAGATACTGTAAAATGTTTACAAGAACGCGTGTTAGTACCAACACTTTTGTATGGGTGTGAAACATTGACAGCATGAAACGAAGAAGTTAATAGTAAGATCGGCTAAAATGTATAACATGAGAAGTGTGTGTGGCGTGCGTCGGATTCTACAGATCTACAGACGCTAAGGCTAACAAAGACCTAATATCCACTCTAAGGTTAGCCCGAGAGAAAGAAGAGAGTAGGAGGTTAAAAGAACAGAATAGAGGAGAGAATAAGGGGTAAAGTAAGTAGCAAAACTATCATTCGTGGGTTAACATTCATTCAGAAAAAGAGAAAAAGACTCGTCATCATCCGCCGGCCACTGCCGACAAGTCGAAGAGAATAGGAAAGGGGTGATTAAAAGAAGTAAAATAAGAACGCTTACAAGCCATGCAAACACAGTTTTAACTCAAAAAAACACTGTCATACCATGCAAAGTACAGACACGCAAGTAAAGAGAGGATGAGAAAAGAGAGAAAAAAGTATGAAGAGTATAACAAAAAGTGAGTTAGTTTACGTTATGAACTACATCTAAGCTTGGAGTCTAATTTTTTTTTTCTTTAATAATATAAATTTAACGTGGCATATCACACGCTGCCATGTCACAAGCTGGTATCATCATCAACAGACTCAAACCTCGACTATCACCCCTAGAGCTTGTTGTTTATTGTTTTATTATTTTAAACGACGTTAATATTTTTAAAATGTCTATCTAAACGGTTCTTAAACATATTAACACTGATAGAGTTCACGACGGACGCGGGAAGATTATTCTTTATCAATTACTTTAAACGTACAAAAGATTTTAGCGATGTTAGTAATGAAACGCCTACCACGTAATTTAAATCCGTTATTACGAGTATTGCTATTATCGAAAATGAACACTTTGTCAAAATTTATGCTATCGATTTTATTAAGGATTTTGAAAACTTCACTAAGTTCCCCCTTAGTCTTCTAGCTAGAGTGAATGCACGTCTAACTCTTTAATCCTATCTAAGTAAGACTTGTTGCGTAGTGACGGAATTAGCTTCGTGGCGCGTCACTGAACTATTTCCAACCTATCAATATCCTCACGCAAATATGGGCACCAAAACTGAACGGCATATTCTAAGTGAGGCCTGACTAGGGACTTGTAGAGGGGCAATATAATATTCTTCGATTTAAATTCGAAATTACGCGCTATGAAGCCGAATATCCTATTAGCTTTTGCGCAAGACTCCAGGCACTGACTGTCTATCATCCATCGTGTACGTGTAATTGTTGTTACGAGAACCTATATGCAAAACTTTACATTTGTCTACGTTAAATTCCATCTGCCACTTATCCGTCCAATCCATAATCCTATTTATGATACATTGTCTTGGAGCCTATTTCTCTCGTCCACGTTAAGAACTTTACTGCCTATTTTAGTATCGTCCGCGAAAATAGCAATGGGTCTAACAATGAACCTGAGGGACACTGCTACCCACATCCGGCCACCCCGATTCCCTACTATTAAGAACGACCCTTTGTTTCTTGGCACGAAAGCCATTCTTCTAATCAGTTAGCTACCTGACGCGTATATCGTGCGCTTTAACCTTCGCAATTAATCTTCTATGCGGAACTGTATCGAACGCTTTTTTAAAAGTCTAAATAAGTAAATCGTATTCGTTTGCACTATTTCGTTAAAAACCCTAACAAATTAGTTAAACAAGTTTATGGCGTCAAAACCCATGTAGGAATAATCCCCGCTTCCAATGACTTATTAAAATTTTTTGTTAATGAGCCTACGATAACGTCTTTCAAATCATTCATATGTCTAGGATAAAGTGCGTCAGGGCCTGGAGCCTGCGAACTTTTAGCTTATCGATGTAATGCGCAATCTCACCCTCGTAAACAGTTATTTCATTCAAAATAGTCTCGCTACTAAATGGAACGATATCGTCCACGTTGGGGACATTATTTACGTCTTCTACGGTGAAAACTGTTGCAAAAAAGTTATTAAAAATACCCGCCATCGCCTGAGCGTCGGAAGCCAAAGCTCCGTTAGCGTCCACGAGAGGGCTTATGTTATCTTTTATCGGCTTACGATCATTGACGTAGTCAAAAACTTTTTCAGATTGTTTACTATCCGCAGCTACAAGTATCTCAAAATTACGCTTAGCATTCCTAACAGATCTTTTAACCTGACGCCTAAAGCTCGATATATCTATTAAAGTTAGCTACCTTGCCATTGCGCTTATTAAGTAAGAAATCGTGTTCAGAAGTCAGTGGAAGTGAAAACTGAGGAAAGTGTGCTGAAGAGGTTTGGACATGTTGAAAGGATAGAAAAGATGACACAATGGTCAAAAGAGAGTATAAGAATGTTCGCGAATGTAGGAGGAGGAGAGGAAAGCCGAGATGATGAATGAACATGCTGGATGATTGTGAGGAAGCGTGGACTTCATCTGGGTCATGCACGAGAGGTGGCTGCAAGTCGGGTGGAATGGAGGTTTGTTAGATGTATGTAAGCTCGGGAATTTCTTATTTTTGACAAGGGCTGGAAGCGCCGCTACGCATGGCATATGAAGCGGCCTCGTTGTGGAATTTTGCCTTTTGTAGTGTTTTCGGGTTGTTTCCCTCCTCCTCCACACCCAAAATCCCTGAGAAATGAGATTTTTTATATTGTATGTGTGTATATCCGCGATACTTCTATTTAGTGTTTTTGCGAGAGAGCCCAAATAACATTTGGGAAAAGAAATCTTTTTCGAATCAGCCTCTGAAAACCCTCTCTATATAACAAGTTTTGGGACTGGAGGCGTTTTTACAATCGAAAGAAATAACTTTATAAGTCTAATAAAAAAGTTTTTCTATCGTTAAACTTTCGAATTGTTATACAAAATAAAAATGTGCATATATGAATACGTTTGGTACATATCGCCAAAATTTTATATATATATACACCTTTCAACCTTTCAAATGTTCCGTGCGATGATTCCTCATTTCATGAAGGTCAAACTTGTCGCCCCTTCTCTCGAGTTGGCCTGGTGAAGTCGTGAGTTCGTTTCTTTTTACTCTCCATCTCACATAGCCAGGTACGCCCCGCTCATCGGAGATTGTTCTGAGCCAGGCGTCTAATCTTCTTTTGAAGATGTCCACCGCAACACCACTCGTGTTCCTTTGGTCTTTGGGCAGCTGATTAAACAGTTTTGGTCCTCTCACAACAAAACTATTTTCTTTCAGGGTTAAGGATGTTCCCTGTCTCGCCTTTAATTTGGGAACACGACACAGTCTTCCTTTTCTACTTTTCACTGTTGTTTGGGGAGTTACAGGGTTCAGAGTAAGATTAGGGACTAGTTTCTGCATTATCTTCCAAGTGTAAATAATGGTGTATCTCTCTCTTCTCCTTTCCAGTGAATATAAGTTTAATTCGCGTAACCTTTCCCAGTAATTTAGTTCTTTGCACCCCTTGATCTTGGCTGTGAAGCTTCTCTGAATCCCTTCTAGCTGTCTAATGTCTTCTTTTTTATATGGGGATGTTAGGACCGAGCAGTATTCCAATTTGGTTATGATCAGTGTTTTCAGTAGAGGAATCATTATGTTCCTGTCCCTTCGTTTAAAGGTTCTCAGTATCTTCCCAATTATTCTCTTTGCTCTGTTTATTGCTATCTTATTTTGTGTTTCAAATTTCGCATCATCAGTCATTACAACCTCTAAATTTTTTGCTTTAGAATTTCTCTGAATTTCCTGTTTGTTTTGGTATAATTTCCATGGATTTTAGGTCTTCACTTTTTTCATACCGTAACAGTTGAAATTTCTCAGTGTTAAACTTCATATTGCTGTCTTCCGTCCACTTGTAGATTCTGTTCATGTCCGTTTGTAGAGATCCTATATCTTCTGGGTTTCTTATTTTTCTACTGATCGTATATATAATATATATATAATATATATATATATATATATACATACACACACACACACACCTATATATATATATATATATATATATACACAGCTCTTTTTCTCTTTTTCATGATGGGATTGAACTCAGAATGGTCCCTTGAGGTTTTTTTATGATGCACACAGACCGTGCATGAAACAAGGAACTCTTCTAAAATTAAATCCACTATAGTCTGAATAAGTAATGGTAAATGACGAACACAAGTTTTTTTTCTTTTACATGATGTTAGCCCGATGTGGGCAACGGGTCACTCGCAAAGAGGCCCCAAGGCTCCAAGGACATATTATATGCCTTGAAAAGTGGACGCTCAATTTTTGTCAGTTGAGGTTTAAATTTTGGTTTTTGGCTAAAAATACAATAGTTACCCCTTTTTTCTTTGATGTATTCAATCGGACGCGAATGCAACGAGTCTTTTGCTTATATTGAGGTTCTGGATATAGTAGGCTAGGTGTAGCTGTAACCCCTAGATCCTGTCCCAAAGTTAGATCCTATCTGCTTTGCAGATAGCTGGTGAGGGAAGCTATATTTTTTGGGCCTCTTTGCGAGTGACCCGTTGGCCACGTCGGGCTAACATCATGAAAAAGAAAAAACCTAGTGTATGTCATTTACCATTACTTATTCAGACTATAGTGGATTTAATTTTCCCAGTAGAGTTCCTTGTTCCATGCACGGTCCGTGGGTATCATATATAATATAATTTAGGGGTGGTCGAAGTTGGTACCAAAAAGCGAATAAACATCCAGTAGTTGTCGTTTCATCTATGAAATGTGAAAATCACAAAGAAATGCATTTTGATAAAAGATCAGAATGCGAATTTAGCTTTTAAGTTTTTAATTTTTTCTGTTGTCGCTTCATGCGTAAAATCCGTATGCGGCATACGCGCAACCAAAACAAAGCAAACCCAAAATTATTAACTTGTTTCTATAAGCATAAATATCAACGTTTTATCGTATTTTTATATAATTATTAATTATGCATCTTTATTAAAAAATAATGGTAAAATATTATATTTCCTGTGACCGTTCACGCTTATTTCTTACATATTGCTATTCGCATTAACACTTTTCATTATGTTTCAGATTTTCCGGTGTAAATAATGCCGAAAGCGAAAACAAGACACCTGACCCGAAAGAAAAGTGAAGAAAAGTATGGAGGTGGTCCTTGTAAATTATTAATGACCGAACCAAGCACTTACAGGCAGCTGATTCAATACTATTATGACCTTAATCATGCTAACCCTGGCGCAGATTTTTGGGCCTTAGTGCAGCAAGTTAGCAAGGATTTAAATCCATTTGGTCTTCAGTGAATCCAAGGCTGCCTTTGATTAATGACCAGTGGCGGCTCGTGACTTTCAGTTATGGGGGTGCTGCCTCAGAAATTGCGAATTGTGTCGATTATATAATATATATATATATATATATATATATATATATATATATATATATATAGAGAGAGAGAGAGAAAGTCGAATAGATAAATAGATAACTACTCAGTCATAAAAATAAGTAAAATAATATCATAAAATCAATTATAGGGTACTTACGCTTAACGGGTAATTCGAATTTGCCAAAAAATTTTTTATAAACAAATTCCATTCTTCTGTTTTTATTCTGAGCGAAAAAATATTCTAAGAAATGAAAGCTATATATTGTAAATAATCCAATTATTATATAATTAACTTCAATCTCACGACAAAAAATAAATGATAACGAATCATTGATAAATGCAATTCGGAAATTAAATTTCGAATTAGCAAACGATACAGCAACAAACTACCACGTCAAACAAACAAATCGGCACTGCTCTGTCCACAGTGCTTTGGATCCTCTTAAACCCGCGATTCTGACTCGCTCTTCGTACGTCCGCCACCGAGGTTTCAAGCGTTTCGAACAAAATCTGGAACTGTTAAGTACACAGTTCCACGGGAAGGCTGAAGCTAATCTGGAACTGTTAAGTACACAGTTCCACGGGAAGGCTGAAGCTACTTTCGTGATTCATTCGTTCGGCATTGAAATAGTTTAAGGAAAAAAGGATATAATCTGATTTAAAAACTCAAAGTTCATTGAAAAAAAACAATCAGAGAGGCTATTTTAAATATTTAAATATAAAGATCATAAGATCATGGGGGTGCTGCAGTTCCGCAGTGTCTACCGACGAGCCGCCCCTGTATAATGACAAATCCATTGACAGAAAGGTTAAAGACCTACTCACTCTTGTGAAAGACATTAATCGCAAGCATGCTAAGGCAAGTGTCAAGCGAAATCTGGATGCTAACTTGGACAAACTTTTTGATATTTCTGCCTTTCCTGTTCTTTGGATATTTTGCTTTGCAGTGATTCAAGAGTATACTGTAAGAAGGACAAGTGTACACAAGAAAATCATCATCTGTGTTTGCCCTCGAAATGCAAAGGTGCCACTTGAAGAAAGAGCATACCTTCGTGATCAGCGATCCAAAACAGGTCGTAAGGGTGCATACCAGCTGTCTTCAGTGGACACAGCTGCTGCCAAAAGAGACAGGAAGGCCAAACAAGGACAGCAACATGTACTACCTCAGGAGGAAGTTGAGCTAGTAGGATCTTTCATACAGCCTACAGAGTTGCCTGGACTTACAAGCAGTTCATCTGGTGGCGAGGTTAGTTTCCTTTTATTTATATTAATTATATATAATTAAATAAATAAATAAATAAATAAATAATTTAAATAAATAAATAAATAAAAATAAATTAAATAAATAAATAAATAAACAGAAAACGCATTAAATTTTCCATTTATTTTCAGGAAGGAGAAGATGAATGGCAGCCTAGGACGAGGCCTTCAGGAGACTACAGCCTTTTAAAGTTTCACAGATATGCTATGGAACTTGTCAGAGGTGAATGTTCATCAAATCTGGGCGCAGCTCTTGGGAATGCTTTGCTCCATGAAATCAAACACCTACTGAGACCTGAAGTTGACATCAATCACATCATGATTGACAAGTGCAAATTAGACAGGGCCAAAGCCCAAATTAGGGTAGTTAGTGAGGGTGTGGAATCAGAGAAAAAGAGACAGCTCATTTATGTTGGTGTGGATGGGAAGGTTGACGAGAATACCATGACTTACAAAGAAATAGAGACAAAGTGGGCAAAGGTGGGCAAAGGTGGGCAAAGGTGCGCAGAAGATATCCAGGATGAACCTCAGGTACAGTTTGAAGTTGTGGAAACTCCAATCATTGAAGGCTACATTCCAGAGGAAGTACTGAAAGACCTCAGTCATGATCAAAGGCTTCTGTATGAGTATTGCAGAGGGATCGGATCAGGAAGAGTAGATGACAGATGGGCTGCTTGGAAGATTGGTCCACTTAACATGCAAGATGGTTAACGCTTGCCATACTTCTTTGTTTGTACACAAGAGACAACAGACCAAACCTGAATTTGAAAAAGTTGGTCCATTACATTGTTCGAGTTTATGCTCCTGCATGGTTTGAGATAAAGGCATCCTCTAAGCTGCATGATTCTCCTCGCATCCTCTTCTCTGCTATCAGCCGACTGAGGCTGATTCCATTTGATGATGTGAAACGCATTGTAAAGCAGAACATCCAGGGTAATGTTTTCTGCCTCCGACCTGAGAACATTCTCTATGCCATGGTGAAAGATGATGAAGACAGAATCAGGAATCTTGGGCTTCAGACTATACTCACTCTCAGACAGGTAAATTTTGCGCTTCTTGTAATTTTTTTTTTTTTTTTTTTGCCAAAGCTGAGTTATTCTCCAAAAAATATGGAAAAAATATTATAATTGTCACTTTAAGTGGGTAATTTGTTTGTATTATTGAAACGGCAATATTTGAGTACTATTTTTCATTTATATTTATATTTTCATTTATATTTTCATTTTCATTTTTCATTTATAGAATGGAGAGCAACCAGGAAGCAGGGAAGAAAATTCCCCAGGTGAATTGGAATGCAAATCACTGGCATGAGCTCATCGACCTCTCTAACCCTGATGTCATGGAACCACCTACCACACAGCACCTATCTGATGAAGAAATCCAGTCATTCATGGACACTAACACTAAGCCAGACATTCCAGACTTGCCTTCTCACTCTCAGAGTGTTGAGAGGAGTGTCAAATTAGTGACAGAGGCTTCCCATACCGTGTACGGGTTCGAAACTCGTCACAGATGTATCCTTACTAAAGTACCGAGCAGGAAGATGCGTCCTGCATTTATGCCAAAAGGACATTATTCTCAATCTTATGATGATTTATATGAATAGTTTTTCTTTTTACATGAGAACATGTGATTTTTTTGGATTTATCACCTTTTGAAGTATTTTTTCAAGTTTTGTAGCCAAAATATGTGAATAAATTGGCAAAAATGCATATTTTTTCAACGAAATTTTATCATTTTACACTTAAAACACATGATATACATTTGGCATTGTCTCCTCTTGGGATAGAAAATGATATTGAGTTGCTACATCTATAATTAGTTAATATTATATCTTCAAAAATGACGAGTTTACCTATCGCGTATGACGAAAATTGGGTCAAAAACCATAACAAACTTTAATTGCAAATCCGCAAGCAGGCCCTTATCTGTTTGCTCTAAAAAATTTTTGGGGTTAATTTCTCAACCAAACCTAACTACTGGGCACTTATTCACCTTGCCATTTCAAAACATGTGGAAAATCAACCCGCCATAAATTATATATACACACACTGTGTATATATACAGTATATATATAAGGAGGAAATTGTAGACACCAATCGACTGGGGGAGTACTTCGAGAGGGATGATAGGTAGGAGACAGGGAGTGCTGGAACTCTCGTTTCTCCTGTCACTGTCCTCCTTAGCTGATCTTTTTCCCTGCCTCATTTACCTTGAGAACAGTCCAGCATGCTTTCAAATACACTTCTCCCTCTATTCCTCACAACAAGTACATGCATCTTACACACTACACATTCTTTTTAAAATTAAAAAAGAAAGTAGTTTTTAACAGCTCCGGAGACCTTGATTTCGACTCCCTCTTTTTTCTTTTTTTGGGGGTCATTTTTGCAGGCATTCGCCCTTGGGCCTCTCCTTCCTCTTCCTGTATAAAAAAATATGTATCGCTAAAAGTTACTTTCGCTCCTATTGGGTGCTATCTTTTGTATCGCTTTTCTCCTACACGGAAAATAGCTACTACTTTGCTGTAGATGTTTTC
This sequence comes from Bathynomus jamesi, assembly GCA_023014485.1. Lineage (NCBI taxonomy): Eukaryota > Metazoa > Arthropoda > Malacostraca > Isopoda > Cirolanidae > Bathynomus > Bathynomus jamesi. The sequence goes on from JAJOZX010002868.1 coordinate 497,064, forward strand.
TGTGTTCGATTTAGGTTAGGTTAACCTAACCTAACCAAATCTAACCCAACCCAAAATAAAATAAAAAAAATACTGGGTGTGTAAAATCCTGAGGTAGCACGAGGTAGTAGTAATTTGATTTTAAGTTTTCAATTAAAATTCTAACACGACTGAAATTTGAAAAAATAATCATTATATAGGATAAAAGAGCACATTCTCTAAACTGTTTAATGGAACCCCTCCCTACCTTAACGCGAGTGTAAGTGATTAAAAATGCTTAAAAAATAAAAGAAATCACATGTTGGAACTAATGTAAGTTTAATGTCAACCAACGTAACGTTTAGCGATAGGCTAAAACAGGTATAGATGCCTCACCGGGAGAGATGCCCCACTGGCGTCCTTCTGTTCAGCTGCAGGGCGCATGCGTTCCAAACAGTGACTGTTTAGAGCAGTAAGTCCGAATGAAACGCATAGGTGGTGACTCTCGGCGTGGAATCTTTTTTTTTTCGACTTTGTACTGGTTTAAAAGTAAGTTCTGTTTTTCACAGTGACGAAGTTTCTACTGCGGTTGCTATATACTCGCACTTGCTTCATATTAAAATTATCAAGAAAACCAGTATAAAAGCGAAATATTCTGACTGAAAGTAATGTACTTCCATCACTTAGGCTATGTGTGCTTAGCATCATCAACTATGTTTTGCCACACGTCTGTACCGCCAAATTGGGATAGACAACTTTCCATGGCTCAGGTACAGATGCCCACCACATTTCTTCAAAAATTTTATCGTATAGGCCTAGCCTAGTATATGTAATCTAAATGAAAACTACTATGATGTATCTTGGGTACACAGATAATGTTATTATATGGTAGGGGGAGGGTGGAAAAATATAGGTGGAAAAATACAGGTGGAAAAATAACTTTCTATAAGGTAGGTAAGTAATTCTTTTGGTGGGGCATCTGTCCCCGAGTCCAGGGGAGAGATGCCTCGATTAGAAATTTTTTAAAAGGATTGTAAGGCAAAAACCATTATGTATAATTTTTTCCTTTTGAGGTAATGATTTGTACTATGTCACAATAAACTTTTATTTTAGCGAAGTGTTTTGTTTTTCATAAAAAAATCAAAACGGAAAAAACTGGGGCATCTATACCCGTTTTACCCTATATATATATATATATATATAGATATATATATATATATATATATATATATAAGCAGAAAGCCACAGACAAGAAGGAAAGAAACATCCATCATGTTGGAGAGGAACTATATTTTGTACAATGCAACGTTTCAAGCACAAACTATGCTCATCTTCAGGCAAAAAATTCTAAAAAGTTAAAAACAGAATATTAAAAACCATAATGACAAATATAAAATACAAAATAATGTAGGGAAAAACCCAAACTAAAAATTCACAAGCTTTTAAAACACTAAAAATGAAAGTCACACACTAAAAAGAACACACCTTAAGTCTAAGTAGCACAGATTCCGAGGCAAAACTAATACAAACAGAAGCATCTAAAAACAAGTAGAGGTTGGTTGTTAAAAATGTTCAGTTAAGACGGACGGGAACGGATGAATTATCAGAAATGAGCGAAGGGGAGAGAGTTTTAATATATAATGATTCTAAAAGTCTTAAAGTTTGCTCACACAGAGCGGAATCTAAAATGTTAAAATTAGCTAAAGTTATATCCACTTTGCATTGAATAACATGGCTGCGTATAGCTGAAGCTTCTTTAGCTTCTTTAGTTCAGATATACGCAGCATGTTATTCGATGCAAAGTGGATATAACTTTAGCTAATTTTAACATTTAGATTCCGCTCTGTGTGAGCAAATTTTAAGACTTTTAGAATCATTATATATTAAAACTCTCTCCCTTCGCTCATTTCTGATAATTCATCCGTTCCCCTCCGTCTTAACTGAACTTTTAACAACCAACCTCTACTTGTTTTTAGATGCTTCTGTTTGTATTAGTTTGCCTCGGAATCTGTGCTGCTTAGACTTAAGGTGTGTTCTTTTTAGTGTGTGACTTTCATTTTTAGTGTTTTAAAAGCTTGTGAATTTTTTAGTTTGGGTTTTTCCTTACATTATTTTGTATTTTATAATTGTCATTCATTGTCATTCATTATGTTCTTTTTAGTGTGTGACTTTCATTTTTAGTGTTTTAAAAGCTTGTGAATTTTTAGTTTGGGTTTTTCCCTACATTATTTTGTATTTTATATTTGTCATTATGGTTTTAATATTCTGTTTTAACTTTTAGAATTTTTTGCCTGAAGATGAGCATAGTTTGTGCTTGAAACGTTGCATTGTACAAAATATAGTCACTCTCCAACATGATGGATGTTTCTTTCCTTCTTGTCTGTGGCTTTCTGCTTAAATTGAAATTGAAGCTTGCCAGAAGCGGCCTTCACCAATATAAAGGGTGATCCAGAGAAATGGGACCCAAAAGAAACCCCTGTAACTCTTAAAGTATAAGTCCTTTTATAAAATCATATGCATCATTCGAAAGAGGATAGTTACAAGTTTGTACAGGATTGTATAGGTTTTGACAATACAAGACAAGATAAGATACAAAACAAAATAAAAGTGTTAGTTAAAACTAACCCTTCAAGATGACTGCATGGACTGTGGAACAGCTGCGTTTCATAACTGAGCAATATTATGAGCATGGAAGAAGTGTAGTTTCAGCTCAAAGATTTTTCAAGACAAATTTTCAGATGTCAAAATCACCTAAGAGCTGAAACTACACTTCTTCCATGCTCATAATATTGCCTCAGTTATGAAACGCAGCTGTTCCACAGTCCATGCAGTCATCTTGAAGGGTTAGTTTTAACTAACACTTTTATTTTGTTTTGTATCTTATCTTGTCTTGTATTGTCAAAACCTATACAATCCTGTACAAACTTGTAACTATCCTCTTTCGAATGATGCGTATGATTTTATAAAAGGACTTATACTTTAGAGTTACAGGGGTTTCTTTTGGGTCCCATTTCTCTGGATCACCCTATATATATATATATATATATATATATATATATATATATATATATATATATATACACATATATATATATATATATATTATATATATATATATATATATATATATATATATATATATATATATATAGGGTTTCATAACATGTGGGAAGCACTTTCAGGATGGATTCAGGACCTGAAAACAATTAAAAGAGTCTATATAAACATATGCCCGAAATCGCTTGGTTCCGAGTTACAGTCCGTTGTGTGTCCAGCAAGTATTCGCCTTACCCTTAAAGGAAGTGCTCAAAATGACCGCCTTGCGCTTGAATACACGCCTGAACACGCCTCGTCATAGATTGCCTGACACGTTCAAAAATTCCAGGTATTGCTCGGATTTTCTGGCATCCTTGTTCTACACGTTGGCGAAGCATTTCAACGTTGTCAATGGGTGTCACGTAAACGATGGATTTCAGATGACCCACAGGTAAAAATCGAGTGGATTCAGGTCCGGGGAGCGAGCAGGCCACGCAATGGGTCCTCCACGGCCTATCCATTTATCAGGGAAATGGTCATCCAAATACTTCTGGCTACTCGACTAAAATGAGGCGGAGCGCCGTCATACATAAACCACATACAACGTCGGACACGAAGAGGAACTTCATTTAGTAAATCGCTTAAATCATTCCTTAAAAAATTGGAATAGGATTCTCCTGTTAATCTTTCAAGCAAAACAAAAGGACCGATTAAGTTGTCGCCAATAAGTCCTGGCCGTACATTGATACTAAATTGTTGTTGGTGCCTTGACGGGATGATGGCATGCGGATTCTCTTCGGCCCAGTGATGAGTGTTGTGAAAATTGATCACGCCATTTCTTGTGAAGGCAGCCTCATCAGAAAATAACACGGAGATAGAAAAAGAGGATCGCGAGCACACTGTTGAAGGAATCAAGTACAAAAAGCCTCTCGTGTTGGGAAATCAGCTTCAGTAAGGCCTTGTACTCTCTGAAGGTGATATGGGTAAAACTGTTGTTCCCGTAAATTCTCCAAACAGTTTTGTATCTTACACCTTCTGCTGCTGCTATCCTTCGGGTAATTACACCAGGATGTTCCTCCACGCGATTCAGGACCGCTCCTCCAACTCAACTCTTCTGGCATGTTGAATGATCCTGTATCACCAAGACGCTCGTCAATTTTCTGAAAGGTTTTCTTATCTGGCAGACGGCGATTCGGAAACAGACGTCTTGCTTCGGCCGCATTACACTCGGCAAGTCCATACATGAGATGCATGTTTGCCATTTCTCTGTTTGAATAAGCCTCCATTCTCACTTCAAATGCACACTATCACTAAATAGCACAAAAACTTTTAAGGTTTTTTTCACTGGATTACACTTATTCACGGTAAGAAGTTACAAATACGAACAGTGAAACACCGCGATGCACCTCTGACTGACTGATGGCTCTACACTCAACGATATTGAAACATGTCATAGAGTGTACGAAACATTACAATAGGCAAAACCATACATGAAATAAGTCTCGTACACACTCACAAACATTGTCGGCAAGCAGTGTTTGTGAACAGTTTGCGAAAAGAATTGCTAGAACACAAAACGGGCTGTAACTCGGAAGCAAAGCGATTTCGGGCATATGTTTATATAAACTTTTTTTCATTGTTTTCAGGTCCTGAATCGATCCTAAAAGTACGTCCCACATGTTATGAAACACCCTGTATATATAGGCATAAGTATAGAATCCGTGGTTAAATTATTTTTTTATGCTGTGCTGGTATATACTGTAGTCCGTGGTCAAGTTCAGAAAATGTAAATTTGTTCCTGTTTACGTCTTCTTGTTATTAATGTTTATTTGTTTCCTGCTGAGACCTAGTTTAGTCTGAATTATTGTTGTAGTATGAGCATGTGATAATGCAGTGCTGTGATCTATCTATTTCTGAGTTGCCCCCAGTCAATTGAATGCCCGGTTAGGTCAATTGAATGCCCGGTTAGGTCAATTGAGTGCCCAGTTAGGTTAACTGTACGCCCTTGACGATTGGTTAGGTTAAGTCATGATATTTTCGTTAGTTTTAACGAAAATATCACGACTTAATCTAACCAATCATTAAGGGCTACAGTTGACCTAACCGGCCATTCAGTTGACCTAACCAGGCATTCAATTAACCGGAGGCCGCAATTTGTTTGTTTTTATTTAGTCAATATTGCAATCTTAGCTTAAACAATAATGGCTGGTCGTCCTGCTGCTCCTGCTGTTAGAGTGCATGTAAACGAAATTCTTGACTTATTCTACAGAAATATCACGTTTAAAAACTTGTCAGACTTGCATTTTACACTTTGCATGTTTTAAATAAATATAACTACGCCGTTGTCCTGAATAATAATAATTTAACCAAGGATTCTATACTTACGCCTATATATATATATATATAATATATATTATATATATATATATATATATATATAATGTTCCTTATATTTCATATTATTCAGTTTTCCTTCTGTGGGGCTTTGATTTTGTTTTAATTGTATGACTTTTTGAGTTCCACTCTCTTCACATAAAATCGATGCATTATAATTCTATCTTCGGTATACCATAATTATCTGGTCGCACATTTGCAGTGAATCACGTATCAGTATAATTATCTTATAGTCACCTTATATTAGTCTCATTTAGTAGGATTTTAGTGTGTAATTCGGAAACTAGATCGGACACAGTAACTGGCGTGTTTTATGCTGTCATCAGCATGCAATGATGAAATCACACTTAAAAATACCACTTTTGTTAACTGCCTGACTGTACCATAAACTGTGAAGCCAAACGCACAAATAATTTGCGACATATCGCCGTTTTATCGTTATTTCTGCATGAAATTTTCCAATGAATTATGAAAATATCCCAAAGCTGCAGATTTTTTTAAAATTACAGTCATGAAAAGTCTTAACTGTAGGTGAAATATGTGCTTGAAAGAAATACAATTGTACATTAAAAATACACGAAACATTACAAAGTGACAGAATATTTTTGTAATTGTACAATTAAAAAATGAAGACTTTTTTTATGTTAAAAATGTATTTTTAAACTTATTGCGTTCAATGTATATTTTTTATTTTAAGATAAGTACAGTACGAATATATTATATAGACTTCCCTTTCGTTATTATATATATATGAAGATTATTTCACGAAAGTAACACGTGAAAAATATTTATGATGAAAAAAAAACCACGAAGGAAAGGAAACACAGAATGGTGCTCAAGCGCTTTCGTCTAATGACATCCTCAGGAACACTAAGTAAATAAAGAGTTCGAGACTATAATAGGTAAAAAAAAATATATATATATATAATAAATATAGCAATAAAAATTGTGGGAGGAACAATACAAATTTGTAAGGAGAAACTACCAATTTTAGCACTTTGCCCTTCTTGTCTAAATCCGTTCTGAACGAATTCAAAACAACACGATCAAATGGATTGTATACAACCAATTTTATAGATAATACCTGAATTATATATAGGTCACCAAAAAAAATTATAAAAATAAAAATTGTAAGAGGAGCATACAAATTTATAAGGGAAAACTACCAAAGTTTTAGCACTCTGCTCTTCTTGTTTAAATCCGTTCTGAACGAATTCAAAACAACAGGATCAAGTGGAAAAAGACCTTGACTCATGTTAAAAAGTTATTTGTAAGTTGGATAATAGCAGACTCAAGAATATTTCTATGAACAATGTTGCTAGAGTGAAACAAAACTGAAGCATTATTCCACTCATTACAGTGGGATAACTCTGACAAATGGACAAAAAGGGCACTGGACGACTGTCCCGTTCTAACGAACTATTGATGCTGTTTTACACGCATATGCAAATCCTTTCCCGTCTGACCAATGTAAAAGGAATCACATTGTTTACAACTAATTTTATAGATAATGCCTGAGTTATTGGTAGGGCTATTTTTAACTATGATATTTTTCACAATATTGTTATATGAAAATACTACATTAATATTCAAAAGTTTAAGTACATTAGCAATGCCTAAAAAGCCTGGAAAAAATGGAAGTACTAAAATATTCTTTGACAAAGTGCGAGTGTTATTATTTACACGATAGAAGGTTCGTTTTGCCTTGTTGAGACAAGATTCCATAAACGCAGGTGGGTAGCACAGATCATTTCCAATACCGTTGATTTTTTCCAATTCGGCATCCATGTATTCCGGACTTGCGATCCTAAGAGCGCGGAGAAACATTGAAGAAAATATGGTCTTCTTAATGGGGGTGTCATGTCCAGAGTAAAAGTGTACGTAGGACAAATTGTTTGTTTTTTCCGATAGATATTAAACTTAAAACCTGGACTTTCCCTATGTACACGCACATCCAAAAACGGGATTGAGTTGTCTTGTTCCACTTCTAAAGTAAACTTAATGGGGGGGAGTTGGTCATTTAACTGAAGGAGGAAGTCATCCAGGTCACGATTCATGGGCCAGATACACAAAATATCGTCGACGTACCGCAACCATGGGATGCAACTCCCAGGATTCTCGGAATGTAAGTAATTTCAAAAAACTCCACATAAATATTGGAGAGGAGGGGCGACAAGGGGATGCCCATGGCCATCCCAAAAACCTATTGATAATACTCGCTATTGAAAGTGAATTTACAGTCTTTGATACAAAGTTTAATGAGCTCCAAAACGATGTGTACAGGTAGTGGCAGGTCGTAGTTATGCAATTCTCGGGAGAGAAAATCAAGCATATCGTCAATCAGCACTTTTGTAAATAATGAACAAACGTCAAAACTGATCAATCTATCGTTCATTTTTACATGTGAATGATAGATTGATCAGTTTTGACGTTTGTTCATTGTTTACAAAAGTGCCGATTGACGATATGCTTGATTTTCTCTCCCGAGAATTGCATAAGTACAACCTGCCACTACCTGCACACATCGTTTTGGAACTCATTAAACTTTGCATCAAAGACTGTAAATTCACTTTCAATAGCGAGTATTATCAGCAGGTTTTGGGATGGCCATGGCATCCCCTTGTCGCCCCTCCTCTCCAATATTTATGTGGAGTTTTTTGAAATTACTTACATTCCGAGAATCCTGGGAGTTGGCATCCCATGGTTGCGGTACGTCGACGATATTTTGTGTATCTGGCCCATGAATCGTGACCTGGATGACTTCCTCCTTCAGTTAAATGACCAACTCCCCCCCATTAAGTTTACTTCAGAAGTGGAACAAGACAACTCAATCCCGTTTTTGGATGTGCGTGTACATAGGGAAAGTCCAGGTTTTAAGTTTAATATCTATCGGAAAAAACAAACAATTTGTCCTACGTACATTTTACTCTGGACATGACACCCCATTAAGAAGACCATATTTTCTTCAATGATTCTCCGCGCTCTTAGGATCGCAAGTCCGGAATACATGGATGCCGAATTGGAAAAAATCAACGGTATTATAAGTACTTCCATTTTTCCCAGGCTTTTTAGGCATTGCTAATGTACTTAAACTTTTGAATATTAATGTAGTATTTTCATATAACAATATTGTGAAAAATATCATAGTTAAAAATAGCCCTACCAATAACTCAGGCATTATCTATAAAATAGGTTGTAAACAATGTGATTCCTTTTACATTGGTCAGACGGGAAAGGATTTGCACACGCGTGTAAAACAGCATCAATATTCCGTTAGAACGGGACAGTCGTCCAGTGCCCTTTTTGTCCATTTGTCAGAGTTATCCCATTGTATTGATTGGAATAATGCTTCAGTTTTGTTTCACTCAAGCAACATTGTTAATAGAAATATTCTTGAGTCTGCTATTATCCAACTTACAAATAACTTTAACATGAGCCAAGGTCTTTTTCCACTTGATCCTGTTGTTTTGAATTCGTTCAGAACGGATTTAGACAAGTAGGGCAAAGTGCTAAAATTGGTAGTTTCTCCTTACAAATTTGTATGCTCCTCCCACAATTTTTATTGCTATATTTATTATATATATATATATATATATATTTTTCTTTTGTGACCTATATATAGTCTTGAACTCTTTATTTACTTCAGTGTTCCTGAGGATATCATTAGACAAAAGCGCTTGAGCACCATCTGTGTTTCCTTTCCTTCGAGGTTTTTTTCATCATATATATATATATATATATATATATGTGTGTGTGTGTGTGTGTGTGTTAGAACCCAGAATGGTCCCCTGAGGAACTTTTATGTTACACACAGACCGTGCATGGAACAAGGAACTCTTCTAGGAAAATTAAATCCACCAGAGTCCGAATAAGTAATGACAAATGATAAATACTATAGTTTTTCTTTTTCATGATGGAAGCCTAACGTATGCAACGGGTCACTCGCAAAGAGGCTCCAAAATATAGCTTCCCTCACCAGCTATCTGCTAAGCTATTAATGGGATAATAGTGGGTTTAATTTTCCGAGAAGAGTTCCTTGTTCTACGCACAGTCTGTGTGTAACATTATATATATATATATATATATATATATATATATATATAATTATATATATATTCAAGAGAAATCCAATGACAAGGAGGAATGTAAATGCCATGAAAAGTCTTCTTTAATGCAACGTTTCGAGCATATGGGAATAAGTTGCCGAACAGGTAAAATTTTAAATAAAAAAGAAGCCTCTAGTATCCGGGAACATAGTATTGAATGTAAAACTGATGTCACTTTAGATAATTTTAAAATTCTCGGGTATAACTCTTGTTCCAACTCACTTAGAATTTTGAATCTCTTTATATAAAAACATTGACCCCTTCTCTAAATGTTGATTCCTCAGCTGTCCCTTTAAATTTTTTATAATTCCCCCTTCCCAATTTATAACTCTCCAACCACCCAACCCATAGTATGTTCCATGTGTTTTGTTTTAAAATTACTTGTGCCTCGGAACCAGCAATGAAGGGTTAGTAATGTTATTCCATTGTATTAATTTCAAATTTACTATATGTAATTTAAAAATAGCTTTTTAAATTTCTTGTAATTTTATATGTAAATTTTAATAACTTTGAATTTAACCTTCTTTTAGTCTTTTTAAATTTTGTTTTTAAGAATTGGTCTTATAGAAACTGTTTTGTTGTTTTAATTGTTTATTGATTTTAATTTCATATTATTATTTAGCCTGAAGATGAGCATATTGCTCGAAACGTTGCATTAAAGAAGACTTTTCATGGCATTTACATTCCTCCTTGTCATTGGATTTCTCTTGAATATTAAATTGAAGCTTTTTAGAAGCAACCCGCATGATATATATATTGTATATATATATATATATATATATAATATATAGATTATTTATAGAATATACATTTCCGACCCCGCAAGGGGTTCTAAGCTCGTGCTCTTGAGTGCTCTTTGTGCTCGTTTGTACGTGCTTGTTCCTGGAGGTTTCACGTGCGCCCTCCCGGCCCTAGCACCCAAGGATGATGGGGCTCGACCCTGCAGTCCTTGTCATCCTTGGTCTTTTTCCACTTTGACTGTCCCCTCCACCCTTTCTTTTTCCTCTATCTTTCCTCTCACTTTTTCTTTGTTTTTCCGCTGAGATATGCCCTTTAAATAGAGGCGAATCGGTTCTTCCTGAACTAAAATAAAAAAAAAAATACATTTCCGTAGTTCATCACCCTCCACCAAGAAATTATTGTTGAATTCCTTGAAATGAAGATTTACGCAAACTATAGAATATTCCTTTATACTGAACAAGGTGTATTTAAATAAATGGTTCAGCAAGAAATGGTAACTCGTATTTATTAAATTAATATAGTCGAACAAATTTAACCATTTATAGACGACCAGGACAAATTGGTCGTTTGAAACACACGCATTCATAATTTAACCCTACAAAAGGTTCCTGTGTTAAAGGGTTAAGTACATTTGATTCAGTAATGTAAGTTTTATTATTAGTTTTTTGCGTAAAAACTTAAACAATGGTGGAACTGCGATAGTTTTAAACAAAACTGTAAAATCTGATTTTTTTTTCATATATTTTTGTCCCCGGTCTAAGCTTTAGTAGTAATGGCATCTGTTCAAGAGAGGGCGAAACTCGTAAAGTGGGTTCACGAATGTGGATCACTCATTAGAACCCAGTGATGATTTATGCGTAATTAAACCTGTACCATACTGAAATCTTATCCGAGCGTGGGTAAAGAAGTTTACTAGAGAAGGCAGTTTCCAAAAAGGGAATTCCACAACAGACCAAAATATCCTCTCGGAAGAGTTACTGCTGCTCACGACAGGTATAGGGTAATTGCAATTTGTAATTAGGATTGATTGTAATTAATTTTTTTCATGTAATTGACTACCTAAAATTAATTGTAATTGTAATTAATGACATTAGGAAACCAAGGTAACTGATACAATTACAGTCGATTACTTTCAATTACACGAATATTAAATTCAACTGGTCATACTTATAGTTTAAATTACTTGCTCATCATGTCTGAGGGAGCTTTCTTTTGAAAAAAATATTCTTTTTATTTGAAATAAAATGTTCCGTTTATTTTGAATGTTCCTAACTAAAGTGCCAGTTTTTTGCCCTTATTATTTTGTTAAAGTAAATGCCACTTCTTTTGTCTTATATTAGTATTTTTTTAGTGCATTATCTTTGGTTTCATTAGACCATATCACAATGTCCATCGCCCATCGCAAGAACTGCTTGATGAAAAATATAGTTCCGTGCATAAAAAAAAAAAAGTATATTTTATTGACCTAATATTTTCTACTTTTCATTTATGATGATGGCCAAAACTGAAAATTGAATTGAAATACTAAGTAGAAAAGCATGACATAAATCAAATAGTGTGTATTTATGAAAAACGCAATTCTTTGTAAATGTAATTAATTACTTTAGTAAGTAATTGTAATTAACTATTTAATCATGTACAGTAATTGTAATTGAGAATATGTTAAGTAATTGTAATTAATTACATTGACAATTATATTGAGAAGCCCAAATAGACAATTGGGATAGCAGCAGATTAAACATTCCACACCGTTTCATTGCGTAAAATCCTACACAAAGTTTTGAAATTGAGGTCTTACAATGTACAGGTTGCTCACCAGCTGAACGAAGATGATTACACACAAGACTTAGCAACCTACCAAACATTTATCGAAAGGATTGAAATTGATGATCGTTATTTCAAATCTCATTTTTAGCGACGAGACAACTTTCGATACCTCTGGTAGATTAAACCGCCGAAACTGCAGGATCTGAGAGGAACAAAATCCACACGAAACACAGATATGAGAGAGATTCGCCAAAGGTGAATGTTTGGTGTGCTTTGTTACGCGATCGCATTTACGAGCCGTTTCTTTGAATACAAAACCGTTAATGAAGAATCTTATCTCAGAATGTTAAGAGTTCTTTGTTCATCTCGTACGACAAACTCCAGGTCTAGTGAACATGCAGTGTATCAGCAGGATGGTACACTACCTCATTTTGATCATATTGCGCATATATTTCTAGATGAAACATTCCCAGGACGGTGGATTAGCCGGAAAGGACCTCAAAGATACTCAGATCGTTCTGAGGACACGTCTCCTTTATATTTTTATCTTTGGAGATATATAAAAACAATATGCATATATACATGAATCTCACACACTACATAATCTTTTCAAAATTAAAAAAAAAATTGCATCAACTTCAAGAGTCTCGAAGTCCCCTGGGGAGAGGACCATAAATGTCCTCACTTCTGGCTTCCCAGCTGCCAATACCGGGAACGCAGACCTGGGTAGTGGGGCTGGATCTGCTACCGCCCATTCGAGCTGTTCTGGGGCTCTACCTGATCCACTTTTCATTAATTTCTGCAACATTCCTAGCCTTTTCTCAAATTTTTAATCTGTTCAACACCACCCCTCCTCTAAACATCATCATCTTTTCCTCACTGAAATTCAGGTGTCTGGGACGACTGACAGTAACCCCTTTTCTTTACCCTCTTACTTTCTCAACACTTAATTTCACTCCAAAGGTGGATGTTACATATATGTATGCAATGACCAAACTTGTTCTCGTATTCTCGAACTCGAATCTTTTGAATTCCATACCCTCTGGCTACGGCTTACATACTAATATGAAACTAAATACATCTGCGCTGTTTATCTTTCCCCTAATTGTAATGACTATCCAAATTCTTTGACTACCTCACTTCCAAAGTGGAATACATTCTATCTCACTCTCCCTTTGATAAAATCTCCATTTTAGGAGATCTCAATGTTCACCATCATCTTTCGCTTTTCTTCCATTTCAGTAACATCCCTGGTGAACTAGCTTACAAGTTTTCTATCCTAAATGACCTAGAACAGATTGTACAGCACCATACTCATATCCTCAATCGCCTTGGAAATAGGCCCAACATTTTGGAATTATTTCTCACCTCTCATCCTTCTTCTAATCTTCTTACACTGTGAAACTGTTTTCTCGGTTGATCTCCTCAGACCACAATCTTCTATCTGTTTCCTGCCCTATAGCTCCAATCCGGCCTTTGGATCCTCTCAAAAGGAGGCACCTTTGCCACTTTGGCGCCGCTGATTGGGAGGAACTTAGGCAGTACTTCTGTGATTTCCCGTGGAATGATTACTGCTTCCGTGGCTGGGGCCTTTCCGAGTGTGCGGAGCGCATCACAGAGGTGATTCTCTCGGGCATGGAGGCGTAATTTCCACATTCTATTCCTACTACTAATGCAAAACACCTTGGTTTAACTTTACTCGTTCGAATGCTATCCGCAAAAGAGAGGAGACTTTCAGAAGGTACCGTCGCCATCCAACTCCTGACTCTTACTCAGCTTATATTTCTGCACGCAATCGTGCAAAATCTGTTCTTCAACTCGCCAAAATTCCTTCATCAGACAAAAATGTGAAAACCTATCGAATTCAAATTCTTCTCTCTTTCTGGCATCTAGCTAAGAACCTCTTCAACAACTTTACTTCCTCCTCTTTTCCTCCACTTTTCCATTCCGGCGGCTTAGTTGCCGTCTCTTCTCCTGGCAAAGCTGAACTCTCCGCTCAAACTTTCGCTTCCAACTCAACTGTGGATTATTCCGGTGCTGTTCCTCCATCTCCTCCTCCCTCTGACTTTATTATTTATAAAGTCAGAGGGAGGAGGAGATTACTGAGGAGGAGGAGGAGATTACTGTTACAGAATTACTGTAGAATCTCTTCGAAAGATGTTTTTTTTCCCTGCCCTATCTGGGCTCAACTCTAGGAAGGCGTATGGTCCCGATAGTATTCCTCCTATTGTTCTTGAGAACTGTGCTTCAGTGCTGACACCCTGCCCAGGCAAACATTTTCGTCTTTCTCTCTCACCTGGCACTTTTCCTTCCTGCTGGAAGTTCGCTTCCACCCTCCAACTGTCGTCTAATTGCTTTGATTTCTTGCCTTTCTAAAATTTTTGAATTTATCCTTAATAGAAAGATTCTTAAACTCCTCTCTTCCCACAATCTTTTTTCAGATCGTCAGTATGGGTTCCGCAAGGGACGCTCTACTGGCTTTTGTTAGAGTCTGGCACAAATCCAGGGATTCCAAACTGCCCTCCTTTGGTTTCTATCCTTCTTTCTGTAGCTTCATCTCTAATTTTCTTTCTGGCTGATCTATGGCTGCGGTTGTAAATGGTCACTGTTCTTCTCCTAAAGCTATTAACAGTGGTGTTCCTCAGGGTTCTGTCCTGTCACCGACTCTTTTCCTTTTATTTATTAACGATCTTTTGATTCGCAATTCCTGTCCTATTCACTCCCATACCGAGGATTTCACTCTTCACTTCTCCACCCGCTTCCCAAAGCATCCCTCTCAACAGTCATTCCATGATTCACGTAGGACGGCTGTGGAGCACCCGACCTCTGATCTTTCTGCTATTTCTGATTGGGGCACAGAAAACCTTGTGGCTTTCAATGCTTCAAAAACTCTGTTCCTCCATCTGTCTACTCGTCACAATCTCCCACACGACTATCCCTTTGCTTTCAACAACACACAACTCAATCCTTCCTCTTCTCTTAACATTCTTGGAGTTTCCTTTTCTCGTGATCTTTTCTGGAAAGATGTACTCTCTTTCCAAAACAGCTTCTAAGAAGTTAGGTGTGCTGTTCCGCCTCCGCAGTTTCTTCACCCCTGCTCAATTGCTGTCTCTGTACAGGGGTCTTGTCCGCCCTTGTATGGAGTATGCTTCTCACGTATGGGGTGGCTCAACCCACACAGCCGTACTTGACCGGATGGCATCAAATGCTTTTCGTCTCATCATTTTCCCGCCTTTTACTGATTGTCTTCAATCCCTCTCTCTTCGCCGCAATGTTGCCTTACTCTCTCTTTACTATCGCTATTATAACGGACACTACTCTTTTGAACTCTCTAACTGCATGCCTCATCCTTTAAGGAGAACACGCAGCACCAGATTTTCAACACAATCTTATTCCTTTTCCGTCCAACTCTCTAACGCAAGGGTTAATCGGCATTTTTAATCTTTCATCTACTCAGCCGGTAAACTCTAGAACAATCTTCCTCAATCCATTTTTTCCCGTCTATGACATCTCCAATCTCTGAAACGCAGAGTGTCTAAGCATCTCGAAAACCCTGGACCTTGATTTTGGCTCTTTCTTCTTCTATAGAGGGGCAGCTTTTGCGGGCATTCGCCCTTGGCCCCTCTTTCCTGCATATAAAAAAAACCCGTATGTCACAACAAATCAACGGATATTAATGACTTAAAAAAAGGTGCACCGAGATACCGTAGCATCAGTTCCTTAACTGTTTTGGATAGTCTTCAATGAATTTGAGCATAGATTTCGTTTAATTATTGAAAACGATGGAAGGCATGTATAAATTTACTAAATATCAGATATAAAACTTAAAACATTACTGAAACAGATACTCTTTAAATTTTCCGAAGGTATCATTTACATAAATACTTAATATAATTTCTTTTTGTACCAATCATTTAAATACATCGTGTATTTAAGAGGTTTTAACTCGCGTAGGAAAGGACAAAGGCTTACTTACATAAGTAAATTCCTGCACGTATCTTTTCGTTTTTAGTGATTCTACGTTAAGTAAAGAAATGCCTCCCGTCTCATCCCGGAACACAACCTCTGTACCTGAAAATTAGGAAAAACATATTATTGAATAGTTAAAGGTTATTTTTCAACCTCATTTTGGAGAGATGAAGAAAAAGCGAGAATGAAAATATGGAGAGGTAGGGAAAATGATTAAGAGAAAAGCGAAGAGACTCAGCCCCCCTAAATAATATATATATATATATATATATATATATATATATATATATATATATATATATATATATATATATATATATATATATATATATATATATATATATATATATAAAATTAGGGCGGAGTGAAACAACTTTTTATTTCAAATTTATTTGCCTCATTTGTTTTTTGGTGTATTAGAACAAAAATTATGTATTCAGTCATTTAATGTTTGTAACTCAAACCATCTCTCGCATTTTTACATAAAAGGAAAATGGCCATCAGCCGGTTGTCCATAAATAAAAATATGCTCATAACATAAAAACTAAGTGTTCTATCAAAAAAGATAATTGAAGAAAAACGCTTTATAATACAAAACTATACTTAAAAAACACCATTGTGCATACATTGTATTGAAATAAAATTATATCTGGTCTCACTTGGTTGGATGCCGTAAATCAATTACATTTGAATGCGATATAAAACCCGCTCATCTCAAATATTATTATTTTTTCAGGAGAGGCATCAGATCCTTTTTGGTTTCAAGTGAGGGAAGCAGAGAGCGACTTTTTATTCTTGACCTAATAAATCCGTCTCTTGATTCCTGTGATATTACTGATGCTGATGCATCTGTAACCAACTTCACGGCTCTTTCGACGTTCTGTGTGTAAATTGGGTATTGCTCAACTTTGAAACATTTTGTTTCATACTCAAGCAATTCTTCATCACACATATGAAAATAAAAACCCACTCTAATAGACAGAGTTTATTTCCACAACAGTTTCGATGCCCACTGGCATCCTCCTCGGGTGGATACAGAAAAACGAATGAACCAAAACAAGAGGGAAAAACAGTCCAGGGACCGACCGTTAAGAAATTCGCACCTAGGTTAGATCCCATTCTCCCGACACCGGAAGTGCATTTTCATTAAAGGGACCCGCTTATAAGTACATTCGCACAAATTTAAAACTATCTTCCTGTTCTAAACATACAGATTCTATTATTTTTTTTTTTTACATAATTATTACATTTATTATTAAATTTATTACATTTAATATTGCATTATTATTTATTACAGAAATTATAAATTTATTATTACATTGATTATTACATTATTGTTTATTATACAGAACTTATAAACCGAACAACGAATGAAAAAGGCGAGAAGGAAACAATCCAGAGACCATTGAGAAATTCGCACCTAGGTTAGATACCGTTCTCCCGACACCGGAAGGGCATTTTATTACAGGGTCCCGCTTATAAGTACATTCGCACAAATTAAAACTATCTTCTTGTTCTATACATACAGATTCTAATATTTTGACATAATTACTGCATTTATTATTGCATTTACATTTTTTTTTTTTAACATTTATTATTATTACCTTTACCCTAATTATTAAATTTATAATATTACCTTTATTATTACATCTGTTGCATTTATATTTATTTCCACATTTATTACTTCCATTATTACATTTACTAAAAGCGAGTAAGGAAACAATCCAGAGACCTTTAAGAAATTCACACTGAGGTTAGAACACGTTCTCCCGACTCCGCAAGGGATTTTTTGACCAAGAATCTCATTAAAGGGTCTAACTTATAAGTACCTTCGCACAAATTAAAATTATCTACTTTTTCTATACATACAGATTCTATTATTTTTCTTTTGACATAATTATTACATTTATAAAGTACCTTACTTGATTCTCCGGTGTCGGGAGAACGGTATCTAACCTTGGTGCGAATTTCTCAATGGTCTCTGGATTGTTTCCCGCTTTTTTCATTCGTTTTTCGGTTTATAAGTTCTGTATAATAAACAACAATGTAATAACCAATGTAATAATAAATTTATAATTTCTGTAATAAATAATAATGCAATATTAAATGTAATAAATTTAATAATAAATGTAATTAAATGTAAAAAAAAAAAAATAATAGAATCTGTATGTTTAGAACAGGAAGATAGTTTTAAATTTGTGCGAATGTACTTATAAGCGGGTCCCTTTAATGAAAATGCCCTTCCGGTGTCGGGAGAATGGGATCTAACCTAGGTGCGAATTTCTTAACGGTCGGTCCCTGGACTGTTTTTCCCTCTTGTTTTGGTTCAATCGTTTTTCTGTATCCACCCGAGGAGGATGCCAGTGGGCATCTAAACTGTTGTGGAAATAAACTCTGTCTATTAGTGTGGGTTTTTATTTT
The DNA here is from genome assembly GCA_023014485.1 of Bathynomus jamesi. NCBI lineage: Eukaryota > Metazoa > Arthropoda > Malacostraca > Isopoda > Cirolanidae > Bathynomus > Bathynomus jamesi. The sequence continues at coordinate 515,456 of JAJOZX010002868.1, forward strand.
CATATTTTGACCTTCACGTAGAAAAAAGTGAAGTTTTTTGCATCTTCATCACACAATTTAGAAGTGAGAGATGGTTCACTGATATCAATCCTATCCCAGAAGATGATGTCTGTCCAATGTAATGCTTTGAAGTTCAATTCTGGTACTCTAAATTCTCAGATTTTTCTTGTATTGGCTTCCTTACACTTTCTTGTCTGTATTATTCGATCGATTACAACTTTGCGCAGCTTTTGCTCACTATCTGACAGCATTGCTAGAAGAATATTTTCTGAGTGAGCAAAATAGGCATTCTGTGATATATAAGGTTGGGCAACTTTTTCTATATCTTGGGGTAACAGGTTGAACCTTTATATCGCATCAAAGCTATGTTTGGATCCATCAGGCAGATACGGTTTAAATTTTATATTGAACCAGTTAGGACCATAGTTTGTTACTATGAACAGAACAAGGCTATGTAACTCTCTGGAGGGATTCTTTTGGGAGACATAATAACGACATAGTCTGTTAGCTAGAGTTAACCATCTAGAGTTGTTAAGGGGACCAGGCTTGAGTTTCTCTAGGCTTCCGTCAACATATCCTTCTCTTATGGCCCCAATTATTCTGAACATGTATTGTTGATCATTACTTAAATCTTTTATGAGCTCATCTGTGAGAACTGGGATGCTATCGGCCCCATCCGTAATTGGGGAGAACTTTACCACAGGCATCTCATGGCAAGTCTTAAGAGCATTACCAATAATCCACTGAATGGTCTTGGAACAGTTTTTTCCCGTCGTATCGCTCAAACAGATGCCTTAAGGGAAGTTCATTTGTATGTAACATACAAATGCTCCATTGCAATGGTCGGTTCAGCTTCTGCTCGATAAAATGGATTATGCCACCTTTAAACCCAGTGTTGACATTCGTACTGTCGCACCCTATCACCTGGAGATTCTGGTCTAGTGTCACTTTATTCAAGTAAGCGAACAACGATTCAGATACATCGCTTGCTTTTCCAGATTTAGGCCTCAAATGGTTAAGATATTCTCCACCAGGCTCACTCAGTAGTACATAATGTTCAACAATTATATCCTGGTACCATTTACCATCTTTATTTGTCTTTACCAACGCAATATCTTCTCTCAAAAACAGGTAGATATTATACTAGGGGTCTTTCAAAATATGACTTTCCGCCATTTTGTTTTCGACAAAAATGCGGCGGGTGGAGGGTCCTAAAAAGAAAATACTATGTTTTTAGAACTTCTAGAGGGTCAATACACCAAATCATGAGGCAAGACGGTTTAATATTTTCACTCCACCCTGATATATATATATATAATCCAGCAGTTAATCCTTTTTAAGTAGTGCCAAATTTTGAGTGAATATTCAGTGAACACAGTCGTATGCCTATTTAAGTGGTGGCAGAGCGGCGTTTGTTGAAATAAAGCAAATAAGATTAAAGCAACTTAATCTATACACTCTATTCCGAGTGTTTTCTCTCGGAGGAAATCTAACTGCCCATCACTCGCGGTACACTCCAGAGCACCAATCAGTGAGAACCAACAGCGTGCCACATCCCCCATTCCCCACCCCACGGAATAACGGAAAAACTTTCCCTCCCTCTTTTCTAAAGTCGAGTCAAATACCTCACTTAATAAATTACCATTTTGAGTTAATATTTCGGGCACAATCATTTACATACCGTTAGAAACATGGCAATGGTAAATCAATTCATACAACCCTGTGGATACTGTAAGAAAGAAACAGATGAATCAAAAACAATTCGCTGTGATCTTTGCCAGAAATTAGTTGAATTTCAATGCCTGAAATGGAGCGACGAAGAAATCTCTCTTATAACGGGCGCTAAACGAGTGAACGGAATCAATTCTTCTGCAAAAGCTGCATAATCGAAATAAACTCGTTTACAGTTTTTAAAGCAGAACGAGACTATGAGGAAAAGGCAAAAGAGGAGCTATGAATAGTGAACAGAGAAAAGAAATAGAAGGAACGAAGATAGTACAAGAGGAAACTACGAAAAACGAACAGGAAAAGAAAACAGCAAAAGCAGAAATAATAGAAATAAAAGAAGCACCAACAGAGGAAACAGAGGCACAAAACCAAATCCAAAGTTTTCAAACAAAGGACATTAGCAGCAATAGGAAAAAAAAGTAGACAATAAAGAAACCATATTGAAGCCACCAAAAACAAAGGCCCCAGCAAAAATGGGGAAGAAAATATACGTAAATACTATGTGAAAGGAATATGCAGATAAAAGGGAGGAGAATGTATTTACGAACACTCTCCTATGTGCAACTACTTCCACAATAATGGTCACTGCAAATTCTACCATCCGGACATTTGCAAGACCTACGCGACATATGGAACCTGCCAGCACGGGAGAAAATGCTACTACCATCATCTCCCGACAAGTTCAAAGGACAAAGGACAAGTCTCAAATGACAACAGAAGGAATGCGAGAAAAAAATATGTACCCAAATAGCAAACAAAATACACATATCACACAAAAAATTTTCAACATCTCGGACACAATACGACTGCTAAGTCTTATACAGCACATGCAGCTGACACAGCTGGGAACCCTCGAGCCGGACCGCTACATGGCAAGAAGCTACCAGAACAGGTAGGCGGGAACGGATCCATCTCGGAGGACCACAAGGCTACAAAACACGCGATATCAAAGGGCAACGAACTTAAAATGCACAAGGGGCAATGCAAAACAACGAACATAAACATTGTCCTGGCAAATATTCAAGGAATAAAACTGAACAATTCACTAAACAAAGTTTCGTACCTGAAAGGTTTTATGGACGAAACAAGGGCGGACATCGCATGCCTCACAGAAACACATCTTAAAGACTGCCAAGGAAACTGCGATAACTGCGCTGTATCGATAAGAAAGAATTGCATATCGATGGATTCAACTTACTAAGAGCGGATAGAACAGCGAGACGTAAAGGTGGTTGTGCTATTTATATACATGAGAGGCATATGACAGAAACGGTAATAAGTAAATTCAACAGGTTCGTGGAAACCCTTGCAGTGAAAATAGAGAAACTAAACGTGATACTGATAGTCATCTATAGACCTCCAAACTCTCCAAATGAAAAATTTTCGGAAGCCATTGACGATATCAGAACCCTAATAAAGTCCGTAAACTCTCCATCCCCTAATATAATACTCTGTGGCGATTTTAATTTCCCATTTATAAAATACAAAAAGGTAGGTAGAAATATATTTATACAGGAAGATAAGGGGGACACAAGAGAGGACCAGGAGCAAGCAAAAATGCTGATGGCTCTCACAAACGAGTTTCTGCTGACACAGGAGATAACAGAAAATACCAGGAAAAATAACTGCCTGATATGGTATTCACAAATAACACGAACTTGATTGCGGATATAAAAATAACTCCAACTTTTATCCCAGACCACAATATAATCGAGTTATCAACAAATATGGCGATAACTTTAAAAGACAATACACATACGGAATGAAGAAGCAAATTTGGGGCTTTTAACTTGAACTCCAAGACCATAAATTTGGAAGAAATCAGATCACACATGGCCCAAATAGAGTGGAGAACAGTTTTCGAGAATAAAACAACTGAGGAAATGCTAACAACCTTGGAAGAAAAGACGCTGAGAATTTTGGAAAAATATGCTCCGAAAGCACAGCCAAAAGGAAAGAGGAACTGGCTAGAGAGGCAAAAGAGAAGAATATTCCGCAAAAGAAAGAGAGTAGCGACGAAGTTAGCTAATTGCGAGACAACAATGCCAGGAAAGAATACAAGAAAAACTGGAGAGAATCGATTGGAAATACAAACTCTGATAAAGGGCCATACAGAGAGGGAAGAGGAAAAGGCGGTAGAAGCAATAAAGGAAAATCCAAAATACTTCTACAGCTATGCGAAAAGGAAAACAAAAACGCGCGCTACTATCGGGCCCTTAAGGAAAGGAAATAATGAACTAACAGACGATCTAAAAGAAATATCTGAAACATTGAGAGCCCAGTATGAATCGGTATTCAGTACCCCAAAAGTGACAAAGCGATACCTGACATAGATGCATTCTTCAAAGAGAAATTGCAAGGAGAATGTATAACAGACTTTGATTTTACCCCAGAAGATGTAGCGAGAGCTATAGGACAAATGAAATCACATTCAGCTGCAGGTCCGGACAAATGGAACGCACTATTAATTAAAAACTGTAAAAATGAAATAGCTACACCCTTATACTGGATATGGAGAAGATCCCTAGACACTGGGGAAATACCGAGCATCTTGAAAAGAGCAAACATCGTCCCTATATATAAAGGAGGGATAGATCTCAAGCAAAGAACTATAGACCAGTGTCCTTGACGTCCCACCTCACCAAAATTTTTGAAAGAATAGTCAGAGAGAAAATCTATGACTTCTTGGAGACATTGGAAAGATTCAACGAAAATCAACACGGATTCCGATCATGCCTATCACAACTTATAGAGCATTATAACAATGTCCTAGATGCACTTGAAGGCAATGAAAACTATGATGTCATATACACGGATTTTGCTAAAGCTTTCGACAAATGCGATCATGGTATAATAGCACATAAAATGAAACATATGGGAATAACAGGCAAAGTGGGAAAATGGATCTACAACTTCCTCAGAAATCGACTACAGGTGGTCAAAATTCAAGGTGTATCATCATCAGAATCAGAAGTACGCAGCTCAGTACCACAAGGTACAGTGCTGGCCCCACTCCTGTTCATTATCATGCTAACAGACATAGACAGTGGAGTAAACAGCAACAGTATAGTAACATCATTTGCGGACGATACAAAGATCAGCAGAAAAATCAGCGATGCAAACGAAGTAGAGGCCTTGCAGAGAGACACAAACAAAATATACAAATGGTCAGAAGACAACAATATGACATTTAACACCGAGAAATTTCAGCTCTTGAGATATGGTAGAAATGAGGAACTTAAAAAGACTGCATATTATGCTCCAGATAGACAAAAATTCAGAGAAGCACGAAAGCGGTCGACTTGGGGGTAATAATGACCGATGATGCCAAATTCGAGACACAAAATCAGATAGCAATAAACAAAGCAAAAAGAGTCGCGGGACAGGTACTAAGAACGTTCAAAAGGAGGACAAGACAGTAATGATTCCCCTGCTGAGAACACTGATCATACCAAAACTTGAATACTGCTCAGTTTTGACGTCCCCATATAAAAAGGAAGAAATTAATAAACTAGAAGAAACGCAGACACATTTCACAGCCAAGATTGATGGCTGCAAAGAACTCAACTACTGGGAAAGACTACGTAAACTAAATCTGTACTCCTGGAAGAAGAGAGAGGTATACCATAATCTACATATGGAAAATTATCGAAAAACTGGTACCAAACCTCAAACTAAACCCAATTACCAACAGACAACGCTGGAAAATAGGAAAGGCAGAATGTGTAGTGTTCCCAAATTAAAGGCCCGACAAGGGACCTCCTCAACTCTGAAGGAAAATAGCTTGGTTGTCAGGGGGCCAAGAATTTTCAACCAGCTTCCAAAGGACCTCAGAAACATTACAGGGGTCAAAGTTGAAGTCTTCAAGAGAAGACTAGATGCCTGGCTCAGGACGGTACCAGATGAGCCGGGTGTACCTGGCTATGTACGATGGAGAGCGCAAGAGAGCAACTCGCTCCTCCACCAAGCCAGGACTAGAGGCGGGGCCACCAGCTTGACCTTCGTGTGAAGAAAGACCGACGCACGGAACCCAAACAAGGTTAACAAGGTTATATATATATATATATATATATATATATACAGAGAGAGAGAGATACAAGGACAAGAGGAAGTCTAGATTCACTCAGGGAGGTTCTTGTTATTAAACTGATTCAATTTTTAACCTACTCTAGCAGTAGTAGAAAACTGGATCGAAAAGCATAAGGCTCTCTCCCTCACCCTTCCCTCCCTCCCTACCAGAGGCAGGTACGGAAAAAGGTTGAAAAAATATCTTGATCTTGGAAAAGTAGCCAAGGAAATGTTATAGGAAAGAGAAGAATATATAAGCTAGCTCTACAATTCCGCTATGCACACATGATAGCACCTCTGCATAAACTAACTAATAATATACTTGTGCTGATCGCTCATCAACCTCTTGGAATTGTCAGAAAAACCTCGAACATGTGGTTTTTGCTTTTATACAAAATATTTACAGTTCTATTTACCAAGGTATCGGTCCAACAAAGACCGCATGACCCACTTCAGGCTAGCCCCAAAATGATTAAGAGAGCAGTAAAGGTTAAACTCGCCATGTCTACACCCACGTACGCGCGAAGCCATCATGCCACAAAGTGATGAAATGACTCTACGAGAAAGGTGTGGAAACGGGAATTGAAAACAGAAATCGGATTTTCCACACCATAACCTCACTGGTCACGCGCATCCAGCACTCAAGAGAAAGAAAAGAAAAAAATCGTGACAGCAGAAACGCAACTCTGCCTCACCTAATCCATGCCATGCATTTTTTTAAAATTTTTTTATTCGTTATGAAATTGTTTCCACAAAATTTTCAGACTTTATTCTTAGACATATTAGCAAAGCAGGTAAGTGTGTAAGCGTGTTTACTGTAATTGAATGTTTGTCACATACGTGTCGTGCGTTGAATTGGAATATGAAACTTATAATGATTATTAACTGTTACTAATTATTTTAAAAGGGAACAAAATATCTGAATATTAAATATAAAATTTTCATAAAAAAAATATTTTAAAATGGAACCGAACATCATAACTGTTACTATTGAGGAGACGGCCAATCAAGTGTAGGACTATGAGATTTTAATAAAGACCTTGTTCACCAGTCTCGTTTCTGGGGTCCTTAAGACAAGGTCTCTGTTTGGAACTAAAGAAATGTAATTGGTGACTTAGGATTTATTTAACTTACAGTTTGCTCCATGATCCCGCGTTAAATTATGAATTTACGCTTGCTTTTCCCCATTATTATCACTGCCTTAATTAAACCGGTAAATAGTGATAATCGTCGTCATTTCTAACTCCTTGCTTTGTTAAAAAAAATTTCGGCTGCAGGCTCCAATGTCTCACTTGAGGACCGGTCATGCCTACCAGTAGGGCGTTTTATAGAATTCAGAAATCAGTATAAAATAAGATTAACCCTTTCAGGACGACTGGGACAAATTGGTAGTTTCAAATACACGCATTCATAACTTAACTTAAAGGGTTAAGAGTAAAAATAACGCAGAGTAAAGAAAAGTAAATAGAAATTAAAGACGTTTTCGCGACATGTGCGTGTATTTGCCAACTCTTTGAATGTCGCCGAGTTTCCGCCGTGAAAGGTGTTTATGCAGTGATATAGTGAGAAGTTCAGAGTTCGCGGTGTTGTGCCACTACAAGAGTAGAGAAAATCTCTTCTCGGTGAGGAATATCAGTGGAAGATCCCTGTATCTATCACCGTATACTTGTCCCTCATGTAGCATAAAAGGGTTTCGTGGGTGATCACCCGTTGTTGCTACGCCGAATTCAAGAGTCTTCCACCTGGAGGTGTTTATGAGGCAAGTGATAAAAAAATAAGTTGCTCGATGGTTGATCATACTGTGTGCGGAACATTCAACCAGAGAAGTCTCTTTAAAGAGGGGGAGGGTTAAGTGTTAGGAGGAAATGTTTAGAGAGAGAGAGAGAAAGAGAGAGAGAGAGAACGGCAAAAATCAATTTCACTGAAAGCCAAATAAACCATTTTACGAGGATTAGCTGCTCCAGAAACAGAATGCACCCAGAGATAAACCATTTTACGAAAATTACATATGTATACATAAATGCATACGTATGTACATGCAGTCTTCATACCTACATATATTGACGAATATACATATATGACGTACACATTACACTGGCGGGCGAAAAATCTAAAAATCTGTTTATTTATAGACTTAATAAAAATAATTCTTTCTAAGCCAAAGGCTTCCCGCTTTGGAGAACTCTCGCAGCAGCGCTTATTGCATAAATTTTATATCAGAAATTTAATATTGAAAACTTCAATCCTCTCAGTTATTACACTTTGCATACTCGTATACAGTGGCTTCTCAAATTACTTGGACCACCCCCAGATTTTTCTATTTTTATGATAAATCCCAAGAAGGTAGCAATTCTTAATAACAATCATTCCTCTGAGACTACGTGTGTCTAGACATATCGCAAAAAGGCAACTACCCATAAATGGCTTATCTTAATCCTTTGAAAACCTTTTCTAAATCTCATTCCATGTCAAATATGTAGGTGATCCAAGTAATTTGAGCAGCCACTGTATATATATATATATATATATATATATATATATATATATATATATATATATATATATATATATATATATATATATTACGCAGGAAGGAAGGGCCAAGGGCGAGCGCCCGTAAAAATTAACCCCCTATATAAGAAAGAGAGAGCTGAAATCAATGTCTCCGAGGCTCACGACGCCATACATATTTTTTAATTTTGAAGATTGTGTAGTGTGTAAGATGCAAGCATGTGCAATGAAGAATAGAGGGAGAAGTGTGTTTTTGAGAGCATGCTGGACTTCTCACAAGGTAGATGAGACACAAAAAGATCAGTTAAAGAGAGTATTGACAGAAGAAACAGGAGTTCCAGCACTCCCCGTCTCCTGCCTATATATATAAATATATACAGGGTGATCGAAAAGTCTCTCCGCAGTAGTAATAAGATATTTACTTTATTGAAATTTTACATAAGGAGATATAAGAATTCTATAAATGTAATGACATATCATTGTTACCTGTTTAGAGTAAGTGCTGGAAGTGTTTTCCACCGTTTTCTCGACATAGCCGGATCCTTCTTACTTTATTAGCAAATACTGTGTGTAATGTTTCAGCTGAAATAGACTGCACGTAAGTTCGGATCTCCGTTTGTAATTCATCAATAGTTTTTGGATTATTTTTATAAACACTGCTCTTAGCGGCCCCCCAAAAGTAAAAATCAACAGGCGTGAGGTCAGGTGAACGGGGAGGCCAAATTCCTCTTGAAATTATGCGTTCTCCGAAGACATCTTCTAATAATTGCATGGAATAACGAGCTGTGTGCTGTAGCACCGTCTTGCTGAAAGTATGCATTTTGGAGTTCGTTTTCGTTCAACTGGCCAATAAATGAGTATAAAATTTGCTCACAGTAACGCTCTGAATTGATGGTTTCAGAAAAAAATATTGGACCAATGATACGCTGTCTTGAAATCGCAACCCAGACGCCAATTTTTTCAGGATGTAGAGGAGCTTCGTGAATACTGTTAGGGTTTTCAGAGCACCACAGACGCGTGTTTTGTGAGTTGACGTACCCTGAAAGGCTAAACCATGCTTCGTCTGTGTAAAACGTCACATCCAAAATGTCTTTTCCATTTTGATCAATAAAATTATGAAACCACTCACAATATAATTTAACCTGTTTGGAAAATATGCAATTTTCAGTTCCTGCACGACTGTCACTTTGTAAGGATATAATTTGAGTTCTTTCTTAACTGCTTTTTGGGTGGAGCCATAGCTCAATCCACATTGTTGCGACAGTCTCCTGAATGATTTTGTTGGGCTTTGTAGCAATCGATCAGAAATGTCACCCAACTTTGCCTCAGTTAAAACGGATGGTCTTTCACTTCTCGGAGCATCTTGAACAGAGCCGGTCTTGCGAAACTTTGCAATTAAATCATGGACAGTATCTCGATAAGGCAATGGTGTCTCCGGAAATCGTTTCTGGAATTCTCGCTTTACAAATTCTGTGTATTTATTACCATTTTTAAACACGAACTCAACTAAAAATATTCTTTCCTCAAACGACAGCATGACGTTGAAGGCTAGCCTTATAATCTGATTGACCTAGCCTAAGCATACTCACACAGCCTACCGTAGCAAGACTTAGCTTAGACTAGCCTAGACTTCACCAATATTTTCTTAAAGATTTCACGATATCGTACAATTTTCATTAAAATATCTAACTTCTTGTATGATTGCATTTTTGTCTTATAGAGTCATAGTTGCGGAGTGACTTTTCGATCACCCTGTATATATACATATATATATCAGGTTGTAACAGATTCTGCTCGATTAGAAAACGGACGATAGATAATAGAATAACCACAAGATAATGTGAAATAGTTTTAAAAATGTTGCAAAATACACGCGGCGACAGGTTCGCACAGGTTTTATCACGATACAGAATGACTTAGGCTAGTGTAGGCTTAGGCTAGTGTAGGATTAGGCTAATGAATATTTTCTCTGGTGTTTTTCATACTGTTACAACGCCACCCCTACAATATTACAGTAATAAAAAAATATGGACCCCACGAAAGAGCATATTCGACATATGATGCTTATGAGTTCCATAAAGGATCTAACGCTAGTGAATCCCCAAGAAACATTCAGAGAGTTTATGGAAATGATGTTGTGAGCGAATGGATGTGAAGGAGATAGTTTGAGAAGTTCAGAAATGGAGACTTCAGTCTGAAAGATTACACCAGTACACATTTGAAAACTTGTCGATCGATTTTTACAAACTAGTTGGTGATTCTATATAATTTGAGTACGCCGATCTCAAAAATATAGTTAGTTTTTCCCTATCACGTATGGTTTTCTTACTACAGGGTGTGTCATAAATCCCCCATTTATCCCCAAATGTGAACCATCTTATCGAGACCAACATTGGATTGCACATGCTAAACCATAAATTTTGTTGTTATAGACTACACGCTTACATAATAATGTAGGGTAAATATATATAACAACCAGTCCAGTTCCCAGCAAAATACTCTCTCCCCTCCCATCAATGGGTGGTTAACATTTGGGGACAGATGAGGAATTACAACACCCCTTGTAGCACGAAATCTTTAGGTGATAGAGTAAAACCTAATTAAAGCAGAATTAAATAGCTCCTAGCTCTTGGACAAGCATATTGCTTGTTTATGAAAGAATAAAAAAATAACTAAAAGAAACAAAATATATTTACCTTCTTTACTTGCAAACATTTCAGGACTTATTCCAAAGACTTAAGACTACGAAGGTAGATCTGACTAATGACGACTAAACCGGTGCTTCTTTGATGTTTTCTTATGCTGTGCGTTAGGCTGATCTCGTTGCAGACACCAGCAGTAATCCGCCATCATATTTGTATGCCATCTTCCTTGATATCTTCTTGCCATGGTTTTGATGTCCTGGTGAAATCGTTCCCCTTGCTCTTCACTGACATCTCCGAGATTTTCGGGAAAACGGTCAAGATGCGAAAATAAGAAGTGAACTTTCAGGCTCATGTTGCAGCCTAAGGCGCAAAACTTTTTAAGCATATTTTCCACCAGTCCTTCATAATTTTGGCTTTTGTAGTTTCCCAAGAAGTTTTCAACAACATCTTTGAAACCAAGCCATGCTTCTTTTTCTTTATTGGTCATTGTGTTCAGGAAATGATCGTCTGTCAATAACTTTCTAATCTGAGGACCTATAAAAACACCTTCCTTTATTTTCTCGTAGCTAATCTTTGCATATTTTGAACAAATGTACTTGAAACACTCACCTTCTCTATTCAATGCTTTGACATACTGCTTCATCAAGCCTAACTTAATGTGCAAGGGTGGTAGGAGGATTTTATTTGGTTCAACTAGATGTTCATGTAAAATGTTCTTTGATCCTGGGGTAAGATTCTCTCTAGGAGGCCAAGTTTTCCTCTTCCAGTGGTGGTCACGTGCTCGACTATCCCATTCGCAGAGTGAAACATGGCATCTTAGTGTATCCTGATTGCTGCCCAAGTAACATGCAAAGGACTTTGAGATCCCCACACAATATCCATCTGTGATTTTGATACTGAATTTTTTCCAGAAGCAGTTTCATGTTATCATAAGTCTCTTTTAAATGAGTAGAATGGGCCACTGGGATTGATGCATATTTGTTACCGTTGTGCAGTAACACTCCTTTTAGACTGGTTTTAGAGGAATCTATAAACAACCCCCAGTCACTGGTTTGGTATTCGATCCCTAGCTTGCACACTAATCCTGTGATGTCCTTGCAAAATACCAAGGGACCATCTTCTTCGAAAAAAGGCACGAAGTCTTTCTCACGATTTCTGTACCAAGCGAAGTATGTGTCGGATGCCAATAAATTGTTCTCCTGCAATCTAGACCCCAAAAGTTCTGCAGAGTCCTTAGGCAGATTCAAATCCCTGACTAAGTCATTTAGTTCGGCTTGGGTTAATGGTTTAGGATCTCGGTCAGCTGTTGGCTGTTCATAAACATCATCATTGTCTGGATTTGGAGCGGAATCAGAATCTGAATTGTATTGATCCAGACTCTCGGGTGGGTGGGGAATAGAACTTCTGGACCATGGGGTACCGGCCTTATTGCAGATGGAAGACTTGGGTATTGAAGGCTCTCTTTATTCTTTGCATTATAACCTTTAACATTGCAAGAACAGAAGTAGCAGTCGTCGGTATGGTTTCTAGGCTCGCGCCATACCATAGGGATCCCAAATGGCAAACTTTTCTTTTTACCTTTGCTCCAATTCCTTAGTGCCGCAACACACGTAAGACAAACCTTGTGTGGAGCCCAACTTTTGTCTTGATCTCCTAATTTAATTCCAAAATAAGCATGATAAGCTCTCTTAATGAAGGTCGTTACATTTGTCCTTTGTTTTACAACAACATACCGACCACAAATATAACAAAATATGTCTGGACTATGGGTACATCCTCTAGAAGCCATTATTAAAATTTTAAAGACGTAATGTTAGTATTATCTATCTGAAAAATATGAAAAAACGAAATTAATTAAAGATAAAAAAGGTAAAAAATTACAAAACGCCCCAAAATTGTTTTGCTAATAACTTCAAAACTGTGGGTGATAGAAAAAAACTGGTAGCATTTTTTAATTCAGCGCAGCGAACTGCTTCAGAATCACAACTCAAAATAATGAAATCGATTTTCATGCAGTTAGATGAAGAGTTGCTGAAAGCAACAGTGGAGGAAAACCCAAGGTAACTCTAAGAGAACTTGGCCTGCAACTCGGCGTTAGCCATATGACCATTCATCGTCATTTGAAGTTGTTAGTGAAAGTAGTGAAGGTTGGAAAATGGGTTCCGCATGATTTGTCACAAGCGAATCTTCAACATCGAATCGATATTTGCACATCACTGCATTCTCGGCAACTGCAGGCACCGTTTTTGAATCGGATCGTCAGTGGGGATGAAAAATGGGTCCTCTATAACAATATTAAGCGTCGACATCAGTGGCTTAGCCATTCCTTAGCCTCAGCCAAGGAATGTACCTCATCCAAAGAAAATTTTGCTATGCGTTTGGTGGGATATGCAAGGAATTATTCATTTTGAGCTTCTGCCAGATAACCAAACAATCACAGCTCAAGTCTACTGCCAACAACTGCAACGATTGAAGATGACATTACAAGAAAAACGTCCTGCATTAATTAATCGCAGAGGTGTTCTATTCCACCAGGATAACGCGCGCCCTCACACTGTTCGAATCACCACTGCCCAATTGGAGGCATTTGGTTGGGAAAAAATGCCTCATCCACCTTACTCTCCGGACATCGCACCTTCAGACTACCATTTATTCAGAAGTCTGCAACACCACTTAGATGGACAAAAGTTACAATCCAGAGAAGCTATCGAAAACGAAGTGATCGCTTTTTTTTAACTCGAAACCAAGGGATTTCTTCGAACATGGCATAAAATTTTTTTCTAGAGGTGGGAGGACGTTACAGAAAAAGAAGGGGATTATATTGATGACTAATTTGTCATATGTCATTTAATTTTTGTTGTGAATAAACTAAAAATTCGAGCAGAATATATGGTACAACCTTTATATATAATTTATATATATATGATGAATAAAACCACGAAGGAAAGGAAACACAGAGTGGTGCTCAAGCGCTTTCGTCTAATGACATCCTCAGGAAACACTGAAGTAAGTAAAGAGTTCAAGACTATATATAGGTTACAAAAATGTATATATATATAATATATATATATATATAGATATATATATATATATAATATATATATATCGGGTGGTCCGAAAAAATGACGCATTTTTAAAAAATTAATATCTCAGTAACCCCCTTCCTTATCATGACAATTTTTATATGCAAGATACTTTCAAACTTCTTTTTTTGAATGCAAGAAACGGAATTCTGATATCTTTTATAGTTTTCTCGCAATTAACAAAAGTAACAACATGGGTCAAAAAAACGAATATCATGAGAAAGGAAAAATTTAATCAGAAATTTAACTAATTAATTTACAGTAAATGATCGATTGGACCACCACTCTGTTGACACACTAATCTAAGTCTTTTCTTCCACACAAAAATAATACTTCTTACTTCATTAATGCCAATTCTTGCCAAGATTCAAGTATTTTACTTTTAATTCTGATTCGGTGAATTTTTCTCGTCGACCTCGGTAAACCTTCTCTTTTAGTAACTCCCAAATTGAGTAGTCCATAGGATTACAATCTGGGCTTTGTGGTGGCCACTCATTTTTCGTTATTAATTTTGGTGTATTGCTAATCAGAAACGACTGTGTGGCGTAGCTTGTATGCGACGGTGCTCCATCTTGTTGAAATATGAAATCATTTTCTTGATACAGGCGACGACAATCCGGCAACAATTTTGTTCTTAAAAGTTCAATGTAATTTGCAGAATTCACCTTTGTCTTTTCAGTTTCAATAAAATGAACATCTGTCTTGCCATTCCAAGAGACCCCTGCAGATATCATAACCTTTTTGGAGAATCTTGACGTTTCATGATATAATCTGTTTATTGAAATGTCACACTTTTTACCACGCCCGTAGACATCATCATTTTGACGGTTTCGCGGAATTTCTAGAGTGAAATCTTTTTCATCCGTGAAGACTATCTTTTTAATATCAACGACAGAGAAATTATCAAGTAACTTTCTGCACCTTGTTTTTCTTTTATCCTTAACAGTATCACTTTTTCTAGAAGATACTATTCTTTTGAAGGCTTTTAGTTTTTGTGCTTTAATTATTCGGTGTACAGAAGTCTTTCCAATATTCAAATGTTTAGCAATTGTTCTTTGTGACAAATGACTTCCTGGTTTATCTTCTTGAGAGCAGATTTTATCGTTGATGTAATCCACATTTTCTGGAACCGAAGCTGTTTTAGGTCTACCGCTTCCTGGTTTTCTGGCAGTACTTCCCGATTCGCGAATCTTCTTTAAGAGTCTTTCCACTGCACGCCTTTTCCACTTTTTTGCCGGGAAACTCTTGCAATAACCTTCCAGTCTTCCATCCTTTTTCACAGTAACAATTTTTAATGAGAATACGATCTTCCTCTGACATCATCATTAAGGGTACTGACGAATTGTTAAAAAATAAAAATATCCACAATTTGACTTGTTCATTCCTGTAGAGTTTTGTAATAACTTGCAAAAATATCGCATGATATCGTATAAAAATGATATCGTATAAAAAACGGAATTATATTGCGATTTTTGTTTTTTTGACCCATGTTGTTACTTTTGTTAATTGCGAGAAAACTATAAAAGATATCAGAATTCCGTTTCTTGCATTCAAAAAAAGAAGTTTGAAAGTATCTTGCATATAAAAATTGTCATGATAAGGAAGGGGGTTACTGAGATATTAATTTTTAAAAAATGCGTCATTTTTTTCGGACCACCCGATATATCAGTGGCGACTCGTGACATTTTTGTTCAGGCATGCAATGTTATGGAATGGAAGAAAAACATCCGCCTAACCCTCTTGCCCAAACTTTGCATATTGTTTACATAGAACTTAGCAAGTTAAAGGTGTTTTACAAACTTTTGGGGACCTCTTTGAAGGAAAGTTCATTTAATGTTAGGCTTAAATATGCGAACAAAAATTAGACTATTTATATATAGTAGTTACCGAATTGATCTAAAGAAAAAGATACAAATTTAAAATTTACCTTAAATAATTGTGAAGCATTATTTGAATTGAAATTCTGCTCTCCTAGTTTTCCTGCAAAATTCTTCGATGACCAAATTGTAAAAGTACTCTCGATTCTCCATAAGCTTCTTGATGAAATTTTTTCAATTGAAATTAAGGCAAGATTAGATAGCCTTTCTTCACTTTGGGAACTCCGTAAATAACTTTTAATTCTTTTAAGCGCAGAAAATGATCGCTCAACACTTGCTGTCGATATTGGTATAGTTAGAATCAAATTCGTCAATTTATATATTTCCTTAAGACCTTTGTGCATTTCGCTTTCCAGTAGATATTTTAGGAGCTCAGCAACATTCTTTTTGGCAAAAGATTTGTGCGAATATAAAACACACAATTCAGAACGGAGACGAGGAAACTCAAAAAATGAATTGTAGCTTCTTTTCAAAGATTCAAAAGCTCTCTCTGGAAAGTAACATCATAGAACTCAAATTTTTTGCAATCTAAAAGCTCAATGAATTCCAATTTTTCCATTGAACTGAAACGCTCTTTCATTTGAAGAAGTATATTATCGAATATTTCATGAAATAGTTGACTATACTTCTCTTGTGGAGAAAGACTCTGTTTCCTTTTACATACAGGTTCACCACATCTTTCTGTTATCAAGTCCCACATATCTGCAAATTTTGTATCCCTTATTTGTTTGATTTTTTTCATAGTGCTTTCAACGGTGATTGAGCTATACACAATATCCATAGATTTTGTTTGCAGCACATTAAATAGATATTCAGTAAAAGGAAAAATTGAAGAAAATACTTCTAATAAAAAATTAAAATCGAAAGTATCGATACCAGCAAGCAATCCGCGTGCACTATTTTTTTTTTTTCATCAAATTTCTTTGGGTTTTCAAGAATGCTTTTTAAAAGATCTATTATATCTTCTTTATTTTCCTTAACTCTTTCAACTAGACGAGATGAATAGTTCCACCGCGTTGGAGCCAGTTTAGGGAAACGCTTTCCAACAACTTTGTCAAGCATTGAAGTTCGCTTAGTTGAACTGCTGAAAAATGATGACAAACTTCCTAATACTGAAAAAAAATTATTACATTCGGAAATTTCAGCGACAGCTTGGGATAAAACAAGGTTAAGTTATGGGCGTAGCAGTGAAGAAAAATAGCCTCTGGTACAGTTTCTCTAATCTTTGTTTGTACTCCATTAAGATCGCTCCCCATAACAGCAGCACCGTCGTAGGTTGAGCAACTAATTTTTTTCAAACAAAGCCCAGTTCACCTAGTTGCCTTATAGATAAATCAGAAATCGCTCCTGCACTTCTATCATTGCTGACGTCATTGAATTTTATAAATCGTTCACAAATCTCTCCATGTTTATTAACATAACGAACAACAGTAGAGAGTTGAGAAAAACAGCTGACATCAGATGTTTCATCTAATAAAATCGCCACATACATGCAGTCGATAAGCTCACGTTTTATTTGTTCTAACATAACTGCACTAATAGATTGAATTATGTCATTCTGAATAGCAGATGATGTTCCCTTAAAAACAGGCAGTTTTTAAATGGTTTTGAAGCTTTTCATCGAATTCTCCCATACAAAATACCAATTCAATATAGTTACCCCTATTGTCAGCGTTTTCTTCTTCATTGTGACCGCGAAATGCTAATTCTTGCATACCTAAAAAACATGTTATCCTAATCAAACGTTTCAAAATTTCTCGATTCTTATTAACTTCTCGTTATGTCTGGAAATGGCAACTGATTTCTGCTTGTCGAGTATTAAATCAATTCTTTCTGACTTTCCAAATGTTTTAAGATCAACAAATGCATTTATGTGAGCAAGAGATTTTTCATGGCGAGAAATTGCAGTATGTAAATTGTTTAAATCGTCGTATCCACGACTAACAGAATTCCACACAGAGTTATCTCTTGAAAATAGGAAACACGACCAACAGTACAATTTGTTATTTGAAATATTTCCACATAACCAGGGAACATCATCATACAGCTTAGGATTAAATTTCCTAGTGAAGCCTTTATTTTCTTTGCTTAAATTCAAATGTGGAATCGGTCTGCCATTATTCAATATGCGCTTTTTCTCATCAAAGAGAGTGAGTAAAATCTTCTAGTCTTCAATTGATTAAACACATCGTCAGTCATTATGGGCACCAATGCTATAATTTATTTAAGGGAACACCGAACACAAGTGAAGCTTGCGGCTGTGGTACTGGAAAGAAGCCTTGTCAGAATTGCCAGATCATGTTACTTTTTGGTGAATGCACCTATAAAACTGAATGCATGCCGTATTATTTTCATTAATTAAAAAAAATCAGAACAAAGCTTTTTAATTATTTTTAGTAAAATATTAAGTAAATTTTCTAAGCATATTTTAAAACATATTGCCTTTTGAATTTAGCTATGAGGCTCAAAAAAAAATCTTATGGATAGTGAGAAGTCTCCTTAAAAAATTGCCCAAGGCAAGGCGGTGTAAACAAAATCATGTCTTATTTCACTAGACAATTAAGAACATTTTTCTGTACCCAGACTGAATTAGTGAATGCTTTAGCTACAAGTATTTCGATCTGTGTACAGAAAAATGTTCTTAATTGTCTAATGAAATAAGACATAATTTTGTTTACACCGCCCAATAGCCAGTACATGCGTGATTGAAGCCTTAGCCTATTTTTAGTTTCTGAAAATTATTTTTGTCAATTATAATCCTTACTTAGATCTGAAAAGAGAACATATTTAACGCATGCATTCATTGCATGCGTTGCATTCATTAAGAAATCGCCACTGATATATATATATTATATATATATAGTAAATATAGAAATAAAAATTGTGGGAGGAGCATACAAATTTGTAAAGAAAACTATCAATTTTAGCACTTTGCCCGAATTCAACACAAGATCAAATGGATTGTTTACAACCAATTTTATAGATAATGCCTGAATGATATATTGTAAGAGGAGCATACAAATTTATAAGGGAAAATTACCAAAGGTTTAGCACTCTGCCCTTCTTGTCTAAATCCGTTCTGAACGAATTCAAAACAACGGGATCGAGTTGAAAAAGACCTTTGCTCATGTTAAAGTTATTTGTAAGTTGAATAATAGCAGACTCAAGAATATTTCTATTAACAATGTTGCTAGAGTGAAATAAAACTGAAGCATTATTCCAATCAATACAATGGGATAACTCTGACAAATGGACAAAAAGGGCACTGGACGACTGTCCCGTTCTAACGGAATATTGATGCTGTTTTACATGCGTGTGCAAATCCTTTCCCGTCTGACCAATGTAAAAGGAATCACATTGTTTACAACCAATTTTATAGATAATGCCTGAATTTTTGGTACGGCTATTTTTTACTATGATATTTTTCACAATACTGTTATATGAAAATACTACATTAATATCCAAAAGTTTAAGTACATTAGCAATGCCTAAAAAGTCCGGAAAAAATGGCATTTTTAGGCATTGCTAATGTACTTAAACTTTTGGATATTAATGTAGTATTTTCATATAACAATATTGTGAAAAATATCCTAGTAAAAAATAGCCCTACCAATAATTCAGGCATTATCTATAAAATTGGTTGTAAACAATCCATTTGATCTTGTGTTGAATTCGGGCAAAGTGCTAAAATTGGTAGTTTTCCTTACAAATTTGTATGCTCCTCCCACAATTTTCATTTCTATATTTACTATATATATTGTATTTCCCGGTGTATAACGCGCACCCTAATTTTGAAGAGAAAATTATTTTGAAGAGAAAATTTAGGAAAATAAAAATTTAGGAAAAAATACAGGGTGTCTCAAAAGTCCCTATCTATTTTGTTGAAATAGGCTGAATTTCAAATTAATGTTTTAATGACATGATTGCATGCACCTTTCTAGACAAATACCTGTATTGGATTTCTATTTTAATTATTTTTAAATTTTTAATTAATTTTTTCAGATCCATATCATTGGTGATGGATGTGCATGAACGCGTTATGATAGTAAGATGTCGCATCAGAGGAATGAAATGTGAAATTAGAGACCGATTCTCAAAAAGGTTTCATAAGCCTGGACCAACAGATAAAGCAATTCGTGAATTGGTGAACAAATTCAAAAGAACTGGATCTGTGCATGATGAAGGAAGAAGTGGACACCCAAGAACAGTACAACAAAACATTGAATCTGTTCGCATAATGTTCGAAGACGATCAAAGAATGTCAGTTCGCCAAGCATCCCACAGATTGACCATACCCAAAACAACTGTTCACAGAATCTTGCGTTCGACGCTGAAGAAGTGTTATCACATTCAGCTGTTACACGGCTTACACGAGGAAGATTTTCCAGAAAGAGCAGCAATGTGTGCGGAACTGGTCGAACAAATTCAAAATAACATTTTAATGGACCACATTTTGTTTAGCGATGAGGCGACTTTTCACACCTGTGGTGAAATCAATCGACATAATTGTCGCATCTGGGCTAATGAAAAGCCAACTGAGTTCACTGAATGAAAAAGAAACTCACCTAAAGTCAACGTGTGACTTGGAATGACGAAGTCTAAGATTTACGGGCCCTTTTTCTTTGCAGAGGCTACAGTGACAGGGCCTATTTACTTTGATATGCTTCAAAATTTTCTAGAACCTCAACTTCTTGAAAATGGCATTCTCGACAATGTAGTCTTTCAGCAGGATGGGGCACCATGTCATTATGCCAGAATTGTTCAGACATACCTAAACGAGTGTTTTCCAAATCGTTGGAGTGGACGTGGGGGAAATAGGCCCTGGGCAGCGCGATCTCCGGATTTGACCCCATTGGATTTCTTTGCTTGAGGTTTCATTAAATCAGAGGTCTATCGCAGAAATATTTGAGATTTACCAGATCTGCGAGATCGCATTAGGCAAGCAGTCGAGAAAATAACCCCTGAAATGCTCGGAAATGTGTTCCGCAATGCAGCTGACTGCTTTGAGATTTGCAGAGATACAGATGGAGCACATGTGGAAACTACTAATTAAAGATTTTAATGGTGTAATACTTGTAATTTGTATAGAAATACATCTGTATTCAGGTCAGTGTGACATTTATTTGAAATTCAGCCTATTTCAACAAAATAGATAGGGACTTTTGGGACACCCTGTATACCTCCTACCTCACTTCATATGTATAATTTTAACGAGTTAATTTTAACGCAGCGTGATTTTTGGAGTATTTTGGGGGTAAAAAAAGTGTGCGTTATACGCCGGGAAATACGGTGTATATATTTTTTTTTGTAACCTATATAATTAGTCTTGAACTCTTTACTTACTTCAGTGTTCCTGAGGATGTCATTAGACGAAAGCGCTTGAGCACCATTCTGTTTCCTTTCCTTCGTGGTTTTATTCATCATAAATATTTTTCACGTGTTACTTTCGTGATATAATTTTCATATATATATATATATATATATATATATATACTACACCGGGTGATTACAAATGATGTTCCCGATTTTAAACATTTATTATGAAAAAAAACTAACAAAGCTACAACGAAAAGCAAGATATACAAATAAAGAAGAACTCAAAAAGTTTTATTTACAAGTTATTGAAGTTCAATATGAGCTCTTTTTGTGGCTCTGCAGACTTCAAAGCAGTATTCTGTTTCCCTCCATACATTATGTAGCATATCATACTGAACATTTCTAACAGCTTCACGTATTCTTTCCTTCAAATGTTCCAAAGTTGTTGCCATTGCTGGAACAAAAACTTCATTTTTGACAACCCGAGAGGAAGAAGTCAAGAGGGGTTAGATCGGGCGAACGATCCGGCCAAGGAACGACACCCCCACGCCCGATCCAACAATCGGGCAATTGCTCATTCAGAAATGTTGTAACCTCAAAAGGAGCCACAAAAGTAGTTCATATTGAAGTTCAATAGCTTGTAAATAAAACTTTTGAGTTTTTTATTTGTATATCTTTCTTTTCGCTGTAGCTTTGTTAGTTTTCATAATAAATTTTTAAAATAGAGAAGATCATTTGTAATCACAGACATGTGAAATGAATGAATGATGCAAACCCACAAGGAAAAAGAAAAATGATAAAAGTTGGACCTCTGATGACTGGGCTAAGTGCTTTGTTCTGACGAAAATGACAGGTAATTAAAGCAAAATCTTGACAATATGCGAATAAATGTTTTCCTCTAATTATAGTTTACCCGTTTAGGTCCAATAATTCCATTTTACTTTCCGGATTTTTGGAACCTCGGTTCCATCTTTCTTACAAAGAATAATTGTATGGTGCCGACAGTCAAATTTGGAGGAGGAAGCATCATGGTCTGGGGATGGATATCTTCATCAGACATGGGAAAATTTTTGTCTGTGAAGGCTGAATGATTTCTCAGATCTATGCAGATATGCCATGGAAAAAAATTTGGAACCCCTCCATTGGCAAATTATTTCAGAATTGATAAAATTTGACGTTATTTTTGAACAGGACAATGGGCATCACTTGTCAGAAAGAATTGGTTTGCATTAGAACACATTTGCTGTCTTGGCTGGCCTCCTCAGTCTCTACACCTGAATCCCATCTAACATTCATGAGGAATGCTCCGGAAAATATTGAAAAGCGAAAGTTTTCATCGAAACCTACATGAAAAATAAATAAGGAATAGGACAGGATCGGCAGTGACATTTGAAAGCTGTTTGTAGGCAGTATTCCTCGATGGGTTAAAAAGTAATAAAAGCGAATGGAAGATGTACGAAAAATTAAAATGTTATCATATTTTCAATAAAATTATTGCTTCTAATTTGTTATAATATTAATACTTTTCCTGAACCTTCTTGTCCCAACTTTGTGATGATGCTTATAATACTGAGACTGTACACTAAAATTAAAAGGAGAACTTTCATATTAGGTGGCATCTCGTGTGCCACCATATTACAGTGTAGTTATTTCTTTGATATCATACGAAAATATTACTATTACGAGTCGGCGATTGCTCAAGGCGAGCCTTACACCTGGTCATCGCTGAACCCCGAACCAGCAAGCCTCGTCTTTCCAATGCACGCAGGACGAAGTTACCTTCGGACAAAGGAAAACAATTTCAGAGTGCGGCGTAGAAGTTCGTTGGAAGCCCGTTATCAAATAATTTGATTTATTCAGCTTAATCTTTCACCAACTTTTTTAAATGGATTTAATATTCTTATGTTAGTCTTATTATTGGAGAAATAGGCGGAAAATAAATTTCGGTTTTATTCATAAAAGCTATCCAGAATTTTTTTTATATATCGAGAAGTTACTTTTACTGATACGACTTTTTAAAATGTACTGTAGTACTCTTTAACGTAAATTTAGTTCCTAACTTTAATTCATAAAGTTTCCTGAACCTACCCACAACCAAGGAAAACCAAAAATGATAAAATAATTGGTGAAATTTAGTGGGGATCTCCTCGGTTTCATTCAACGTGATTTTTAATAAAAAAAAACTTCTTTTTTTTAGTTAATTTTAGGCGTAGAATTCAATGTTGGCCTTTCTTAAACACGGAAATTAACCAAAACTAAAACATATCAACCCAAGCCTAACTAAAATAGGAAGTAAACTATACATATCCGGCTAGTCTAACACTTAGAGAAAAGTTTGAAATGTCGTTTAACATCGTCTTAAACAAATCATTATTTTTATTTCTTTTTCAACACATAATTCTAGGTTAGGTTAGGTTAGGTTAGGTCAGGTTAGGTCAGGTTAGGTCAGGTCAGGTTAGGTCAGGTTAGGTAAGGTAAGGCAAGGCTAGGTTATCATATATATAGTTACAATTTTATAGCGTAATGTTGGCACTAGGTAATAATACTGATAATAATAATGATTAATTGATAATAGTTATAATTGATTAGATTGATGATGCCGATGAGGCTGGAGTGACCATCATCTTTTCAGATCAAATAATGTTATTAATTAGGTTGATTGATAGAATGAGTTTTCTTCCTTTATTAAACAAAAATGATTTATGAATGAGACAAAATAATAACGTGCGACGTAATGATTAGTCTTTATATAAAGTTAGGTGAATGACACCTGCACAAAAGGTGTTCACATGGTGGTAGCTCTAGTGTCACTGGTTCTTCGGAGAGAGAGGTGGAGGTGCGTCGAGGAGTCCTTGTAACGAAGTTGAGGTGTGAGGCAAAGCATAAGGACATGCCTTGAAATAGTCTCTCGCTGTGACGCCATCTTGGTCGTGTTTGTGTTGATGGAACATCGCTAAAGTATTTGAAAGCGTCTTTGCCACTACATATATTTACAATTTTGATCACCATTTTGTTTTCTACGACATTCCTTTTCTTTTGGTATTATGTTCCTCTCCTGTAAAAAAATGTACTGCACCATCTTCTGTCTGCAATCTACTTATTATGCAACTTTATTAAATTAAATTCTTCATACATCTTTAATGTAAATCAACCAATATCTTAACTGCTTAACGTAAGCGAGCCCGAGCGAAGCAACTTATGAAAAGAGTATTGTATACTTTCGAAACAAGATAGCGTATAATTTTTATGGAAGATATTGCTTTCATTTAGGCCAGGGGTCCCCAATCTTTTTGTGCCGAAGAGCACATTCAAGACTACCGGTAGTGCGGCGGGCACCATTTACTTTTTCAAGGCAAATTCAAGGCAGTACGATGAACAAGGATGGGCTAACTAAGAATCTTAGAAAAATATCAAAACGATAACTTAATTTATTTATAAAGAAATAATTATTTTCAAATAAATGAGCATCTGTTTCCGTAATTAACTTCTAAAATTTAATAAAATGTTAAGTATGTTATATTTTAAATATGTAATAACTAAATATTTAAAATATGTAACATACTTAACATTTTATTAAAAATTTAAATAAAAACTTATCAATCGTAGTCAGTCAGTGGCGGGCACACGCAAAAGGGTCGGCGGGCACCATGGTGCTCGCAGGCACAGGGTTGGGGACCACTGATTTAGGCTATAGATGGGTATAATTCACTTTCTATTTTAGTTAGATTAGGGTTTATATGCATCTTAATTTTGGTTAATTTCTGCATTTAAGAAATGCCAAAATTGAATTCTGCACATAAAATGACCTAAAAAAAAATATACGCTTGTATAGGAGAATATTCCGCGCAAGATGAGGAGAGAGAACGAAACAAATTAAAAAATGAGGTAACCACCCAGGAATTTGTTCGAGTGAGGCCCGTGGTGTAATGGTTATCATATCTGACCGGCAATCGGAAGATCCCGGGTTCGATTCCTGGGTGGTTACCTCATTTTTTCATTTGTTTCGTTCTCTCTCCTCATCTTGCGCGGAATATTCTCCTATACAAGCGTCGTTCTTTACGTTAATTATACTGCGTGTTTGCAGTTAAAATGTATATATATATTATATATATATATATACAGGGTGTCCGAGAATTATCTGTACAATTTTTGGCTGTTATTAAAAGTCAACCATGAAGTGTAGAAATTCCAGTGTTGTCCATTTTACAGAGAATCTCTAAGTTTTTTCTGATATCACGTTTTGACAAGTTTTTTAGAAATGTACGCGGGTGACAGACATTGATGATTTAAAAGCAAGAATCACAGCTGCTATTGAGCGAATTGATGTGGATATGCTGCAGCGTACATGGCAACATTTGGAGTATCGATTGGATGTTTGCGAATCACTAATGGTGCACATATCGAATGTTTGTAACAACGTTACTTTAATAAAGAAACTTTTGAAAATACAGATTCTAAATAATCTTGTTTAAGAATTTTACGTGTGTTATCAAGAATTTTATTAAAAGATGAAATTGTACAGATAATGTTCGGACACACTGGAATTTCTAAAAAACTTGTCAAAAACTTGGTATCAGAAAAAACTTAATGAGATTCTCTGTAAAATGGGACAACACTGGAATTTCTACACTTCATGGTTGACTTTTAATAACAGCCAAAAATTGTACAGATAATTCTCGGACACCCTGTGTATATATATATATATATATATATATATATATATATATATATTATATATATATATATATATATATATATAATACTTTTAAATTTAGCAGTGAATTAAACCAAGAAGGTCCTTTAGTGCACCGAACCAATTTATATATATATATTGTATTATCCTCTTCCAATTCACATTTACTATATTTATTTCAAATTTACTATATTTTAAAAACATAGAGAGCCCGAAAATATAGACTGAAGTCGTTTCACGACCACTCCCGTATGTCCCTATGCATCCAAGATAATTATTTAATTATACTTAATTGACGTACTTTGTATATCTAAATACGTTCCTAAACGGAACTGCGAACAAAGGATTTAGATTATTTTAGGAATTATATTATTCATTCATTATTTCCTTTCAACCAGAAGTCACACGCTAAGTGACGCAAAGGCACCGCGTGCTTTGACGTCACCACCTCATGCGAATGACGCAGAGGACTTTCGTTTTTTCTCATATATAAGGAAAGGGCTCAGCATCCTTAACTCAGATTCTCGCGCGCGGAGGTCAGACGCAGATCTCCGGATAGGGCTGGATGCCCTATTCAGTTATTACCTCTCTTCGAGGAGAGCCAACAGACAACTTACGATTAAGCCGTTCAGATTAAGCCTCTCGGTAAGAAAGGCAGGAATAGTTCGTAAGAAATCTTCGATAAAATCTGACTAAGTTTAATAAATAATTCTGATTTAAAGTAGGCGGCGGTAGGGAAAGTCCGTGCCACCTGATTCCGCAATTTGCTATAATTTAGAAATAAGTAACTTTGATTTAAAGTCGAACAAGAAACGATTTGACTTCCACTTGTTCATATTTCAAATATTAAGGCAATCTGACTCAAGCACATTAAACAAAAACTTTGCGAAGCATTTTCTTGTCCCCATCGGATCCTTCGATCGTCGAACTTTGTTGGGAGTCCCCCTCGAATCCGTCAAAGGTGTCGCACTCTGACTCGGGTGCCTGTTGAATTACTACATAGTGAAGACTCCTTCAGGTCATCCTCATCAAAGAGTATTTTGCCGTTACATGGGAATAATCCCCAAGAAGCGAAAGGAAGGAAAGCGGCAAGTTGGTTTAAAGTTCAAAGATGCAACGTGTGTATTGAACATGATTGAGGACACTTTGGACAATTTCTATAATAAATATTATTCTTCAAGGTGATTCCATTATTCTCGGTAAACCAACTTATGCCGCACCCGGTATATATATATATATATATATATATATATATAGATATATATATATATATATATATATATATATATATACACACACACCGGGTGCGGCATAAGTTGGTTTACCGAGAATAATGGAATCACCTTGAAGAATAATATTTATTATAGAAATTGTCCAAAGTGTCCCCATCATGTTCAATACACACGTTGCATCTTTGAACCACTGAACAACAAATAGGGCAGCACAGTTCTTTGTTATTATTCAACGTCTCGAACTCTTGGAGTATCAAAGTCATCGTGTGATCGAAGTCTTGAGGCTTCTGGCCGTTGACTCTATCTTTGATTATACCCCACATTGAATAATCACTGTGATGTGATTATTCAATGTGGGTATAATCAAAGATAGAGTCCACGGCTAGAAACCTCGGGACTTCGATCACACGAAGACTTTGATACGCCAAGAGTTCGAGACGTTGAATGATAACAAAGAACTGTGCTGCGCTATTTGTTGTTCAGTGGTTCAAAGATGCAACGTATGTATTGAACATGATGGAGGACACTTTGAATAATTTCTGTAGTAAATGATAACTATTATTCTTCACAAGGTGATTCCATTATTCTCGGTAAACCGACTTATGTCGCACCCTGTATATAAGAGTTGGAATATTTTTCAATATTAATTCTAATACGCAAGTCCGTTTGATACTGAGATTTAAATACTACTTAAATCCTCAATGGGTATGTTAGAATGTTTTCAAAGTCGAGTTTTCCAGATTTTCATTTTTTAATTTTAATTGCAAACTTTAGTCGGAACCTATTTAAGAAATTTGAATTAACCACATTTAAATAAATAAACCCTAAAATATACATTTTATATTTTTACTATGTTCTATGAAGATCTAATATAGTTCATTAATTTATGCGTTGAATTTATACTTAACCTAAAACTATTTTGATCAAAATATGTTACTGTTATAAATTATTAGCAATAGTGGGCCCTCCGGACCCATTTAGCTGGACATGCGGTGCTGGGGCCTTCGGCCCCCCGAGTTACTGGAGAATCAATAGTTTTCGGTCAAAAGAACACAGTCATGAAAATCTAAAGCTTCACAAATCCTGTGAAACTTAAGATTTTCATTGCTGCGTTCTTTTCTATATAGTTTTGTTGATCGAATAATTAATTGAACCCTTAGCAAAAGAACGCAGTAATGAAAATCTTAACGCGCTAGAGTAAAAATGTTGAAACAAAGCAAAGCGCATTTATTTCTATTTTCAAAATCGCTTAATAGTGAATACATGGTGTCTACAGACGGACAGGACTGCCTTTTTATACTATAGATAAAAGATAATTAAATAGGGAATCTATAACTTTACGTGTATTCTACTTTAAAATTTACACCTTAACTAAATGTCATGAATTATTATTTTTGTAAGGTTAACATAAAAATTTTACAATTCATAGCCAATAAATGATAAAACCAATTGAATCTGTGCTCTTAATCATGAAATTTAATCATATGATAAATAAAAGCACAGCCTTCGGCTCCCTGCCCTACGGGCGGGGTTTGTGCTTCGCAAACTCGCCTCCGGCGAGGGCACGTTAGGTTACCCCTTTGGTGGGAGGTTATTCTTCTTCTCCCCCGAAAACCCCCTCATCCCCCTTTATGCAACTTGGGTGCTAACCCCACCCCCTTGTTTCACAACCCCCCTCCCCCATTACCCTCACCTCTCTCCCCCATTGCCCCCACCTCTCTATCCATTACACTCTCCCTCTCCTCCAACTCACCTCGGCTGGGTATGGCTCTATGAAGAGGCAATTTAGGGTGAGCTTCACAGAAAAAACTAGTTGTAATTCCAACTTCAAATTTTTATTGACTAAAATCTGATGAAAATTTAAATGTCTAAACTTGGTAATATGCGGAAAAAGTAAATGAAAATTTCATATGAGCGCTTCACCAGAGTAGTCGAAGGATTGAATGAATAATGCAGCGAAAATTTTTGATGCATTTACTCACTCAATGCGCCCATTCATTCGTAAGTTGGTTGGTAAAAATAATTTTTAATGCTATAACCTCCGCATTACACTTCCAATGGAATAAATTAAATTAATTTTTTTAAGGAAAAAGGAATCGGATTGATGTATACATAATATGATCAACCAATCATAGCAGTTTTCCATAATATCAAATAAAAATTAGTACGAGATTCAAGGTTATATTTATAAAACAAAATTGTTTGTTGGGAAATTACTTATGCAGTCAGTCAGTTTCCTTTTACTGGAAAGTGAAATTTAATTTCCTCCATTAAAAGTGTAATATTTGCGAATGATAACTATGCCGTAATTTAGTGGCACGTAAAATGCCACCTAAATATAGGGGAAATTTTTACTTTAATTTTTACAGTGTATAAATGATGTATAAAGGACCATCGTACGTGTAATGTTTCTTTATTTGCCACGTATATTTGCCACGTATATATATGCAGTAAAATCACAGAATAACACGTGATCTTATTAATAAGCAAACAACCACAGGGAACAAGGAAAAAAGAAACACAAAATCCGAGTGCTTTCGTAATATATTCACGAAAATGAAGATGTGAATATATCACGAAAGCGCTCGGATTTCGTGTTTCTTTTTCCTTTTTCCCTGTGGTTGTTTGCTTATATATATATATATATATATATATATTATATATATATATATTAAAATGTAAAGGTTTGTGGATACCCGGCAAGGTAGATAGGCAGCTGGATATACAGCATTACAGCAGGGTTCATACACAGGTCAAGAATAAAGTTTCCTGATAATCCCCTGATATTTCAGATCTGATCCCCTCATATATAAATATATATAAAAATTGGAGCTATTGAAGAATAGGGACCCCAGCCTTCTTTAGTTAGCTTTATAAGACTAACTAACGAAAATATCATGACCTAACCTAACCAATCGTCAAGGGCGTACAGTAACCTAACGATTGGTTAGGTTAGGTCGTGATATTTTCGTTAATTAGCCTTATAAGCCTAACTAAAGAAGGCTGGGGTCCCTATTCTTCAATAGCTCCTTAAAATTTTATAAAAATTGCATAAAAGGTGTAAAAAAAAAATTCACATTTCATATAACACAATTAAAATCTAATTTTTGTTCTAACTACTCTTAAAAAACGTATGCAAAGATCCCATTGGCAGGCTGAAAAAATTAATACTAGATAACAAAATGCATGAGTTTTATATAATGTAAAACAAATAATACTTGTTTTTGTTAAATTATTTTATATTAACATTTTAAATTAATTTATAGTTAAATTATTTATAAAATATTTACAAATAATTAAGTCCTAAATATTTCATAAATATTTTATATTCCCCTGATATTTTTGCAGGTGTGTATGAACCCTGTACAGACAAATAGATAGATATAGTAATCACGCGGTTATCCGCGATTCACTCAACCATGAATCGAGTTAACTGTGATTTACTAATTGTGACTGTTGTGCATTTATCAGTAATCATGACACCGAGTTAATTGTGATTTGGCGGGGTGTCTACATTCGCGGCTCGCCTTCCACCAGCCCACCACAACGCACCTCAGTCAGTGTCTCTCCCTCTTCATGGAGTACACCTGTGCGTCTGTGGCTTCGCACATCTTCACGTCTTGTAGTGAGTACAAACAACTTAATTATATATTATACTACAGTGGAATAATACTGTGCGTGCCGGCACGCGAGGCGAGAGGCCAGCCAGTGGTTGCGGGCAGCAGCGCCTGTGGCTTCGCACATCTTCACGTCTTGTAGTGAGTACAAACAACTTAATTATATATTATACTACAGTGGAATAATACTGTGCGTGCCGGCACGCGAGGCGAGAGGCCAGCCAGTGGTTGCGGGCAGCAGCAGCTGCACCACCCGCCCACTGGCGCCGGCGTATACCTAGTTAACGGTGAAATCGGATTATCCGTGATCATGGACCGCTATTCAATCACGGATAACTGAGTGATTACTGTAGATATATAGCCTCATTAGAAAAGATGTCTACATTTCGCAAATTCGTTTCCCTAAAAAATGAATTTTGTCATATCATTAAAAGTTGATTGAAAATTTTTCTCAATTTCGAAGTGTTTCATGTCAAAAAATAAATTAAAATTTTATCCTCGTCTCTTATTTCGTAGGAAATAAAATTGTTTCAAACTCGAAAGAATTAACGAGTTATGTCGTACAAATAAAGTGGAAACAAGATCAGTCAAATTGGGGGTAAATTATGTCGGACAACGTTTTGTTCACGATTTTTATTTCATCCTCCGAATTTGGTCGAATTGATTTGTGTTTAAAGAAAATTCATTTCTCCTTCCGTCATAATTATTATTATTATTATTATTATTATTATTATTATTATTACTAGCAAAAGGTCGGCGCTACGCACCGATTTTACTAGATCTGCAGTGCTTGGGCTGAATTGTGGGACTACGGCGTATTTTATTTTGAACATCAGTAGCCCTTTATCTGGATATCATTCCTATTCCTCTCACCTTGGGCCTCAGTAATTGGGGTGCCTGGGGCCTTCCAGTTACTGGCAAACCAATTGTTCATTCAATAAAACTACAGAAAAGAACGCAGCCATGAAAATCTAAAGCTTCACAAATCTTAATACAATGAGCTCGGATTTGAAGCTTAAGATTTTCATGACTGCGTTCTTTTCTATAGTTTTATTGACCAAATAACTGAACCGACAGTAATTGGGGGTCCTGCGGCCCATCAAATCATAGTTTTCATTGTTTCGAGTGCATCAATAATATTGTTATAGTGTTCCATTAGTTGTGATAAGCATGATCTTCCTGACCGGAATCGATGTTGTTTTTTTCTGAGTTTCCCAATTAACCCCACCCCTCCCCCATTACCCCCACCCTCTCCCCCATTTACCCCACCTTTCCCCCATTACCCCCAAGGGGGGAAGGGGGCTGGCACCTTGCAAAGGATTTACTTAAAATTTTTTTTGGTTACATATAGGTATATATCGCACTTAGCTCCATTATAATATAGATTATTATTATAGTACAAATTAAGCGGCACTGAGTCAGACATCAATTAGAGTTTATACAATGCAGTGTCGATATAACGTAACAATACTTTCTTATTGTAGAAGAATAAAGATTTTTGTTTGTTTTTTGTTTGCTTTGCTGTAACACCTAAATTCTTAAACAAAACTAACTAACACTCTCTCTTCTCTCTCTCTCTCTCTCTCTCTCATATATATATATATACTGTACACACACGAGTATACAGAGCTGGGAAGTATTTAAATACGTATTTAAATACATTTGTGTATTTAGAACTGTATTTATAAATACATTGTTTTTCATGTATTTAAATATAGTATTTAAATACAATGTATTTAAATACTCAAAATATAAAAATGTAAATACTTTTGCTGGTTTAATACACGTTCTGTACTAGCACAGTACGACGCGTCGACAGTGTAGTATAGCATGGTTCATGTTTCAACAGTTTGGGAAAACATCCTCTCATAAAAAGACTGTTCCTCCGCTATAACACGACATTACCATCTTCGGCACCGGTAGAGCGAATATTCTCATTCGCGGGAATCACTTTGACTCCCAAAAGAAACTCTCTTTCAGACAAAGCTTTTGAAAGATTGGTTTTGATCCGCAGCAACCGTGAAATAAAAGAGAATTCGTAAGGTGCCTTATGTTTATGTTTACGTCTTATGTTTACGTTTATGTCTCATCTACTCATTAATTGTTACTCATTTTGCAATGATATAATGAGTATAATATGTCACTGGTTGAACATCGTAAGTTCTAAGTTCTTTTGTTTTTGTTTTGTTCTAAGAAGGGAAATATATACTCGGAAATTAGATTGTACTATTTCTTTATCCTTTATCAAGCATTTTATATTGTTGTTACTCATGAATTAGTGAATGTATATGTTAAAATTTGTATGTATTTAAAATGTATTTACAAATGTATTTAAATACAATTGATGTATTTTGTATTTAGTATCTAAATACATTCGTAAAATGTATTTAGTACTTAGTATTTAAATACATTTCTCCCATGTATTTAGTATTTAGTATTTAAATACATTCAATGTATTTATTGCCCAGCTCTGCGAGTATATATAGTGTGTGTGTGTGTGTGTGTGTGATACCATATGTCCACAAAAAAGTACACCCAACTTTAGATTGTACTAACTCCTCCAAAAATTGAGATATTTTGGATCTGTTTGTTTGATTTAATATAGCAAATTATTCTTTGTTAACGTTCAAATTTATTCATGTTTAAACGAATTAGTGTTTAAGCATCTGCTTTTAACTGAAGGGTACAGCAAAATGGGTTGCGCGGAATGATCATTTCTCCCAGCCAGATAGCTCCTCTTGCTTTAACCAATGTGCTACTTTTTACGTCGAAGGATATTGCAAATATTTTTTTTAAATAATTCGAACTTTTGTATCTAAGATACGAGTCATACATATAAATGAAGAATCTGAATTACTAAATTTATAAATAACTTTGAAACCCTTATCATGCAGTTTACACGAAGGCAGCGCGTTCTCATGGTCACAACTTATCTGCAAACTAAAAGCTTAAAACAAGTTCAGAATACCTTCGAACTGCAATTTCCCGATAGAGCTTCTCCAACTAAACATACAATTTTGAAGAATGTTCGGAAATACAAAGAAGAAGAAACGGTCCTCAATTTGAACAAAGGACGTTCAGGCCATCCGAAGACGGCAAGAACAGACGAGAACATTCGGCATGTTCGGCATTTATTAGAGACATCCAAAAGTGTCTACTAGGCGAAATGGTACAGAACTCTCACGCATGTCATTTCATCGAATAGTTCGTGAGGATTTGAATTTGTACCCATACAGAATGGAAATTCGACATCAACTCATTGAAGGAGATCTACCTCGCCGCCTAAGATTTGCCCAGTGGTTTCTTGAAAAACCAGAAAGATTCACGGAACAATTAGTGGTTGGAGATGAGGCGGCCTTTTTTATGAATGGTCTAGTGAACAGACAAATCTGCCGTCAGTATGCACCAAAAAATCATCCACCTGACAATCATATCTACGAAAAGAATAACTCTAGACAAAAACTGTCTCTCTGGGTAGGACTGTGCGGTAATAGAGCGGTAATTGGCCCGGTCTTTTACGATGGTAATCTAAATGGTGAAGCTTACCTAGAAATGATAGACCGAGAAATCCTTCCACAAATACGTATTACTTATGGAAACCTTAATCGTATTTGGTGGGTGCAAGACGGAGCTCCTGCTCACAGGAGAGTTATTGTGAAGGAACGCTTGCAGGAAGTCTTCCACCAAAGAGTAATTGCTACAGGCCATGACATTGAATGGCCTCCCAGAAGCCCTGACTTGACCCCGTGTGATTACTTTTTATGGGGTCATTTGAAAAATAGAGTATTTGCATCACAACCTATCAATTTAGATGATTTGAGGACTCGCATCACAGCTGAAATCAACTTGTTAAAAGACAATCCAGATCTTATCAAAAGAGTGATGGGGAAGATGAGAGCTCGACTCCAGATTTGTATCGATAGGAATGGCGGTCATGTTGAAAGAAAACGAAACTAAGCATAACTTTTGCAATAAGGAATAAAGAAAAATCTGCTTTGTATCTTATTAAAATTATGTTAAAGTATCTATTATTATGTATTTGTCTTTTCATTACATCGATAGCACACACATTATTTTTTCATTGACCAATTTTGCGCAATCCATTTTGTTGTACCCTTCAGTTAAAAGCAGATGCTTAAACACTAAATCGTTTAAACATGAATAAATTTGAACGTTAACAAAGAATAATTTGCTATATTAAATCAAACAAACAGATCCAAAATATCTCAATTTTTGGAGGAGTTAGTTCAATCTAAAGTTGGGTGTACTTTTTTGTGGGACATATGGTATATATATATATATATATATATATATATATATTATATATATATATATATATATATATATATATCAGCAATCGATCTTGTCTTAGGGAACTGTATCTTTAGTAGGAAAAGCTAAACAAGTGCCACAATCATCTTGGTTTTATTAATCAGAACTTTACGTTTCGAGATTAGCTCATCTCATCATCAGAACCTGTAATTTTAAAAAATACATTAATTGATCAGAAAGATTAAAACAATTTACATGCAACATTTTACATCACACAAAATTACACGACACAAATACATCAAAGCTACATTAGTTATAAAGCAGAAGCAGGGTTCTTTCTGAGAGACTAAAAGCAGTATACAACTCTAAGCTCTTAAAGATATATCGAGACAAGTATTAGATAATCTACAATTTTGTAGAAGACAAATTATCACCCATGGTTGGTTTTTTATTCAATATAAATATAGATTCCATAGTTCAAAGTTAAATTTCATTGGTGCATTTGGAAACAATCATGAAAGACTCCCTACTTAGTGGATGATCCTTATCTCTGCAATGAGTTCAAACTGCTGAAAAACTCGGATCTTTCAAATGAGAGTTGGTCCGCGATGATACACCAAGATGTTGATCTACTCTCGCCTTAAATTGGAGCTTTGAGCTGCCAATGTATTCAGCATTGCAGCTTGAACACTCGTAATTATACACAATCATAGGTGTAAAAGCAGAGGGCACACTCTCCTTATGTTTAAGGGATGAGTTAATCGATAAAGTATTACTGAAAACAAATTTAAAGTCAGTTTGGGGATAAATTTTATTATAATTTTTAAAGCTTTCTTAATGTTATTACTTCTATAACCATAGTATAGAAATTTGATATATTTGACTTTTTTGGGAACATTATATCTGGGGCAAGGAGGTTGATATATATTACTCAGAAACTGTTTGACGTTCTTATAAAAGAGACCTGGGGGGGAGGGGTATAAGTTATTACAAAAGAATTTATATAAAAAAAATTATTTCTTTATCAAAGGATACCCAATTCGAGCAGAGAGTGTATTCTCTGTGGATAAAGATTTTGATTGAATTTACTTTATATTTAAAGGGAATATAACTAAAATAATTAGTATCCAATCCTGTATATGTAGGTTTTCTGTATACCGAAGTGTGAACGTTGTTATTTTTCTTTGAAAATAAAATATCAAGAAAACTTAGTGTGTCATCAACTTCTTTATCTACCGTAAACCTGATGTTTGGATGTTGTGAATTCAAGTATATTAAAAATTATTCTACCTGAGCTTTACTATCAAAAAGCATAAATGTGTCATCAATATATCTTATATATAAAATAGGCTTAAACTCTATAGGGCATTGTTCCAGCCACTTCTTTTCATGGTAGCAGAGGAATGTATTTGCAGGGGTAGGGCCCAGTGGAGAACCCATCGCTACTCCATCAATCTGCTTATAGAGATCCCCCATTAAACCAGAATATATTATCCTTGACTGACAGTTTTAGTAAGTTTTAGAACTGCTGTTTATTAAGATTATTAAAGTTTGAGGTACTGCCAGTAAGTATTTGTTCAGCCAGTATATTCATAGTTTCTTCTAGTGCAATATTTGTAAATAACGATGTTACATCAAAGCTGCACATAAATTTGTTAGATGTATAACTAGAATTGGTGATAACGTAAAGTTATGATTAATAAACCATGATGATTGTGGCACTTCGTTAGCTATTCGTACTATATATACACATATAGTACGAATATATATATATATATATATATATATATATATATATATATACAAGTGTGTGTGTATATATATGTATCGCCAACAACAAATAAATAATTTCCCCTCCATTTTAATCGTTTAAACTTATTTGTAAACAAAATAATCTTTTGAAATAATCCAATAAAGATAATTTTATTTTGATAAATGAAATTTTATTGATTCGTAAGTTCATTTCTAAAAATGAATATTACTTCAAACTTGGCTAAAAATTTATAACTTACAAATCAATTTCATGGTAATAAATAAGCATCGACATATACAGTAAATTATATCATTATTATTATTATGAGTGTGTGTGTGTGTATATATATTATATATATATATATATATATAATATATATATATATAATATATATACAGTGTGTCCGTAAAGTCATGGTGGGATTTTAAATAGCTATATTATTGCAACGAAACATGATAATGAGATGAAACAATGCCAAATTTAAGAACAACTCTCAAAGTTGTATCTTGTAGTTAGTCTAGGCTAAGCTTAACCTTTATCTCGTAGTTAGTCTAGGCTGTCCACATGCCTATGTTGAACATGAGCGTAATAGCCCGAAAGTTAATGTGTGGTGTGCTCTAGCACGAGATCGAGTGATTGGCCCATTTTTCTTCGCGGAACCCACTGTGACGTCACACAACTACCTCGCTATGTTGGAACATTTTGCAGTACCCCAATTTATTGACAATAATGTCATCTTTCAGCAAGATGGTGCTCCTCCGCACTATGCCAACGTTGTTCGACAATTCCTTAATGAAACATTTCCACAGGGATGGATAGGAAGATGAGGATGGAAGCCATGGCCTCCACGCTCTCCGGACCTGACACCTTTGGACTTTTATTTGTGGGGTTACGTCAAGCAAAGCGTGTACAGTGTACCCATTAGGGATATTCATCACTTGCACGAGCGAATCACGGAAGCTATCGCATCCGTCACTCCTGATGTTCTTGGGCGTGTGTGGCTGGAATTGAATCACCGCCTAGATGTCTGCAGGGCTACCAGAGGAGCCCATATCGAACTACGTTAAATAAAGTTATTCTCTTAGAGTTGTTCTTCAATTTGCCTTTTTTTCATCTCATTATCAGTTTCGTTGCAATAATATAGCTATTTAAAGTCCCACCATGACTTTACGGACACACTGTATATATATATATATGATGAATAAAACCACGAAGGAAAGGAAACACAAAATGGTGCTCAAGCGCTTTCGTCTAATGACATCCTCAGGAACACTCACTCAGTGTTCCTGAGGATGTCATTAGACGAAAGCGCTTGAGCACCATTTTGTGTTTCCTTTCCTTCGTGGTTTTATTCATCATAAATATTTTTCACGTGTTACTTTCGTGAAATAATTTTCATATATATATATATATATATATATATATAAACTGTGAAAGTAAGAATTATTAAAGTGGTTTTAACCATAAAAAGCGAGAAATTAATACGCTTAATAGCCTCGTACTGCAATTTTAAATATTTAATGAAAGCGATAATGCATAAAATAAAAAAATTATTACAAGATGGGATACATTTTGTTTTCGTATACAAAAATATTTTGTAAATTAAACGTTATTTTAATGATTAAGAAAAAATATGTACGTTAACGTAATTGAGAATTATGAAGTTCTGAAGATAAAGTTAACTTTTATATAATAATTTTGTGAATATTTAATAATATTAAATAATATTTAACTAAAAGTTGATAAAGATGTCGGAAGAATATTTATAGAAATTTATTATTCAAAGATAATGGGATACAGTTACGTGGTTATCTAGTTATACCGAGTAAGCTAGTTATAATAAGCTAGTTATACCGAAATTACCTAGTTATAGTAATCTAGTTATATCGAGATTACAGTTACAGACACGTTGTTATGACGTCATTAAAATTCTAACGCTAAAATCCTGTAAATATATTTATAAATAAATTGCGCTACTCTGCCCAAGTTTTGGGAAAAGAAATCAATATATTCGCTGCTAGATTGCTGTCTCCATATGGTACAGTTGGGGACATTGGACATTATGAATTTATGAACCTTTTCTAATGTCTCGTTTGTTGCTGGGGTTCTGTTATGGACAAAACTTCTTCGCTAACACTTTACAGAAGAAGGGTGTTGCTGTACGATGAGTTACCTCTCTCTCTCTCTCTCCATATATATATATATATATATATATATATATATGATGAATAAAACCACGAAGTAAAGGAAACACAAAATGGTGCTCAAGCGCTTTCGTCTAATGACATCCTCAGTGTTCCTGAGGATGTCATTAGACGAAAGCGCTTGAGCACCATTTTGTGTTTCCTTTCCTTCGTGGTTTTATTCATCATAAATATTTTTCACGTGTTACTTTCGTGAAATAATTTTCATATATATATATATATATATATATATATAATCTACTCATCTATGTATAAATACATGTACTATACACGTTTCCTAAAATCAGAAAAACTAACAATATTAGGAAACTCTCTGCTGGTACCACTCACCCAAACAAACCAGTGTAAAAACTCGTGACACAGAAATAAATGAAACCTCTCGTTTAGAAACAGCTGCTCCAGCAACTGCACCGATATAGTGAGTATACTACAGGGTGTTCCATCAATCAGAAAACATGAGCGAATATTTATTTCTGATTTATTTCCTTTATGTGTTAATTTATTTCACACCCGCATGCAGTTACAAATTATGCACATTGTTTCTCGCCATTGTTGTTCACAAACGTTTGTCACCTTCGCAGGAGACTCACTGAAGCTTGGCCTGAAAT
This sequence comes from Bathynomus jamesi, assembly GCA_023014485.1. Lineage (NCBI taxonomy): Eukaryota > Metazoa > Arthropoda > Malacostraca > Isopoda > Cirolanidae > Bathynomus > Bathynomus jamesi. The sequence goes on from JAJOZX010002868.1 coordinate 555,063, forward strand.
TACAATATGCAGATATTCTGCAGAGAGTTCATGATGCGAGGGTTGGAGTGGAAACGATGCCTAACAATAAACATCATCACTGTCAATGGCGAACACACTGAGCATATTTTGGAACTGGAAGTATGAAATAAATAAAAAAAAAAAAAAAAAATTTTTTTATAAAATTTTCTTTATTATTCTGACTAACGGGTGTGTGTATATATATATATATATATATATATATATATATATATATAGCGGATCGACATGAAATAGACCAACAAATAGACAGAAAAATTCTTCTTTCCACGCCTTCATCAAACAGTCTTCGAAGGCACACGTGGGCAAGGACTCAGAAAACAATGAAGTGTCTGTTTTTCTTCCAAAGGCCGCCAAAAGCGAGCCCTTAGCAACTAAAGGACGCGGGGACAAGGATTCTCGAGATTTGGCGCAAAAGTCCGCGTCACCGAAGTAATATAAGCGAGATTCCACTCTCACTCACACACTCGCTTTCCACCTCCACGAGCAGATCTCATCACGTCAACCGCCCTCCGGCTTCCCGCCGGAGGAGCGGCCTGCTGCTTCCCTCAAGGCCTACGATCTATCATCAAGTAAGACCTTCTACAGACCGCCTGCAGAAGCAATCCTTCGAAGCCCAATCAGCATCTCCTCGGGCCTACGGTCTACAAGGTCAGCCTTCAAGTCTCTCTACCGTCTACGAGAGATATTCAGCACCTCAAGCCTACGCCTGCAAGATTATTTATAGGCCATCCTGCACCTCGAGAAGTAACATCAACGACACTTCGAGCCTACAGTAATAGGTTCACTCGACACTTCAACAAAAGTCCTCATCGTCCCGATAAGATAAGTGCATCCTTTCTAAGTAAATCACGTGAAGCCTACATTAGCCTACCGCCGAACGGTAGACTATACCCCAAGTGTAATTAAGCGTTCCAACTGACTCTCGTTAAAGAACGCAGTAGGCCTATTATCCAATTCAAGTGTCATTCCAATACCGTAATTCCGTGTATCATCCGTTATTGTGTTCAATTCATATATTTATGTGATAACTAAATATTCTCTTGGCGTAATCACTTAACATCACATAATGGCCTGATTTATAAATGATATTTGTGTAACCATTGTCAAGCATTCAATCCATTATTATCGGGCCGCATCATTCATTCTGTGTCATTATTAGGCCCATTCAATCATCTAGCCTACTTAATCAGAGTGTCACGCACACAGTTCTGCATTATTTATATCATTTACTAGGCCCATTCACTGCTCCATTTTGCATGCCATTTACATACCATCAATGAATGCATTACGTGTCAATTTAAGCTATTAACCATTCATCTTACTAGCTAAGTTCTATGTCATCAGCATAACGTAAAGGCTATCAATTAATTACTGTCAATCCTTTGTTATATTACTGTGAATAGATAATATCTATATTTTCATAATAAAATACAAAACAATAAGATATTTTTATAACCTTAATATTAATTTGCTTGGGTGTAATCCAAGCTGGTGACCTCGTTAATTCATGTCAGTTCCAATAGTATGGTGGGCCTACTCCATTAGCTACTTTTCAATTGGTGATACTTTACATCTTAAATTATTAACCCAGCCTATCATTAATAAACACACAGTCATTGCATCAATTAATCACTAGCATACAATTAAATCATTATCACCTTAAACGGCTAAAAACTAGGTCCACTATATATATATATATATATATATATATATATATATATATATATATATATATCAGGTCATCCCATAAGTAATGTCGTTTTTTAGATCGGAATTTGAAGGACAAAAAAAAACTCAACTGAAACTTTTTAATCTAGTATATATTTTCCATCGGAATTAATGACACACTGCCAACGTCCTACAAGCTTTTCAATGCTATGTTATAAAATTCAGGCGGTTTTGAGGCAAAAAACGTACAAAGACTGGTGTGCAGGTCATCTAAAGAAGTATACTGTTTTTCGTCAAGATAGTTTTGGAGACTCCTGAAGAGATGATAACACCGGTCTGCATGAAAATCGATTTCTTTATTTTGAGTTGTAATTCTGAAGCAGTTCGCTGCGCAGAATTAAAAAATGCTACCAGTTTTTTTCTATCACCCACAGTTTTAAAGTTATTAGCAAAACAATTTTGGGGCGTTTTGTAATTTTTTACCTTTTTTATCTTTAATTAATTTCGTTTTTTCATATTTTTCAGATAGATAATTTTAACATTACGTCTTTAAAATTTTAATAATGGCTTCTAGAGGATGTACCCATAGTCCAGACATATTTTGTTATATTTGTGGTCAGTATGTTGTAAAACAAAGGACAAATGTAACGACCTTCATTAAGAGAGCTTATCATGCTTATTTTGGAATTAAATTAGGAGATCAAGACAAAAGTTGGGCTCCACACAAGGTTTGTCTTACGTGTGTTGCGGCACTAAGGAATTGGAGCAAAGGTAAAAAGGAAAGTTTGCCATTTGGGATCCCTATGGTATGGAGCGAGCCTAGAAACCATACCGACGACTGCTACTTCTGTTCTTGCAATGTTAAAGGTTATAATGCAAAGAATAAAGAGAGCCTTCAATACCCAAGTCTTCCATCTGCAATAAGGCCGGTACCCCATGGTCCAGAAGTTCCTATTCCCCGCCCACCCGAGAGTCTGGATCAATACAATTCAGATTCTGATTCAGCTCCAAATCCAGACAATGATGATTTATGAACAGCCAACAGCTGACCGAGATCCTCCTAAACCATTAACCCAAGCCGAACTAAATGACTTAGTCAGGGATTGAATCTGCCTAAGGACTCTGCAGAACTTTTGGTGTCTAGATTGCAGGAGAACAATTTATTGGCATCCGACACATACTTCGCTTGGTACAGAAATCGTGAGAAAGACTTCGTGCCTTTTTTCGAAGAAGATGGTCCCTTGGTATTTTGCAAGGACATCACAGGATTAGTGTGCAAGCTAGGCATCAAATACCAAACCAGTGACTGGAGGTTGTTTATAGATTCCTCTAAAACCAGTCTAAAAGGAGTGTTACTGAGCAACGATAATAAATATGCATCAATCCCAGTGGCCCATTCTACTTATTTAAAAGAGACCTATGATAACATGAAACTGCTTCTGGAAAAAATTCAGTATCAAAATCACAGATGGATATTGTGTGGGGATCTCAAAGTCCTTTGCATGTTACTTGGGCAGCAATCAGGATACACTAAGATGCCATGTTTCATCTGCGAATGGGATAGTCGAGCACGTGACCAGCACTGGAAGAGGAAAACTTGGCCTCCTAGAGAGAATCTTACCCCAGGATCAAAGAACATTTTACATGAACATCTAGTTGAACCAAATAAAATCCTCCTACCACCCTTGCACATTAAGTTAGGCTTGATGAAGCAGTATGTCAAAGCATTGAATAGGAAGGTGAGTGTTTCAAGTACATTTGTTCAAAATATGCAAAGATTAGCTACGAGAAAATAAAGGAAGGTGTTTTTATAGGTCCTCAGATTAGAAAGTTATTGACAGACGATCATTTCCTGAACACAATGACCAATAAAGAAAAAGAAGCATGGCTTGGTTTCAAAGATGTTGTTGAAAACTTCTTGGGAAACTACAAAAGCCAAAATTATGAAAGACTGGTGGAAAATATGCTTAAAAAGTTTTGCGCCTTAGGCTGCAACATGAGCCTGAAAGTTCACTTCTTATTTTCGCATTTTGACCGTTTTCCCGAAAATCTCGGAGATGTCAGTGAGGAGCAAGGGAAACGATTTCACCAGGACATCAAAACCATGGAAAGAAGATATCAAGGAAGATGACATACAAATATGATGGCGGATTACTGCTGGTGTCTGCAACGAGATCAGCCTAACGCACAGCATAAGAAAACATCAAAGAAGCACCGGTTTAGTCGTCATTAGTCAGATTTACCTTCATAGTCTTAAGTCTTTGGAATAAGTCCTGAAATGTTTGCAAGTAAAGAAGGTAAATATATTTTGTTTCTTTCAGTTATTTTTTTATTCTTTCATAAACAAGCAATATGCTTGTCCAAGAGCTAGGAGCTATTTAATTCTGCTTTAATTAGGTTTTACTCTATCACCTAAAGATTTCGTGCTACAAGGGGTGTTGTAATACCTCATCTGTCCCCAAATGTTAACCACCCATTGATGGGAGGGGAGAGAGTATTTTGCTGGGAACGGGACTGGTTGTTATATATATTTCCCCTACAGTATTATGTAAGCGTTACTGTAGTCTATAACAACAAAATTTATGGTTTAGCATGTGCAATCCAATGTTGGTCTCGATAAGATGGTTCACATTTGGGGATAAATGGGGGATTTATGACACACCCTGTAGTAAGAAAACCATACGTGATAGGGAAAAACTAACTATATTTTTGAGATCAGCGCACTCAAATTATATAGACTCACCAACTAGTTTGTAAAAATCGATCGACAAGTTTTCAAATGTGTACTGGTGTAATCTGAAGGCGCAAGGTCTGGAGAATATGGAGGATGTGGAAGTTTTTCCTACCCAAGCTCCTCAATTTTTGAAGAAGTGATCCGAGCGGTTTGAGGACATGCGTTGTCGTGGTGGAACACGATTCCTTTCCGATTAACCAAAGAAGGTCTCTTTTCTGATAGTGCAGTGTTCAATCGATCCAGTTGTTGACAGTAGACTTGAGCGGTGATTGTTTGGTTGTGTGCTAAGGTTTCAAAGTGTATTACATCACCTTTATCCCACCAAACACTAAGCAACACCTTCCGAGGGTGAAGATTTGGTTTTGGCTGTGGTGTCGCTGGTTCTCCGGCACAAACCCACTGTCGACGGCGCTTAACATTCTGGTACAGTATCCACTTTTCATCACCAGTCACTAAACGGTGCAGAAACGGATCTTGGAGTTCACGGAAATGAAGAGCTGTGCTAATGTTTACCCGCACCCTCAGATTGTCGACCGACAATTCATGTGGCACCCATTTTCCTAACTTAGGCACTTTCCCGAGTTGTTGCAAATGTCGATGGATGGTGGACGGGGATGAATTAAGTTTCTGGGCCAATTCTTCGACAGTTGTTGAACAGTCTTCTTCAAGTGCGGCTAACAGTAGGTCATCATCAAACTCAGCAGGGCGTCCAGAGCGTGCTGCATCTGTCAAACAGCAGTCACTATTCCTAAACTTTTTAAACCATCTTTGACATTTCCTCACATGCAGAATATCGTTGCCATAAACTTCCTGAATGTTTCGCGTTGCTTCAGTAGCACTATTCCCTTTTTTGAACTCGTAAAACATTATATACCTGATATGCTCTTCTGGTACCGCCATGTTTATGAGGGGTTCACATACAACAAAACACACGTCTTCACTGGTCAAGGTCTGTAAAGTATGTAGCGAAACACGATAGATCTCCTCTTAGATATAACCTTCGGAAAATTTATGCTTAAACCGAGTAGGACTAGTTTAAACTTAATCTATCGTAAAAAACGACATTACTTATGGGATGACCTGATATATATATATAGTGACCAATTGACAGTAGGCCATATAATAAATATAACTAGAATAATTAAGTAAATTATTACTTGAGGCTCGAAGTCACCTGATTTTCCAATCAGAATAATAAGTGTCATAAGAAGATTAATAGAGTGAATTTCCTTCTTTTAAATAAAACGAAACGATAAATGAAGAAGTCACAAATAAAGAATACAATTCAGCAAATGCAGATACATAAAATAAATGAGATTTGAATTGAATGATTTGTTAATTATATTGTACAGTAACCTATTAGTTGAATTACATGGCTGTGCAATTGTAAATTAAGTGATTAACGAAAGTAGGTTACTCGATTGAATTTGAGTGTTTACAGTTAAAAAAGGAATGGCAAAATATATCCTACGAAGGACGTTACAAGTGGTCGTCACATGTTGGTGGTTCGCTTGCGACTGGTGTAGGTAGATTGAGCTGCATACTCGAAGGTTTGTGACGTCATCTCCTTCGAGGGAGCGAGGTATAGCTTCACACGAGAAGCAAGGTACGAAGGTATGATGTCGTCGGCATGGAAACGCTTGATGTGAAGGAAGCAACAGTAACAGCTCTCGAATCGTCGTCGGGTTGAGAACAAATGAATGCTTGTAGGTGTTTGCTTGTAAGAGTTGTGTAACTAAAGGAGTCTGACTTGAAGTATAATAGTTAAGAAGTAAGTGCTTCAGGGTGAAGAAACTGCTGACACACATACACACACACACACACACACACACACACATATATATATATATATATATATATTAATGTTCATAAGTGTTCATACAGAAAAATATTTCAATTACATTCGTTCTCATCTTTTGTACTATGCATACGATAGTTATGAAAAGTTTACCGCTCGTTTGGAAAAGTTTAACAAATAAAAAACTACTTTAGCTTCAATATATGATGCAAAACATCAAAGGATTTAAAGGAAAAAAAGCTAAAATGCAAAAGTTTTCGTACATTTACTTACAAAATTACACTTTGTGGGTCCACCTTTTGCTCGAATGAGCTAGTGATTCGTTTTGGGTATTTTTCTACAAGGGTTCGGCATCTCTCAGTAGAAATTTTAGCCCATTCTTTTGGAGAAAATTGTTACAATTCATTCACATGCGAATTTATTCACATTGAAATCAGGGCTGTGATTGGGCCACCCGAGAACGTAAACTGCACTAGGCACCACAGGGGGACGTAAACTACGCTTACTCCGTATTTTTTAATAAAGATGATAATAATATCTAATAAGAATTTAATATTTTGTTTATAAGAATTTAATAATGTTTTGTTTAATAAAGAAGATATTAATGTTTAATAAGAAATTTAATGATGGTTTGTACGTAAATAAGAAATTAATAACGTTTTGTTTGAAATTAAGAATATAAAATACTAGTTGGCAACACCTTAAAATGACCGAGAGAAAGAAGGATGCCCGAATTCAGTCTTCGGGCGGGCGTCCTCGTTAGGTGTTTGTTATTAATATGTTAGAGTGACTTTAAAATAGTTAATTGGCTCTCTCCGCGATAAAAGGTTAACGATGGGTCTGCAGTCGCTTTAGCCCGTTGGTTCAATTGTTTTGGCGTAAATAAAAAGTCAGCAAATTAGTAATAATAGTGTGTAATTTATCCCCAGTCCCTTCGCTGTTCAAAATCATAATGCCGGCCACGGCTACCCGTCTGCTCGCGTCCGTATAAAAGTAAAGCGCAGTAAAATGAGTCTCTTCTTTAGGTCTTTAGGTGAGTTCGAACGATGGTTCAGGATCGACCTACGGTCGACCCCTCTGCAGCATCCCGCCTCATTTGCGGGATTTGGTGAAGGAGGGAATTGCTGCCTGATCTCCTCCTGCCCTCATAGCCAGACAAGCATGGCTGGTCAGGGACTTTGCACAGGAATCTGTCCAGCTGGTTCTTGAAGTTATTCAGGTCGGTGTGCTGGAGATTCCTCACTTCTTTTGGTAGGACGTAGGACATTGGACAGTGATATTAGTAAGAAAAGGCAAACAATGAAAAGAAAGCGAAGCGTAGAAGTAAAGACGTTTTAAAAATCACTACAGTGATGTATCACGGACACCAACTGTAGGAGACACCCTTCACGATTTCCAGATATTTTTTTATTTACAGCACGTTTTGTTTAAGCACAGGCCTTGCATGTACTGTAAAATCAATTTCTGGATTATTATTTCAGAACGCTCATTTTGCATATATACAGTACAGTATATGCAAAATTTTTGTCATACCAGGATTTGAACACGCGCCCTTTGACTCGAAGACCAGAGTATAGACCATTAGGTTATAACATGGAAAACAACCTGGCGACATTCATCAGCCTAGGGAAACGCCTAACGCTTTTTTATCCAGACGTGCTTTTACGTTCCTAATCTCATGTGCTCAGGCCAATAAACAACATTTAATTCAGATCTATCTGGCAGACACGAGAGTACCATTAGATGGAGATGTAAACACATACCCATGGAGGGGAGTAAATTTTGTAAATGCAAAAGCGATCGGTTATCTCTCACTGTTCAATATCCAGCTAAGAAGCTCTCCAACAACTTTACTACTACTGCTTTCTATCCACTTTTCCATTCCAACGGCCCAGTTGCCGTCTATTCTCCTGACAAAGTTAAACTCTTCGCTCAAACTTCCACCTCCAACTCAACACTGGACGATTCCGGTGCTCTTCCTCCATCTCCTCCTCTCTTCCAAAGAACTTCTTTCTGCCTGTCTGTGCTCAACTCTAGGAAGGCGTACGGTTCTCATGGTGTTTCTCTGTTGTTCTTAAGAACTGTGCTTCTGAACTGACACCCTGCTTAGCCAAACTCTTTCGTCTTTGCCTTTCATCTGGTACTTTTCCTTCCTGCTGGAAGTTCTTTTTCATTCAGCCTATTCCATAGAAGTGTGACCGCTCTCAACCTTCCAACTATCGTCTAATTGCTTTGATTTCTTGCCTTTCTAAAATTTTTGAATTAATCCTTAATAGGAAGATTCTTAAACACCTTTCTTCCCACAATTTTCTTTTAGATCGCCAGTATGGGTTCCACAAGCGACGCTCAACTAGCGACCTTCTTGCATATCTCTATGACTCTTGGTGATCCTCCTTTCGGGATTTCGGTGAAACTTTTTCTATTGCGCAAGACATATCAAAAACTTCTTTTAATAGAGTCTGGCAGAAATTTTTAATCTCCAAACCGCCCTCCTTCGGTTTCTATCCTTCTATCTGTGCCTTCATCTCTGATTTCCTTTCTGGACGATATATAGCTGCGGTTGTAGCTGGCCACTGTTCTTCTAAATCTATTAAAATTGGTGTTCCTCATGGTTCTGTCCTGTCACCCATTCTTTTCCTTTTACTTATTAATGATCTATTAAGTCGCACTTCCTATCCTATCCACTCTTATGCCGACGATTCCATTCTTCACTTCTCCATCCGCTTCACAAAACGTCCCTGTCAACAGTCACCCCATGATTCGCGTAGGACGGCTATGGTATGCCTGACCTCTGATCTTTCTGATATCTCTGACTGGGACAAAGAAAACCTCGTGGCTTTCAATGCCTCAAAAACTCAATTCCTTCCTGCTTGTCACAATTTTCCACACGACTATCCCCTTATCTTCAACAATATACAACTCCATCCTTCCTCTTCTCTTAACATTGTTGGCGTTCCCTTTTCTCGTGATCTTTCCTGGAAAGATCACATTACTCTCTTTCTAAAAGAGCTTCTAAGAGGTTATGTGTGTTGTACCGGCTCCGCAATTTCTTCACTCCCAGTCAGTTGGCGTCCCTCTACAGGAGTCTTGTCCCCTCCCGTATGGATACGCTTCTCATGTGTAGAGTGGCTCAACCCACACAACTGTACTTGACCGGGTGGAATCAAAGGCTTTTTGTCTCATGAATTCCTCTCCTCTTACTTACTGTCTTCAATCTCTCTCTCTTTGCCACAATGTTGCCTCACTCTCTTTACTATCGCTACTATAACTTTAACTGAACTGAATGCCTCTTTAACTGAATGCCTCTTCCTTTAAGTAGAGCACACTAGGGTTTCTCATATTGGAGGGGTTCTCTTTGTCCTGAGATTCCAGGACAAAATTGGATTTCATCCCGAGAGCCCGGGATTTCTCGGGAAATTTTATTGTCTAATTTATGTGTAGTTATCAAATTATATCTAATTATCTAACCTACAGTATGTGATATACTTTATCAAAGCTATATATATATATATATATATATGTATAGAAACGACGTAAGTATAGAGGAGTGTTCTGCACACGAGGAAGAGAAATAACGAACAAATGAAAAAAAAAAAAAAAAATATATATATATATATATATATGTTACGTGCATAAATATACATTATATATTTACGTACATGTTTTACCAGTTGTATCGGACAATGAAACACTTCCAGAATTTTTCTGTAGCTTTATTGGAGATTGAAAATTAGAAACCGAAATGAAAAATTCTACTTAGCATTCTTGAAGTAACGTTTAAGGAAGCAAAGGCAGTCGATGCTGCGGTCATTTAATCTCGTTCTCATTTTCGTAACGAACAATCCCGCAGCCGAAAAAGCACGCTCAGATTCAGTCGATGTGGGCGGAACTGATTTTAAAGCGTTGAATAGCAGATTAATGTTTGGTGTTCGTTCACCAGTGGCTTCAAACACCTCGAACTCTCTTCCAAGATGCTTGCTCTCGCTAGCATGGCTATCGCATTTCCCGCTTTGCAGTGCTTGTATCGCTGCATCAAGTTTTTCTGCCAGAGTCATTGTTTGAGGCTGTTGTTGCATTTCATCTTCTGATTGAGACGCATTTCTCGATCTAGATGAGCTACTAATTAACAATGTGAGGCTGTGCCGTCAATGAACTCACTGTCTGCTGAAGGGAATGAAGGGGGAATGGCAGAGCATTTTTAAAGCTTTTCCTACTGAGCGACAAAGGCAGATCGGGAAGTTGGGGTGGGGGGATTAAGGCAGGGGGTGTGCTGCCAATTTCTTAACAATCGGTTCTGATACAGATAGGGGTGTAAATCGGCGAGCGCCAATGGCGCGAATCATTAAGCTAGGGGGGTCTGGGTTGAGCGGTAGCATTTTGTAACATTTTGGCAGAAATTATTTAACATATTCTTTATACTCACTAATGACATAATTATCTAAAAATAAACTAATTTTTCATCAAAAACTAAATAAATATTGAAACGACCACTGCTTTTGATACTACTAATATTTTTCTATAAAATCCTGAAAAAATGAAAAAAAATTTAGATATAAATAAATTTCTACTGACTTTTAAATATTTGTTAAAAACAAACAAACGGTTCGGTGATCCACTCAAAATTTAACAACCGGTTCGGGCGAACCGAACCGAACCAGTCCCAGCACACCCCTGGATGAAGAATACTATGGATCCGGATGTTCCCTAATCAGGCCACCATGTAAATGTAAATTTCATATTTACATTTAGGATAAACAGTTCTAATTGTGGCATATATGCATGTATTATATGTATTTATATGGCTTCCAAGACAATGCTCCCAAGAAAACTCCCAAGACAATTCTATTTTTACAAATTTTGAAAATTCCTTGTCGCCCAGTACCCTAAAAGTTCATTTACTGGGAGACAAATTTTCTACAGTGGGTGACATTCATATGGCACACTCACTAGGTTAAAAAATGCTCTGGGGAATGGGGGACTCGGTGAGGAGGGGGGTTGGGGGGGGGGGGTTGATGCCGTGCCTCATTACAGTGACCTTACTCATTACAATGAAAATACCAGACTTGACAAGTTACAACTTACAACAAGCCGAATCGGCTTGTTGTAACTTACACGAGCCGATACACAAGATGATCAAGTAATTTATTCTTTTTTAAGATAAGAAACAATGAAATTCTTTAAGAAGTATAACAAGAAAATTTCCCGGGATTCTACTATTTTTCCTGGGATTTGAAATCAGCAATTATCAACCGGGATCCCGAGAAAGAAACCCGAGAGCACACAGTACCAGACTTTCGACATATTCTCATTCCTTTTATGTCCAACTCTCTAACGCAAGGGTTAATCGGTATTTTCAATCTTTCATCTACTCAACCGGTCAACTCTGGAACAATCTTCCTCAATTCCTCTTTTTCCCTGTGTATGACCGCCAATCTTTCAAACGCAGTGTCCAGGCATCTCGAAAAGCCTGGACCTTGATTTTGGCTCTCTTCTTTTTCTATGGGTGGACGATTTTTGCGGCATTTGCCTACTAATAATAACTCTTATGTGCATTTTTATTTTGACCATCATCCCTCGATTAAATCTTCTATTTTCTCTGCTATGTTTCTTAGAGCATTGAGAGTTGTCAGTCCTGAATTTTTAGATTCCGAGTTACGCAATATCATGAATATTGGTACTAAATTATGTTATCCTATTTCATTTCTAGATAACTGCCTTGGAAAAGCTAAGAACAGGTATTATAATAGTGTAACTGTAAAGGAATTTGAGCGTAAAAATATCCTTAGCCTGCCTTACCATGTTAAATTTAAATATCTTCCGACTTTACTTAAAGCAATTGGTATCAACGTAGTCTTTAAGTATAATAATACTGTTAAATCTAGCCTAATAAAGAATAGCCCGGATAATGCGGTTGGCTGTGTATATTCGATCGGATGTTACTCAGTATATATAGGTCAAACGGGTAAAACGTTAGATATCAGGGTAAAACAGCATAAATATGGGTGTAGAACAGCAAATAATTCTAATGCATTGTTTAACCATATGTACAGATGTAATCATAATATCAAGTGGGATAGTTCTAAAGCGTTGGTTAAAAACACAGATATAACTGAAAGGAATATTCTAGAATGTGCATTTATCCATTTTAAAAATAATTTCAATAACAGTGCGGGAATGTATAAAATTGACAATATCTTGTTAAAATGCCTTTTGCCTTTAATCAACTCTTGTTAATCATGTGCTAATCTTTTTATTTCTCTGTCCCGTTGTACATGTGTATATATTTTCGTCATTTCGCCTTCTCCATTCATTCCCTGACGAGGTGTACTTGAGTGCACGAAAGACCTTGGAATTATTTTCCTTTTTCCTTGTGGGTTTTCATCATTCATTTATTTTACGTATTTAATTGTGAAATTCATCTCATATATATATATATATATATATGTGTGTATATATATATATTACACGTGAGGGCGTGTACGTGCGCAGAACAATAAGGTAAAACATGAATATAAGAGCAAGACAAAGAAAGAAAAAAAGAATGTGTTGCTTAATAAAAATCTACGTGGGCTTAACGTTCATTATAAAGTCTATATAAGAACAAAATTTCGAAAATTAAACGATAGTAAGTACACAAATATTATCGCTTTGTAATTCAGTGTTGCCAACTAAAATTTTTGAAAAGCACTAGTCGTGCAGCTAAAAAGCACTAAAAAGCACTAAAGATGATTTAGAAATCACCAAAAAAAGCACTGAAATACTCAAGTAATCGGGTATGAACAGTAAAAGAATTGCACATAATAAATGCAAATGTGATTGTTTTTAATTTAAAAAATTGAAAAGTATATTTACCTTGAAATATTTTTAATCAATAATTTCCAAAACTTCCCAATCAATTTCTTCTGATGTTGATGCTTCATCTACAGGTGCTCTATAAGTATTCATTGATCCAATTTTCTTTAAAACATCATTTGGCAACTTATAATTGTAACAATATTTACCGTTTCGTTTAAGCCCATATTTAAAGGCTAAAACTTCTCTTAAGCTTTTTATACTTAAGCGATTACGCAATTTTGACTTTATGATATTCATGTGGCTAAAAACTCTTTCCACATCAGCATTTGAATGTGGTAATGTGAGCACTGTTAATGCTAACTGGGATAGATGTTCACCGTATATTTTTTAAATTCTTCCATTGGAAATCAATGCGGGTCAGGCTCTCTGCATCCTCATTAAAAATCCAGGTTTTATTGGTTTCAGGCATGCATTTACGCTAAAATAGTTCATTGATTGTAACACACGAAAATTATCAGGAAGACGCTGTCTAATTTGCTTTATTAGTTCCACAACAAAATTTACGCATCGGGCTCTAATCTCTTTCTCTTCTAGTTCAGAAAACTTACATTCTGAGACTTCCTTCTCAAACTGATAACCAAGGTATGGCTTCGGATCTAAATAATCTTGAACTGAATCACTCTCATTTAGCTTCTTTCCAGGTATTAGAATGACTGAGCTGAGTGAATCAATAAGATGCTGAAGATCATTCAATAACTTAGTGGGGTCTTGTGTTTCCGCTTCAAATTTTTTGTTTACTCTTTGCACTTCAGCAAGGATTTGCTTTAAAAATACTAGAAAAACATAGTTTTTCTTATCACAAAACATTAAATAAAGAACTTCGGCTGTATAGCACCGTTCTTCATTCCTTGCAATGTCAAAATGGGTTTTTAGCTCAACCCACTGCTGCAAAATTCTCACTACAGCAGATTCAATTGACATTCATCTTTTTGTGCTAGGCTGGACGAGCTTTAAAGGTTGATTTCCTTCGTTTATTGTGGCAAAAAGTTGTTTATATTTAGCTTGACGAACCGATGAATGAGAAAACCAGCTGTATGTTTCCTTTATCATGAAATCCAAATTCTTTGGCAAATACTCAGCTGCAGCGTGTGACACAGCAAGTTGAAGCGAATGACAAATACATCTTATAAGTATTAGATGTGGAACTTCTTTTTTTAATGTTGCATATACTCCATTGTTTATACCTGTCATAACTGAGGCATTGTCTGTTCCTAGAGCAATTAGATTTTGCAAATCAAGGCCATGTTTTTTTAAGCATTCCTTTATTGCATGGCATATTGCAACAGCAGTACATTCATCCAATTCAATCAAGTCTAAATAAGTTACAATGATCTTCTTTCTAATCTCTGAATAATATCTAATGACAATTCCTAGTAACTTTATAACAGAAATATCATTAGATTGGTCAATTATTAAACTATACTTGCTATTTCCTTAGTCATTTTTTAACTCCTCACTAAAATATGGTCCAAGAACATTTGTAATAACTCCAGTACACTTTGTTCGCTTAAGTTTCAGATTTTTTGTTTCCTTGCTATCTCCAAAGCATTCTTTAACAAGTTCACTTAAATGATCCACAACTCTTAATGAACAGTGCTCAGCAATAAACATAGACACGCTTCCTTCTGTTTGTTTAACACTTACATCGGCGCTAATTGCAAATGGCAGCCGTGTTTTTCTCTGGCAATTAAAAGGCTCCTCAGCTTTTTTGTGTTTAGTAGTATTACTATGTCGCTCTATGTCACTTATTCTGGCAGCTATGGAACATTTACAGTAATTACAAAAACACTTACTGTCATCACCTTCCGCTCTTCTAAGCCAATTTTTGTACTTCGATTCCTTCAGCCATTCATTTCTAAAATGTTGTGTATATTTTTTACTCATCCTCACGTTTCACCAGTAGGAGGGGAATAATAAATCCAACTATAATAGTGATCACTGATCACCAAGTAAGAATCATGACTATTTTTACCACTTTCAATAATAAACTGATGACAATCAATTAACTTCATGTAATCATGCACTCATCCACTGAGTAAACCAACTTGGAACTGAGAATTGTTTAATTTCGGCAGTGTTGCTAAATCTACCTTTAAAAGTGCCTAAAGTGTAGTTAAAAAGTGGCAAAGTTTCATAAAAAGGGGCTCAAAGGTCATATCTTTTAGATCTTCATCATTGGCATGTTCACTTACTCTTTTATATACCTCCGTTGTACTAATTTTTATCAGAACTATTAACACGACAAAGTAGTTAAAAACGCAACAAGGTGCTTTAAAAAGGTGCCATATGTTACTAAACGAGGCTAAATTTAGCATTACAAAGTTGCTAAATTGGCATCACTGCGTATCGGCAGATCCAAAACGAAGAAAAACGTTTCTGAACGATTTGAAACGTTTTGTTCGACCAGAAAATAAATGTAATTTGCCATTTTGCTTTTCTTATCTAATTTAATATTAATTGGTTCCAGTTTTAATTACTGTAAGTTGTAGAGTTTATTCTCGTTGGTCGTAAATGACATTCTCCGAAATGTAAAATGGCTTTTGACTATCCTGGTTTTCCTCTTTTACATTCCAAAGTTAATTTTATTTAGAAATCTTTTTTATATGAATTCCAGACGAATACAAATTGGACGCTTGGAAGCGAAAATGATTCTCGTGAATTTTTTATCGGTTTTTGCCTTTTGCCAAAAAATGACAAGTACATGAATCCACACTCTGCACGCCGAGTACATGCCCGCAAAGTGACTCACATGACTGAAAGTAACCTAAATTTCACTTTGTGAGAAGAAGAAAAACCATGATCGGAAGTGACTCAAGTACTTGAATCACTCCAAGTTTCCAATTTTGCATGCCATGTAGGCGTAGTAACGAAACTATTTAAAGATTTGTTTTTATGGGATGATGAAAAAGCAAGGACTTTAAAGTATATGAATACATACAGTGTGTATACATACACATACAGTTTATGAATACATACAGTGTGTATACATACACATACAGTTTATGAATACATACAGTGTGTATACATACACATACAGTTTATGAATACATACAGTGTGTAGATGCGAAAACAATTTTGTTTCTATAATGTGACAAGAGGAAAAACGTGTTTAAAATCTATTTTAAGTGTAATGCGTGTGTAATGAATGTTTTTTCCCTGACAACGAATTTCATCTATTCCTCAATAATTTAATTTAACTTAACGTAACGTGACCCCCAAAAACCTGTCCAGAAAATGTCACGTTAACGAAATGTCGTAAACCCGATATTTTTAAGTACAACCGTACTGTAGAATATGCTATTTAAACTTTAACTAAACTCTTTATTTTGATTAGGATTTCTAACCCCTTAATATAGTATTCTATAATAAACAAAATCTACATACTTGTATTAATGCGTTTTTTTGATAATTTTATCTGAATTAGATCGGGGATTTGGTTGAAGTTTGAATCAATTTTTTAGGCTTAATGAATACTGGGACTTCTCCCCAAATGTTTATGAATTACGTTCTGATACGCGCGGCAAAAACGACATTAATGAAGGAAAAAAAAATGAGACATACTACATAGCAGTTTATGCGTATTATGTGTTCACCTTCAAGAGTTTAATGACATTTTAAATACTTGTACATATGTCCTTGCCTCATTATTCACACACGCACACACACACACACACACATATATGACATCCAACAGATATACACAGACACCGACCGCACATAAACCAGATGCATAAAATAAATAAAAATATAAACCTTTGACTAAAAGATATTTATATAGTGATTATAAAAAAGAGTTTATTTTATTTTTTTTAATTGCCTTAACATCAAAAGCCAAACATTTTCATTTCCTTTTTGTAAATTTTAATTAATAAAATATTTTCATATATCACTGTATATATATATATAATATATATATATATACACACACACACACACACACCTCGGTGGTGTAGTGGTTAGCGTCGCTGACTACGAATCCATCGTCCCGGGTTCGAGACCCCGACGACAGCCGGCGCGCAGCAAAACCCAGCTGTTCATCCTTCCACACAATAAAGAAAGTGGTTGGTAGATAAATGGGTACCCCAGGTGGCCTAGTGGTTAAAACGCTGGGCTGCTGATGGGGCGTGGTTCGGATTGTAGGTCTAAGGTGGAGTGAAAAGCTTGACCTTCGTCAGAATGAACAATTCGGGCGGAAACTAACCAAAGGTTATATATATATATATATATAGATAGGGTGATTCAAAAGTCAGGTTACATAGGGCTTTTCTGTTTCTTTGCAGGTAAATGAGTTATGAGATGTTATCGAAGGAGGAGCGCATTGATGTGATATTCCTAGCTGGCTGCACAAGTGCCTGACTTTTGAATCACCCTGTGTGTATATACACATACACAGGGTGATTCAAAAGTCAGGTTACATAGGGCTTTTCTGTTTCTTTGCAGGTAAATGAGTTATGAGATGTTATCGAAGGAGGAGCGCGTTGATGTGATATTCCTAGCTGGCTGCACAAGTGCCTGACTTTTTAATCACCCTGTATATATATATATATATATATATATATATATATATATATGAAAAAGAAAATGAAAAGATTTATTGGCAGACTATAGTCCATATGACAAATATTATTAGTACAATGACAGTTCACATACTAAGGATAGAAATATATACAGTTGATTAGAAATAATACAGTAATATCGTAGTTAAGTGGACCTACAAACAGACGTTTTCGTACCAAGAATTCCATAGCTTAGACTCTTAGAGGATAAAGGCAGGACTCATAGATAGCTTGGATAATCGGGTTGGTTGATTTTTTAATTCTTTGCATCAGACTGTATTGAGCAGGTCTTGTTACCTCCGGAAGCTCGGGACATTTCGGGTAGCAAACATTTGCGAAGCTGAACATCTCAGGGGGTCTAAAAGACCCCTTGTACAGCAAATTTAGGGTTCTGCCAGAACCTTTTTTATAATTCACCCAGAGTTGCTGTCCATATACTGTATATTACTGCAGAAAGCACGAAAGAAAGTGTATTTAACTTCACTTGTACAGAACCGGAAGTTCCTTATAGTCATATTCGGTTTAGCACAAAGGCTTCGAGATTGTTTTCTTATATCTGAGTCATCACTCAAGGAGCTGGTAATAGTTTGACCCAGATACTTAAACTCTTGTACTTCCTCAATTACTTCACCTTTCGTTTTAAACCTAATATCAGCTGGCTGATTACAGCTTTTAGGATGAAATTGCATAGCCTTAGTTTTTGTAACATTGAAAAGAATATCATGTTTCTGCGAATACACTTCGCAGACTTTTAGTAGCCGATCCAGACCTTTAACAGAAGGACTTATTAACACCATGTCATAGGCATAAACTAAGTTATTTATCCTTGTGTTATCTATACAACATCCCAGTGTTGCCTCATGAAGTGAAGCAATTAATCCGTCAATATACACATTAAACAGCATAGAGGAGAGCAGGGAGCCTTGTCTCATCCCGCAAAAAGAGCCAAAACATTCGGATAGTACATTGCCCCACCTAACGGTAAAAGATTGGTGGGAATACCAAAATTTAAATAAATTTAATATGTATAGAATAGAATAATAGAATAGAATAACCTTTATTAATAATAAAATAAATACAGTAGTCTTTTTACAATTTACAATTTTTACAATGACATAAATAATTGTGAAGCTCGACTATTTATTTTTATTTTTTTATTTTTTATTTTTTTAATTTGGCCCTTAAGCTTTAGGCTTTACTGGGCTCTTATTAAAAATAAGCAGCTAGCCGTTATAAATTAATAATAATAAAATAAAAATAAGTAAATAAGTATATTAATAGTTAAAGCCTGTATTTCAATATTAAACAATATTAATGGACAATATTAAACATTATTAGTGGACATTAATCCAAGATTTTTGTTAGTATCCCATTATTAATCGGGATTTTAACTTGGTTTTAAACAAATTTACATTCGCAATATTTTTTATATCGGCATGCAAGTCATTCCATAGTTTCAATCCAATGAAAATGGGTAGTTTTTGAGATGAAGACAATCTAAATTGAGGTATAACAATCTTTGATCTATTTCTGGTCTGATACGGGTGGATTTCTTGATGAGTTACAAAATATCTATTTACCCATTGCAAATTAATGATTTTGCTCTTACACTTGTAAATAAAAATAAATGTGCCAGTTTGGTTATATCATTGATCTTTAGTAGGTTTAGCTCTTTAAATAATGCACTAGAGTGATCAAGGAAATCAGCATCAGATAATAACCTTATTGCTCGTTTTTGGATGACAAAGATACCATTTAATGCGTTGTTAGCGGAGTTTCCCCAAACAAGGGTGCAGTATGTTATATAAGGAAGAACAAGAGTATGATAAAGAGTCAATAAAACTTGTTTAGGGACTACATTTCTAAGTTTAAACATTATAGCAACGCTCCTTGAAATCTTTTTCGCGATATAATTTACATGATCACTCCATTGCAAATTCTTATCTTGCATTACACCAAGAAATTTTGTTACAGTACACTCCTTTATGGTGATTTCATTAACATTGAGTTCATCAAGATATACATTTCTTTTATTAGTAAAAATCATGAAATTTGTTTTACTGGTATTTAGGAAGAGTTTATTGGTGGTCAACCATTTCATTACACTGATGAATTCTGAATGAAATATATTCTTAGCTGTATTAACATCTTTGCAAGAAAAGGAGAGAGTTGTATCATCTGCAAACATTATGAAGTTCAGTATATCAGATGAACGTGGAAGGTCATTTATATATAATAAAAATAACAGTGGACCCAGCACTGAGCCCTGTGGCACACCATGTTTGACAAGCGCTTTAGTGGAGCAAACCTTATTTACTGATACAAAATTATATCTATCGGACAAATAACTTTTGAACCAATCACTGATTGCCCCTCTAAAGCCGTAACAATACAATTTATTAAGTAGAATATTATGGTCTATTACATCAAACGCCTTACTCAAATCCATAAATATTGACATCATTATTTCTTTTCTCCTTAGCTATATTTACATTTTCCATAAGATTTAAAATAGCCATTTCCGTTGTTCTATTATTACGGAAGCCATATGATTTGGAGATAATAAATTGTAAGATTCTAAATATCGCTGCATTCTACTTTTTACAATTTTTTCGAAAACTTTGCTGAACACAGATAATGAACACACCGGCCTGTAATTTGTTGCTAGTGTAGGATCACCCCCTTTAAAAGGGGTGTTATACAACCAGTTTTTAGCATTGATGGGAATATTCCTTTGGAAATACTTTGATTGATAATTTTAGCCAACGTTACAGATATCTTATCTTTAGCAAGTTTCAATATAGGTACAGGAATGTTATGAATGTTATTTTTTGTATTTTTTAATTTACCAATAATATTCTGGACCTCAGTAGAGTTAGCAGGAACAAAAGAAAATGAATTTAGTGGGCTGGGTGGCATATATTCTAGAGGTGAGTGATCATTATTTATTATTGTGAGCGAAGCTTATCCGCTATGAAGTAAAATGTGCATTTAAAGAGTCTGCATAGCAGTATCATCAGTGATTTCTTTATTATCAACATTTAATTTCTCTATTGGATTTTTCTTAATTTGTTTTCCGAGAAGATTGTTGATGGTTGTCCAAGTGTTTTTCATTTCTCCTTTATGTTTGGAAAATTGATTGTTATAATAGTTATATTTTGCAATTTTGATTATTTTAGTTAATTTGTTTCTGTATTGAGTATATTGTATTTTAGGAATTTTGCTCTGCAATTGCAATTTGAATAATTTATCTCTATTCTTTATTGAAGTGATAATTCCTGGAGTGATCCGTGGATTTGCGACCCTTTTGGGCGAAACTGTTTTTCTCCTTAAAGGAAAGCAAATATTAAAAATATGGAATAAGGTGTCATAGAAGAACTGAAACATATGATCTGGGTCATTTAAAGGTTCGTCACAGTCAAGTCGAGTATTTTCTACTGCCCCAATAAATTTTCTTTGTTAACCTCTGAGAATATTCTGTAATCAATAGTTGTTTTTGTCCGCAACCTGAACAATGTTATTGAAAATAGCGTAAGTAGGAAAATGATCACTGATGTTAGTGGTTATAATTCAGAGTTTACAAGGGCATTGCTATTTACAAATATATTATCAATCGTAGATTCTGTTATTCGATTGCCATAACTGCAGACTCGAGTGGGTTTGTATATGGGAACCTTCCTGTCTTCTAGTTTTTTAAATAAAATATTGTGGTTCACTCTATCATATGCCTTACTTATTTAGGAAACAGCTATAAATAGTTGAATTACTGTCAATGCATTTAGATATTGTTTCTTTAAGTACATAGATACACAGGTCAGTTGAGTGGGAACTTTTAAAACCAAACTGATTAAATGTCCAGAGGTAATCATTTAATCGGAGTAACAAGAGTTTTTCTAGTAGTTTCGAGAATCAGGAAGCGACAGCAATAGGCCTGTAATTATTGCTAGACATAATGTCTCCATACTTATTTTTTATCAGGGGCAAGATATATACCCTCATGAACTCTGCAGGGATATGGCTATGAGCAAGCATGGCTGATAAGCGCAATGATATATGCAGACATACTACGTCATTGGCATATTTTAAATGCTCATTCGATAGGTCATCTACCCCTGACGCAGAATCAGTCTTTAACTCTTTAATTAACCTCTTTACTTCAGGAACTGCTATCAAAGTATTTTCCTTTGTCCCTCCAACAGTCGTTTCGCTGCAATCTATCTTAAGATTATCCCTACTCACACTGTTAAGAATGTTAGAATAGTGGTTTTTCCACAGCTTTGCAATTTCATCCTCCCCCGACACCCCATCGATTGTCGGAGGGAGGACACTTTTGACACCCGTTTGATTCTTAACACATTTCCAAAATCTGTTATTATCGTTATTTATGCGAGCTTCACAGGTTTTTGATGCTCGAATAGACTCTTCTTCCTGTTTACATCGCCCTATGGCCGCCTTATACTGACCCCTGCTTCTACACATATTCATGTATACTGGTCCTAATCTGGGTCTACCATGAATGTACCACAAATCATAGGCGTCTTTCGATTCCCTCTTCAAGGGGGCAATAAAATCATTCCATCCAGGAATAATCTTAGTATGATAGTTGTAAGATTTAATCAGGGGGCTTCCTGCTTCTCTTAACCGGGATACTATCTTGCTATAATACCTATCTATGAGTTTACAGTGAGAATCATTTGTGCAAGGATTATATATATATATATATATATATATATATATATATGTACCTTGGTGGTGCAGTGGTTAGCATCGCTGTCTACGAATCCACCGACCCCGGGTTCGTTGCAGGCGAAAGCAGTCGGCGCGCAGCTTGCCTAGCTGTTTATCCTTCCAAAAAAATAGGTTTAAATAAATGGGTACCCTGGTTGGCCTAGTGGGTAAGACGCTGGCTGCTGATCGGGAGGTCGTGAAATTGAGTCCGGGCAAGGACTTTGTAATTTTTGACTACCCATGGTGGGTCGTGAGACGAATTCCACGTTAAACTATAAGTCTAAGCTGGAGTGACAAGCTTGACCTTTGTCAGCATGAACAATTCGAACGGTAGCAAAACCAAAGTTAACCAATGTTATATACCTTGGTTACCTTGGTTTTGCTTCCGCCAGAATTATTCATTCTGACGAAGGTCAAGCTTGTGACTCCAGCTTAGCCCTATAGTTTAACGTGGAATCCGAACCACGCCCCACAACAGCCCAGCGTCTTAGCCACTTGGCTACCCAGGGTACCCATTTATCTACCAACCAATTTATTTTATTGTGTGGAAGGTGAACAGCTGGG
The DNA here is from genome assembly GCA_023014485.1 of Bathynomus jamesi. Classification (NCBI taxonomy): domain Eukaryota; kingdom Metazoa; phylum Arthropoda; class Malacostraca; order Isopoda; family Cirolanidae; genus Bathynomus; species Bathynomus jamesi. Next base: position 577,987 of record JAJOZX010002868.1, read on the forward strand.
TTTTGCTGCGTGCCGCTTGCCATCACCGGGTCTTGATCCCGGGACTGATGGATTCGTAGTCAGCGACGCTAACCCCTACGCCACCGAGGCGTATGATATATATATATATATATATATATATATATATATATATATGCAGTATGTAACGAAGTAAGTGTATAATTCAACTTAATTTTAAATAATATACGGTATAGGCCAAATTAAAAGTCCAATATACAAAATACGGCATTGAAAACTATTAAGAAAAAAATGAACCAAATAAATCCCTGACCTCCCCCCCCCCCCCCGTGCAAAACTCCACAAAAAAAAAGTTTGAAGTCTCACGTAAATAAACCTAAATATTAGTATACACACAATCAGAATGACTGATGTGGTGTTGCAAATAATTCATACTAAGGCATTACGAGTTACAAATATCTATCTCACTCAACATTTATAAACTCATGTAAAGTAACTCATGACTCAATGATACTTTAAATCGCCTCTTACAGTCATTTCTCGTAAACAAAAAAAAAAAACAAAAAAAGTGACTCAACAGCGACAGTGGGCGGAATGAGCTCTTGTCAATTTTGTTTTGTGGGTACGATGAGACGCGAGCATTAAAATCTTCTATTTAAAAAGTTGGAATGAGGTAGATAAAATGAAACACTTTTATCATTTGAAGTTTCCTGATGAGATTATAATGAACTCGAATTTTTTGCTCTTCTTCACTAAATTAAAAAAAAAACTGGGCTCTTTTTTTTCAATTTTGAGGGGAAAAAGGGATGAGAGAGAGGGAAGGTGAAGTTGAATATTCAAATTTTATATTCGTTTTTGGATTTTCACTTTTTAATCTATTCTCGATTTCCATTTTTCCAAATTCTTTTTAATTTTTTTCAACATTTTCCAATTTTTTTTCTGCTTGTAATAGATTGTTAGCCGCTAATTATGACCTCCAACTCCCTCCTCTTTTTTTTATGCAGTACGAAGGATTATGAGGGAAATTCAGGAGGTAAATATTAAAAATGGTGTTCGAGTTTTTCGGATTTACCCTCATTAATAATTGGGATTACAGAAATTCATTGTTATATATTGAAAGCCAATTAGCATAGGCTTTTTTCGACTTTAACCCTTATATTATTATTATTAAGATAATTGTATTTTAATAAAAATATTTATTCGTTTAGTATAGCGTTGTGTACGAGTATATATTATATATATATATATATATATATATACCGGGTGTTTCAGAAGTCCCTCACTAATTTGATTTTCAATTTTCTTTGCAGCTAATCGACCACGACGTTCATCTTGTGGTACTCTTACTCAGTAATTGAGAATGTTTTTGAGTCTACATTTGAAGTTTTGCTCCGTTTTCTTCTGCTACCATGCTGACTCTAGAGCAGAGGTGTAAATCGCTGCATGGCAGGAGGTTTTTCAATCTGTGGTCGAAGTGCAGCGACGATTCCGGGCAGTCTACGAACAGCATTATGCACCGGATAGGACACCATCGTCGCCACCCACCGGAAGTTTATGGAGACCGGATCCGTAAAGGACAAACCACGATCAGGAAGACCTCGAAGTGGGCGGAGTGAGGAGAATGTCGAAACTGTCCGTGAGGCGTTTACCAGAGTCAAGGAAAGTCCATTCGGGCGAGCTGCTGCGGAACTGAACATCAGCGCGACATCTATCCAACGGATTTTGCGCGTGGTCTCAAGCTGTATCCGTACAAGATCGAGGTGGTTCAGAAGCTGGAACCTCAAGACTACGATTGCCGGGGGGAGATGTGTGAGACACTGCTGCATCACTACGAAAGAGACCCATCGATCCTGGAGCACATGTGATTCAGCGACGAAGCTCTCTTCCACCTTTCTGGTCGCGTCAATCGGCACAACACCCGCATCTGGGGAACTCACAATCCTGCGGAGATCCGTGAACATGAAAGGGACACGCCGAAATTGGTCGTCTGGTGTGCCAACTCCTCAGCTGGGCTGATTGGTCCGTTTCTCTTCCGGGATCAAGATGGAAATTCCGTGAACGTCAACGGAGACAATTACCTTCGTATGCTTCAGGAGTTCTGCATCCCCCAACTGTCAGCTGTAGCTGACATGCAAGAAGTCATTTTCCAGCAAGACGGTGCCCCTGCTCATTACTCGCGTGAGGTTCGCTCATTTCTGAATAAGCAGTTCCCGGATCATTGGATTGGTCGACGTGGTCCCATCGAATGGGCTGCTCGCTCGCCTGATCTTACCCCATGCGACTTCTTTTTGTGGGGCTACATTAAGAGCAAAGTGTACGCCACCAAGCCGCGAGTCCTCCCCACACTAGAAGAACGGATCAGGAATGCGTGTGCTTCTGTTACTCCCGAAATGTTGTCCAATGTCGGCCAAGAATGCGTAAAACGGTGACTCGCTTGTTTCGAAAAAGACGGTGCCCACGTTGAGGTGTACAGTGACTTTCCAGTAGACTTATGAAGCCAAGTTTGATGCCACCAAAATTCTCATGAATCGTAGACTCAGCAACCAAATTGTCATTTGGTTCCTCTTGTAATTGCTATTTTAATAAAATTTTAAAAATAATGAGGGACTTTTGAAACACCCTGTATGTTGGTTATACGATAAAATATAGCCATAGCCCAGTCTATGTTTACTTCTCCCTTCTCAATCTCTCTTTCAACTTGTATTAAAATTAAATTATATTTATAATAATAATATTGTAATACATAATCATGAGGAGATTCGGAATTGCAATATACAACATGATCACATAGCCATTACACGCCCTTTCAAGCCGTACAGAACTTCATGAAAAATACACACTGCGATTGTACTCGCTTGAAAGTTACTATCACTGTCACTTATTTTCACGTCTTTTCAATTCAATGTACTTTGTATGAAATTTGATCTGAAATTTGTTATAAGACCACAAATAATTTAAAAGCCACATACAAAATCTTTTGTATGAAACTAGTCTGTATTCTTCCGTAATTACCCATGGTCAGTGAAACCTATGCAAAATCTTTATTGAACCTGGAGCCGTCAGATCCTATCCAAAATCTTAAAATTGTTTATCTCACCAATCCTTGCCTTAAATCTAAAATCTAGATGCCATGAACGTTTGAAAAAAGAAAAGAAAGAAAATTAGTCGCTGAATCCGCGCTACATTATTGAATCTCCACGGAAACCTTTCCCGATTACATCAAACGAGTAACATTCCAAAACTTTATTAGTATATTCAATTGTACCTAGACCAACCTCCTTTGTGAAAATTGTTGTATACAGTACATCTACTCACACTCGTAACGCCTTTGCAAGTCATAAAAATGACTAGCACCTTCTTTGTCTCCTCCCTGTTTATGTAAGTTCTTGTTATTTACTCACGAAAACTTAGAATTTTTCTTAAGCAATTTTCACTCTGATTAAACTTTGTATATGAATTTTTTGTGCATTAATGAAATCAGTAAGAGGATTAACTTCTCGCTCTCCGATTCGTTGTTAGATGTTTAATTAAACTATCTTGAAGTGACAGTAATTTATTTAAACTAACTGAAGAAACCTCGAAACGTGAATTGAAAATTATGTGCAATATCCTGGATTGGAAAACTCCGGCGTAAGATTCCGTTGCAGCTTCAAATTTTGGACCTTTTAACGAGGAGATTCTTCATCAGTAATGGGAAATCGATAAAGTACTTAAATCGATAAACCGATAAAACTGAAATTATTAGAACTGAAACTGAAAGAAAATGAAATCGAAAAAAGAAACTGAAATCGAAACTGAAATAAGATGAAATGGAAACATTGAAAACCATTATCAAAATGGAAATATATAGAGGGTGATTCCAAATAATGCACGCACACATTGAAATTATTTATTTTGGATACTAACTGTACTTAATGAACGAAAACTTTACTATGTATTGTATATAAGTAAGCGTGTAAAAACAACATTTAATTGTCATTTTATGTTAAAATGTTCAAAATGGCCACCATTTACACGCGAACATGCAGCGCAACGTCCCGGAGCAGATCGGCACACAGTAGTGTTCATATTAGTTGAGATTTTGTGTACTTCCCGAACAATCGCTTCCCGTAAGTGTCGCACATTTTGAGGGTTAGTAACATTCATTTTGTCCTTCAGGTATCCCCAGAGATAGTGGTCCAGAGGATATTTAGTAGCGGTTCCACAACGACTTATCCACAACCCAGGAAACTGCGTAACAAGAAAAGCTCGAACATCTCTCTGATAATGTGGCGGTGCTCCATCTTGCTGAAAGTAAACCTCATGGTCCCCATACAGATGTCGTATTGCGGGAACGGTATCATTACGCAGCATTTCTAGATAATTTTGACTTGTTACAGTACCATTAAAAAAGAATGACCCAACAATGCAACAGAAGAAGACCCAAGCCACACCGTAAGGCCTGGTAGATTAACGTGACTTTTCACATAAATGTTTGGGTTTTGCACTGTCCAAAACACAGTTGTGACGATTTATATGGCCATTCAGTTTAAAATTAGCTTTATCCGACAAAATATCTTATCTTCAAATTCACAATGTTCATTACGCATAGCAGTGAACCACTCTCAGAACTCTTATCTTCTATCGTGATCATCCTCGTTAAGAGCGTTCAAAAGCCTAGGTACGCATGGTTTCCAGTTTAATTCCTTTAAAATACGATGAACGGTAGGTTGACTGATCCCTGATTCACGTGCAGAGGGTCTTGTTGACTTTTTTTTGGAGAACGCTGGTACGCCGTTATTGCAGTTTTCACATTTTCTTCACTTTGCGCTGTCCGTTTTATCCTGCACTTCATTTATTCACATTTCGGACAGTTTCATTTCTTCATATTTATCACGTATGCGACTGTAGTGAATACTCTTATTTTAGTTTCAAGATAAATGTTAATTTTACCGTCTTGAATTTCGGAATAGCTATAAATTCATTTTAAATTAGTTACCCATCATAATTCAATTGTAAACCACATTAATACTAATTTTATGTATACTGTATTATTTTATTGTATGTAAACATAATTAATTATATATCACAATTGTCAGTTAATTATTTATATTCAAATAATTATTTTAATCTAATACCATGTCCATTTTGCAAATAAATAATAGAAATCCAAGGGTTATATTTTCCATCCTTGGTACTGTCGCAGTTTCGCCTAACGGACTCAATACGGCTAGTGAGATAATCACTGGTTGGCACTTAACCAGCGGCAGTGCTTATGGCTACATCATCCAGGTTAACCTATACCGGATAGATGCGCTACGGTCCCAAGCCGTAGCTTGCCTAGGCCCAACGACGACGAAAACCAACAATTGGTGACCCCGGAGTTGGATTCCCCCCTTTTACCCGAACGACTAGGACTAGACTGTAACGTCGTTCGTGCCCATCACCCCCTTCACCCGAGCGACTAGGACCAGACTGTAACGTCGCTCGTGCCCTCTGCCCCTCACCCCTGCCCGTGCGCTCTGTGCCTGCGCTCGTCTCAACCTCCACTCCTTCGTTGGTAACTTGTCGTCTTGCTTGTACGTCAGCAAGCATAGGAGAAGATGCCTGACGACGCTGGTGCCATCTCCCACTTGAGCGTAAAGCTCCCCGTCTTCTGGCCGGGTGATCCATTTATTTGGTTCCACCAAGTGGAATCACAATTCAACTTGGGAAGGATCACCGCTAGCAGGACAAAATACGATCATGTTTTGTCCTCTCTACCAGCGAGCATCATCTCTGAAGTCCGTGACGTCATCGTGTCTACTTCCACGAGTGAGGACCCATACAACGATCTGAAGTCTGCCATCCTGTGCCGCACCACTGTCTCCGAGCGTGAGAAACTACATCAGTTAATCTCAAAAGAAGAACTTGGAGACCGTAAGCCCACTCAAATGCTGAGGGCTATGCAGTGCGCTCTAGGCGAACGCGCACAAACCTTCGATAAGGACATCTTTAGACAGTTGTTCTTGCAGAAACTTCCTCCATCAGCTCAGCGTGTCTTGGCCACTATGGATCCTGCTACTCCAGTTGATAACTAGCAGAAACTACCGACAAAGTAGTGGAGATTGACACAGCTCCGGTCAACAACGTGAACACACAATCGGAACTGGAGTTGAAAGTGGAAGAGTTAAGTCAACAACTCAACCACGTTTGTTCTCTGCTACAAAATCAACGGCAAAGAAGCCATTCTCGGTCAAGATTTACGAAGAGGCATCGTTCGAGTTCCGGGAAGATCTGCTTCTACCACTCAAAATTTGGAAAGAAGGCTAGGAAGTGCATCTCCCCTTGCAATTTTTCGTCGGAAAACCCCAGCAGCGAGTCCTAATGGCGTCTAGTACTCGCACTGCCAACCTGTTATTCATAAAGGACAGGAACTCTGGTGTCAATTTCTTGGTCGATACCGGAGCGTCAGTCAGTGTATTCCCTCAAAAATCTGGTCATACGCACTCGGAATCTCCGCCTCTATACGCTGCTAACGGTTCACGCATACCCACGTACGGTACTCAGTCGCGTGAACTAAATTGGGCCTTCACCGATCCTTCAAGTGGATTTTCATCTGTGCTCAAGTGCAGCATCCCATAATCGGCGCTGACTTCCTCCAGCATTTCAAACTCCTGGTGGATCTTGACAAGCGACGCTTATGCGACCAGGCCACACTGCTTTCTGTTCTTGCCAAACAGGTTGCCCTTCCGGACGCCTCGAACTCTGCACTTTCCCTCGTTCCCCCTAATTCCATGTACCAGTGCCTTTTCCAGCGATATCCAGGAATTCTTCAACCGATGCAGATGGGTGATACCATTAAGCACACCATTACCCATCACATTACAACAAAAGGTCCCCCTGTGTTTGCAAAACCCAGACGTCTTGCCCCGGACAAACTGAAAGCTGCCAAATCGGAATTCCAGCTTATGATAGATCTTGGGATAATAAGACCTTCCAAAAGCAGTTGGTCCTCTCCCCTACACCTGGTCCAGAAGAAGTCAGGAGACTGGAGACCATGTGGGGATTACCGATTTTTGAATTCGACAACCATCCCGGACCGATATCCGGTACCAAATGTCCAAGACTTTACTTCTCTTCTCCACGGCAAATCTATCTTCAGTAAAATAGACCTCGTTAAGGCTTTCCACCACATTCCCGTAGAGCCTTCGGATATTCCCAAGACTGCAGTTTGTACACCATTTGGGTTATTCGAATTTGTGAAGATGCCGTTCGGGCTACGGAATGCTGCGCAAACCTTTCAGAGGTTTATAGATGAGGTCACCAGAGGCTTAGACTTTGTTTATGCCTACATCGATGATTTGCTTGTGGCCAGCTCAACGGAAGAGGAACATAAGGAACATCTTTCACTCCTCTTTCAACGCTTAGAACAATACGGTGTTACTATAAATGCATCTAAGTGTGTGTTTGCACAGCCAACCTTGGAATTTCTTGGTCACACGATTTCGCAGCACGGAATTACCCCCCTTCAGGACAAGTGTGAAGTGATAAAAAATTACCCTATGCCAAATAAATAATCAGCGTGAGTTACGTCGGTTTCTAGGTTTGGTAAATTATTACCACAAGTTCATTAAAAACTGTGCCAGTGTTCTTGCTCCTCTACACGCTATGATCACACACAAACGCAAGGTAACGAAATTGGTATGGTGTAGCGATAGTTTACAGGCGTTCGACAATGCCAAAAATGCTATCAATAGTGCATTGTCCCTGTCATTTCCTATCAGTGATGCCTCCCTAACTCTGACGGTCGATGCATCAGATGTTGCGATCGGTGGGGTGTTGGAACAAACCATTAACGGTCAACAAGCACCCATCGCGTTTTACTCGAAAAAGCTGCAGCCAGCCCAAACGCGTTATAGTGCTTTCGGACGTGAACTTCTTGCTATTTACTTAAACGTGAAGCATTTTCAACATTTCCTTGAAGGCCGAGAGTTTTGTGTTTTTACCGACCACAAACCTTTGGTCACTGTCTTCAATAAAAACAGCTGTAACCACTCTCCCAGAGTCATCAGGCAACTCGATTATATCTCGCAATTTACCACAGATATCCGCCACATCAAAGGTGTCTTGAACACTCCAGCGGATGCACTTTCAAGAATAGAGATTACTTCTGTTACCCTCAGCTCTACACTGTGGAATGCTATTGCACAGGATCAAGATAAGGATACGGAACTACAAGACCTGCTCAGAGAAGACTCCACTCACTCACTTTCCCTCAAGAAAATGAGTATGCCAGGATTGTCTGTGCCCCTTATTGCGACGTATCAACAGCTGCTATTCGCCCTTATGTCCCTCCATGTCACAGACAAGCAGTCTTCACGGATCTTCATAAGCCCTCCCATCCTGGTATCCGTGCTTCGCAACACCTGGTTACCTCTCGCTTTGTTTGGCCCTCGATGCGGAAGGATGTCAAACATTGGACCAAAACGTGCCTTGCCTGCCAGCGTGCCAAAGTCCAAAGGCACACCAGGTCCCCCTTTGACGCATTTCCGCCCCCATCCCAGCGATTTGAGGTAATTCATGTAGACATTGTTGGCCCTCTTCCAGTGATTCAAGGCCAACGTTATCTGCTCACCTGTCTCGACCGCTTTTCCAGATGGCCTGAAGCCATCCCACTTCCTGATATCCAAGCGGACACTGTTGCAAGAGCCTTTTTTCAATGGATGGGTATCAAGATTTGGATTGCCGACAAAAGTCATCACTGACCAAGGTCGCCAATTTGAGTCTTCGCTTTGGAAGAAGTTTACCAGCTTGTTGGGTACAGTACATGCGCATACCTGTGCGTATCATCCGCAAGCTAACGGCCTCGTCGAACGCTTCCATCGCCAGCTGAAGTCATCCCTTATGTGTCACGAAGACTCCCATTGGATGGATAAGCTTCCACTCGTGTTGCTTGGTATTCGCTCTGCATTTAAGAGTGATCTGAAGACTACAGCGGCTGAACTAGTCTATGGAACAACACTGCGGCTACCAGGTGGCTACTTCACTGCAGGGGATAAGTCATGTGATCCTACGGAATTCTCTCAAACACTTTCCTCTCACATGCAGTCCCTTCAGCCTGTTCCCCCTCGATTGACTAGCCAACAGAACATCTTTGTTTCCCAGCCCTCCAGTCTTGCACCCACGTTTTCGTTCGTGTACCTGTCCCAAAACGGCCTCTCCAATGTCCATATGACGGGCCCTATGAAGTTCTCCGACGTACGCGCAAATCATTTCTCATCCAGCGCGGTTCCAAGGTCGACAAGGTTTCTATCGATCGTCTTAAGCCTGCGTTTTTGGAATCAACCTTAAGCGAGGTAGCTACCAAAAAGGTCCAGGGGAAATCTGTGTCGTTCGGAACTCTTTGAACTTCCTCTCTGGTGGGGAGTGTGTAGTGAATACTCTTATTTTAGTTTCAAGATAAATGTTAATTTTACCGTCTTGAATTTCGGAATAGCTATAAATTCATTTTAAATTAGTTACCCACCATAATTCAATTGTAAACCACATTAATACTAATTTTATGTATACTGTATTATTTTATTGTATGTAAACATAATTAATTATATATCACAATTGTCAGTTAATTATTTATATTCAAATAATTATTTTAATCTAATACCATGTCCATTTTGCAAATAAATAATAGAAATCCAAGGGTTATATTTTCCATCCTTGGTACTGTCGCAGTTTCGCCTAACGGACTCAATACGGCTAGTGAGATAATCACTGGTTGGCACTTAACCAGCGGCAGTGCTTATGGCTACATCATCCAGGTTAACCTATACCGGATAGATGCGCTACGGTCCCAAGCCGTAGCTTGCCTAGGCCCAACGACGACGAAAACCAACACGACTAATTGCTGTACGAGTGGGAGCTGCTATTCCATACTCTCGCATCCAGGCACACTGAATAGGCGTAGCCAGACATTCAAAAACTCTACGCACGAGGTTGTGAAAATCGAAAATACATCAAACGTCACGAGAAATTGTATTTACTTATAAACAAATAAATAAATAAAGTAAATAAATAAATACACAAATGAATAACACAGAATACGAGACTTAATTTGAAATTTTAACAATAATTCTGAAATAATTATTAAAAGATGACTCTAATACAGATTCAGGTATTGTGCAGTTATTAGTTACATAAAAAGCAATATACAAAATTAGTATGAATATACACATCAAAGTTAATTGCAATATTTCACGTTCTTACATATTAGTATTAATGCTCAGTTGTGAATTGATATACAATACATCATTTTCATGTATTACTATTAATGCTGCAATAACAACTAGTGACGTGGGTTTTGTCTTGGGATAAGGCACACACGCCATCTGTTATTGTGATAATGTTTTGCTGCTAATGTTGTGCGTATAGACACTTATGCATGTTCGTATAAACTGGCAAAATCGAGACGCAGTGATTCTCAATGCAATAATATACTGTAAATGAAAAGATGTTATCCGGTAAACAGTCACGATTTTTTTAAACTATACGCACGTGCGTATAATGCGTATGCCTAGTTACGCCATTGCACTGCACTTCCTTCCTTCCAGTACCACTACAAAATGTTCTTCCTCTGTTCCAAAGTCAGACCTGTATCCGCCATGTTAAAGGTGGCTTAGGCTTAGGCTGTGTAAGATGCTAAGATGACTAAGTCTATGCAATTCTTAGTACAAAATAATTGTAATACCGTTTAAAATTTTAAGTAATATTACATGCTAGCAAATACACTACAAATACACCATACACCAAAAATGCAATTAGGATCCAAAATTAATTATTTCCAAATGTGTCTACATTATTTTGAATCAACCTGTATAACTTTTTATTGAAGTTTTATTTACGGTCTACCAACTTTATTTAGAAATAGCACAGTGTATAAAATAAAGGTGTCAGGTCGAAAACAGGGTAAGAAAAACATTTTAATTTTTTCAAGTGTTGAGAGTTTTGAATAGGTGTAAGGTCAATTGACAGCAAATTCCTTCTCATGCAGGCTTTATGTGATAAGCCTCTAATGAAAGATATATATAGACTCACCTGGTTAAAGTAAAAGATTAACGCAGACCTTTACACATTAAAAAACTATTTTTATGACTGGCAGACAGCGGGTCAGTTTTATAATTATAACAAGTAAGCTACTTTTTTCACGACTATGCAGGTAGGACAGGATAAACCACACCTATCGAACCCACGTCTGGAAATAAGTACTTTTGGCTGAGTTTTGAAATAACAGTTCATTTGAAACTTTCATAGACGAAACAACATTAATGGAGACGCTTTGTATGTTTACGTTTCTTTAATCGATAAAGTGTTAAAGTATAAAGTGTAGAAGAATATCAGATCTATATAACACTTTATAGTATATATATAATGAGGCGAAATAAAAGCAACGAATGTACAAATATTTCATTTTGAATGATTTGAAGCGAAATGGTTTTGTTTTTATTACAACTTTATAATTCAGAGAGAGAGAGAGAGAGAGAGAGAGAGAGTTACAAGGACAAGAGAAAGCCTCAAAGACGTTTCAGTCCGCTCGGGGAGATTCTGTTATTTAACTAGTGCATTTTTAAATTATTCTAACAACATGTTTTAATTACTCTTGCACAGGGGTGTCCAACCTTTTTTCATGCAGGGCCATATTTCAATTAATGACTCACACCCGGGGTGCTCAAACCCTGGCACGTGTGTCAAACCTGGCACATTGTGACTCTGACGATGGCACATGGACACCCATCAAGGCAAATAAAAAATCAATGGCTATAATGCTGCACCAGCTTGAATTTAGAATGCCCTCGCGTAAGCAAGAAATTTGAGAATTTTCGGAGTGGTAAGTGGCAACTCTTCTAAGATTGCCTGGAACGTTTGGGCAATAAGATTTAAAATTCAGTTACTGAATAATCATTCATGTGTTAAATGCGTCATATCTGACAAATTGGCTGGAGGGAAGCAAGTACATAAAGCTTTGTAATGCAGGTGCCGTAAAGAAAGCGTAAAATATAGTTATAAAATACACACGACATTTATTGCTTTACTGATAATGGAATTTATTCATACAATATAAAAAAGTATATTAATTTAGGCCTATTTGCATTTGCATTTGCATTTTGGGCATTTTGCATTTCCATTTTGCATTTTGGAAAAATGGCATAAAATAGCACATGATTGCCATAAGTTTGAGTACCACTGACCTGCACCAAGGGCCAGTGTGCAAATTTTAGATAAAAATTTTATTTTAAAATTAAATTTTATTGAAATAAAATATGACATTAGATAATGAATTTTCAGTATCCGCCAACCGGGCTTGATACAAATTTTTGGCGGGCCGTACGTTGTACTGATCGTATAGCGACTGCTTGGTATCATCAAAAAGACCCCATGACCCACTCCAGGCTAGCCCCAAAAGGATTAAGAGAGGAGAAAAGGTCAAACTCTCCATGTTTACACTTAAGTACGTGCAAAGCTATCACACAAAAATAGAAGTAAAGCTCCTCTCCTTCTCTTCGCGTGGGCCACTGTCGGCAAAGTGATGAAATGTTAATATTTTAATGTAGGAAGGAGAGACCAAAGGCGAGCGCCCGCAAAAATTTATACTCGTATATAAATTTATATATAAATTTTGAAAAGATTGTGTAGTGTGTAAGATGTATATATGTGTAGTGGGGAATAGAGGGAGAAGTGTGTTTGAGAGAATGCTGGACTGTTCACAGGGTAGATGAGACACGGAAAAGGATCAGTTAAGGAGGACAGTGACAGGAGAAACGGGAGTTCCTGCACTCCCTGTCTCCTGCCTAACATCCGTCCCGGGAATACTTCCCTGGTCGATTGATGTCTACAATCTCCTCCCTCCAATACTACACTAAAGGTACTGAAACCGGAATTGAAAACGGTAATAAAATCTTCCACACCATGCCTGCACTCATCACGTGCACCCAGTTATCCATAAGAAAGAAAAACAAAAAATAGTGATAGCAGAAACGCAACTCTATCTCACCTAAGCCATGCTGTGCATTTTTATTATTTTTTTTTGGTTCGTTAGGAAGAATAAGAAAAAAAAAATTACATTTTTACAAAATACTTATCTACTCTTTCCTTAGACATGTTAACGAGGCAGGCAAGTGTATGAGCGTGTTTTCTGTAACTGAATGTCTTGGTGCGTATATGTCTGCCAACTCTCTGAATGTCGTCAAATTTCAACTTGGGTCTCCCGCCGTGAAGGTGTTTATGCAGCAAGTGGCATATTGAGTCGTTCATACTTTGCGGTGTTATGCCACCACACATTCAAGTCTCCCACTCTGATGTGTTTATGAGGCAAGTGATTAAAAATGGGTCACTCAGTGGTTGCCCATGCTATGTCGGATACAATGCAACCAGAGACGTCTCTCTAAAGTGGAGAGAGAGGGAGAGAGTGAAAGAGAGTCAGTTATATATTAACGAATTTTACTGACGAGAAGTGAACCAAGCCTCACACTGTGGTATTCACATGTATCTGCAAGGCCTACATGAGTACTACATATTTGAGTACTCATAATATCGATATAAAACCGATATCGAAAAAACTTGAAAAACTGCTATCGAATAATACTGAAACTAAAATTTTTTTTTTTAATTGAAATTGCGATCGGAACTGAAATGAAAAATCGAACCGATTTTTTTTAAGTTCACTATCCCTGATATATATATACCTTATGAACCTTATGTTGTTTCGTGTGTTGGTCTCTCTTCACACGGAGGTCAAGCTGGTGGCCCCGCCTCTAGGTCTGGCTTGGTGGAGGAGCGAGTTGCTTTCTTGCGCTCTCCACCGTACATAGTCAGGCACGCCAAGCTCATCTGGTACTGTCCTGAGCCAGGCATCCAGTCTTTTCTTGAAGACTTCAACTTTGACCCCCGTTACGTTTCTGAGGTCCTTAGGAAGCTGGTTGAAAAGTCTTGGCCCCCTGACAACCAAGCTATTTTCCTTCAGGGTTGAGGAGGTCCTTTGTCGTGCTTTTAATTTGGGAACACTACACATTCTGCCTTTCCTATTTTCCAGTGTTGTTTGAATGGTAATTGGGTTTAGTTTTACGTTTGGTACCAGTTTTTCGATCATTTTCCATATGTAGATTATGATGTACCTCTCTCTTCTTTCCAGTGAGTACAGATTTAGTTTACGTAGTCTTTCCCAGTAGTTGAGTTCTTTGCAGCCATCAATCTTGGCTGTGAAATGCCTTTGCGTTTCTTCTAGTTTATTAGTTTCTTCCTTTTTATATGGGGACGTCAAAACTGAGCAGTATTCAAGTTTTGGTATAATCAGTGTTTTTAGCAGGGGAATCATTACTGTCCTGTTAGCCCTGTTCAAAAATCAACTTTTTCTTATTTTCATAGGTTTCTGTACTTTTCCCATGCTTTTTGACCTGAAAAGGCCGAAAATTACAACCATTTTGACCTAGGTTGTTGGGAAGCATTGCCGCATGGAGCTTTAAGTTTTCTGCCTTGAAATCGGCCAAAAGCACCAGTTCCGGGGTCCCTTGAATCATGTTTTGCACTATAACTTTTTATCTAAACAAGATAGAGCAACAAAATAGGCACCAAATTAAAGTGTTTTTAATCCTCTTTCTAACTTATATAATTATGATAGTCTTGGAACAAGAAATGGCACATTGGTACATACAAAGATTTCAGAAATATCACAAAATTCGTTTTCTCACACTCAAGGCAGACAAGGCGCCTTATTCATGACACAAATTTGAGATTAACATTTTGTCACAAGTCTAATCGATCAAGAAGTGAAAGCATTACATGATGATTAATTTCATAATGACATTTACACAGTCAGTTGTTGAGAGTTTGTTTCTTGAAGCTGTCAAAGCGGCGTCTGTTGAACTCCACAGCTTGAAGGAGATAGTCCCTTTGCTTGGCATCTTTTGTTATGACATTTGCAAAGTCGCTCATCATCTTGACACCACGTTCAGCAATGTCATTCACCGCTTTCAGATTCTTAACATAGTCCAACGCTTTTCTGTAGTCCTCATTCTGTGGCCAAGACGTGACAGGTTCCAGAAGCCACTCGGATCCAATGTTCAGTGTGTCCAGCAGGAAATGTGATTCTGGGCCAATGAGATCAACCAGGGTGGTCTTAGCTGTGACTCTCTGGAATAGAGGCTTTCCTGTTCTGAAGCTGTCTGGCTTCTCAGTGGCATGTAACTGGGCAGCAATGACGTGCTTCAATGTGTCACTCAATCTACTGCTGAACAGGGCAAATGGCACGACTTCCTGCGTCAGGTACCATTTGTGGTTTTCCATCTTATTAAGTACTGCATCAGCAAGCTCTGGGTCAGTTTTCTTGTACTTCAACATGTCCTGGATTAGACTTAGATCATTCACGGGAGCATCTGCAGCAGACATTGACATCATCCATACAGGAGTGTAGAACAGCGCAAGGAAGGTGTTGAGTCTTTCCAGCTTTGATACAGTGTCTTCGTCGTACTCAAGTTGATCTGCAAACATCAGCATTTTCATGGAGTACAGGTTTCTGGCCATCCATCTGGCCTGATGAATGGCACCTGGTCGACTCCAGTGAATACCTCGAGGAGGCGTTCCTCCAAGAACAATGACTGTCAGTTCAGCCATTTCCCTGTAGTCGGCTCTTGGAAGCCTTTCTGCTGTTAGAATGTCTTGGAGTATTTCTTCACTGTTCTTCTTCTTTTCCTTCAGCCATTTGCTGTTGATAGCCAGCATCTTTGGGTTTTCCTTGGACAAGTCCGTCCAAACATCCTTCAGATGCTCAAACCAGGGATTATCTGGCCCCTTCACCTTCCCAAACAGCTTCTCCCAAACTGCTCCTACTAGGATTTCCAGGATGTGATGTCGACAGGCCAGATAAAACACCTTTTTGTTCAGCGTTTTCTCTAGCAGTTTGGCAGCTCCTCTGTGAACTCCACTGTTACTGGATGTAGTGTCAAAAACAAGGGCAGTAACATTATCCGTAAGTTCCCATGTCTCCAGTAAATCCATTGAAGCCTCAGCCTGAGCTGTGCCAGAAGAATTGTCGATGACAGGTACTCCCAATAACTTTCCTTCAGTGTATGAAGGTGGACCAGACACTAGCACAGCTAAAGTCTCTGAGGTACTTCCAGGTTCACTGCCCAAGACATCTTTGAGCAACTTTCCATCCCAGTGTAAGGCAGCGTACTGTGGGGGGTTTTCACAAAACTTGGACATGTGACTCTGGCTGATATTATACCTGGACAGCATTCTGTTGCGACGTGTTGTTGAGGTTGAGATGACGAAGTTATCCAGATCAGCCCCTCCAGCTTTCAAGGTGGCAGAAACCATGGCAGTAACTTGATTGTCTGATAAACCAAGACGATCAGCTGTATTGCAGATGACATCACATTCCATGACCTTCCTTGGAAACGTCAAAGTCACACTAGTCACAGTGTCTTGATGGTGAGAACATCCAGGACGAGGCTGATGGTAATCCATGTCCTCTGTGTTAGCGTCGTTGTCAGTTGAGTCACCCCAGGTAATGTCATCCACATGAACAACTGCCTCTTGTTCTGCTGCAGCTGTAAAATAGTACAACATGTTAAGACAGTAATTGTTAAGTACATGCTAAATATCGCAATGGAGTAAAACTTAAAACTTTTGTAACGTTCAAAGTAATTAGTTTTACCTTGTTCTTGTCTATGCTGCAGCCTTTCATTCCTCGCTGCTTGCTGCAGGGATCTTGTCTCAAAAATCTTGTCATGACCAGACATATGACCTTTCCTCTCAGTCTTTTGGTCTTCGTAGAACCTGATATCCTCATCTTTCTTCTCTCTGGATAACAGTCTGTTGTTCTGTATTTCCTGGATTGCATCTGGAGCTCCTATATCGAACAGGCTGTCTAATTCCAGCACAAATGCTCCTCTTTTTCCTCCAGGGTTACTTGCTCTTCCTTTGCTTTTCACCAGAGCACGATGTTTCTCATGTAGTTTCATGAAGAGCTTCATTGCGTTGTACTTGGTCATTGTCTTGATCCTAGCCATCTGCCAGAATGGGAGGATAGATTCAACTGTTTCATATGCAGGTCTTGAACCATGGGCCTCCCTGCATTTTCCGGTAAATTCTGAAGATTAAGGAAATACTGGAACGCCTGTCTGTTGGTGGGAAGCTGGGAACCACTGATAAAAGCTGAAGGGTATCCAACCAGGAAAGTTTCAGTGAGAGATCTGGTAGATGGCCCAGTTGACACCTGCCTGTGGACAGTACGTGGAGGTTCTGAGATATCAACTGTGCGCCCACGGAGCTCCCTCAGCTCCTTGCTTAATGCCATTGTGAAGTTGTAACTTGTAGATGGTTTTCTAGATTCTGATTGAGTTTCTGTTGTTTCCTGAAAAATGATAGATAATTATTATTATTATTATTATATTAATTATTATTTATTTATTATTATTATTATTATATTATTATTTATTAATTTTATGCTCTTTCATTTGATACCTAATTTGTTGCTCTATCTTGTTTAGATCAAAAGTTAAAGTGCAAAACATAATTCAAGGGACCCCGGAATTGGCGCTTTGGCCGATTTCAAGGCAGAAAATTTAAAGCTCCATGCGGCAATGCTTCCCAACATCCTAGTTCAAAATAGTTGTGATTTTCGGCTTTTTCAGGTCAAAAAGATGGGAAAATGTACAGAAACCTATGAAAATAAGAAAAAGTTGATTTTTGAACAGGCCTACTGTCCTGTCCCTTCTCTTGAACGTTCTTAGAACCTGTCCGGCGACTCTTTTTGCTTTATTTATCGCTATCTGATTTTGTGTTTCGAATTTCGCATCATCTGTCATTATTATCCCGAGATCAATCGCTTTCATGCTTCTCTGAATTTCCTGTCTATCTGGAGCATAATATGCAGTCTGTTTAAGTTCTTCTTTTCTACCATATCTCAAGAGCTGAAATTTCTCGGCGTTGAATGACATGTTGTTGTCTTCTGACCATTTGTATATTTTGTTCGTGTCCCTCTGCAGGCCTCCACGTCATGTACATCGCTGATTTTTCTGCTGATCTTTGTATCGTCTGCAAAGGATGTTACTATACTATTGCTGTTTACTCCGCTGTCTATGTCTGTTAGCATGATAATGAACAGGAGTGGGGCCAGTACTGTCCCTTGTGGTACTGAGCTGCGTACTTCGATTCTGACGATGATATACCTTGAATTTTGACGACCTGCAGACGATCACTAAGGAAGTTGTAGATCCATTTTCCCACTTTGCCTGTTATTCCCATGTCTTTAATTTTATGGCTATTATACCATGGTCACATTTATCGAAAGCTTTAGCAAAATCTGTGTATATAACATCGTAGTTGTCATTGCCTTCCAATGCATCTAGGATATTGTTGTAGTGCTCTATTAATTGTGATAGGCATGATCTACCTTATCGGAATCCATGCTGATTTTCGTTGAATCTTTCCCGTGTCTCCAGGAAATCATAAATTTTCTCTAACTATTCTATATATATATATATATATATATATATATTATATATATATATATATATATATATATATATATATATATATATATATATATATATATATATATATATATATTATTACAGGGTGTCCCATAAGTCCGGCATCATAGGAGAAATTCATATTTTTCTATTTCTACAAACCATAATTATGCTCGGATGATGCCAATTTCCCGTCCACCATTCTGTTCAGTGACGAGGCTGTTTTTTATGGAAATGGTGAGGTAAATCGACAGAACACCCGCTACTGGTCTCAAAACAACCCTCACTGGTATACCTCTTCAAAGGAACAAGGTGCATCTCGGGTGATGGTATGGTGTGACATTTGGAAGGATCGTATCATAGGCCCCCTCTTTTTCGATGAACATGTAACTGGAGGCACCTACCTACGTATGCTCAAGGAAGAAGCATTTCCCAGTGTCTTGAACGAAGAAGGAAATTTCCCAACATGGTTCCAGCAAGACGGCGTTCCTGCACATTACAGCACCCAAGTAAGGGAATACCTGTACCAACAATTCCCTGGTCATTGGATAGGACGTCGAGGGCCTGTGGAATGGCCAGCTAGAAGCCCGGATCTCACGCCACTAGATTTTTATCTCTGGGGCCACTTGAAAGCGCTGATATATGCAGAGAAAATTAGGAGTGTTGAACATTTGCGGCAGCGCATTATTGGGCATGTAACACCATTACTCCTGACATCATTCACCGTGTGCTTGCTGACTGGGTATCACGTCTGAATTGTGTATTGAAAACAATGGTGGACATATTGAGCACGTTCTGTAAATAAAAGCTTTTGTTTGCCTTTTTTAATTATTTTTCTTATGATGCCGGACTTATGGGACACCATATATTATATATATATATATAATATATATATATATATATATATACAGGGTGGGCCGTAAGTTTCCATACATAGGAAAATTTAAAATACGTGCGTCGGTATTTGGATCAGCAGTTTCCGGATGCTTGGATTGGTCGGCGTGGTCCTGTGGAGTGGCCTCCCAGATCCCCAGATCTCACCCCCCTTGATTTCTATCTTTGGGGGCACTTGAAGGCCATGGTGTATCAGGAAAAGATACGAGACATAAATCATCTAAAGGAACGTATCACCAACGCCATTACAAGCATAACGTCAACTGTGCTAATGCGTGTTCATCAACAGTGGGGAAACGTACTGAAATGTGTTTTCAAAACAATGGCAACCATGTAGAGCATATTATATAAATAAAATGGTTGTCCATAAAAAAATGTTTATTTTTCCTATGTATGGAAACTTACGGCCGACCCTGTATATATATATATTATACACATTCAACTGCAAAGAACACGCAGTATAAATAACGTAAAGAACGACGCTTGTATAGAGATATTCCGCGCAAGACGAGAGAGAGAAAACGGAACAAATGAAAAAATGAGGTAACCACCTGGGAATCGAACCCGGGATCTTCCGATTGCCGGTCAGACGCGATACCATTACACCGGACCTCACTCTTCCAAATGCCGTAATTCTTCTACATACTCGCAGAAACCAATGCCCCAAGGGGGCACCTCCCGCATGCCGTAACATTATATACATTCAACTGCAAAGAACACGCAGTATAAAATAACGTAAAGAACGACGCTTGTATAGGAGATATTCCGCGCAAGACGAGAGAGAGAAAACGGAACAAATGAAAAAATGAGGTAACCACCTGGGAATCGAACCCGGGATCTTCCGATTGCCGGTCAGACGCGATACCATTACACCATGGACCTCACTCTTCCAAATGCCCGTAATTCTTCTACATACTCGCAGAAACCAATGCCCCAAGGGGGCACCTCCCGCATGCCGTAACATTATATACATTCAACTGCAAAGAACACGCAGTATAAATAACGTAAAGAACGACGCTTGTATAGGAGATATTCCGCGGAAGACGAGAGAGAGAAAACGGAACAAATGAAAAAATGAGGTAACCACCTGGGAATCGAACCCGGGATCTTCCGATTGCCGGTCAGACGCGATACCATTACACCATGGACCTCACTCTTCCAAATGCCGTAATTCTTCTTACTCTCGCAGAAACCAATGCCCCAAGGGGGCACCTTCCGCATGCCCGTAACATTATATACATTCAACTGCAAAGAACACGCAGTATAAATAACGTAAAGAACGACGCTTGTATAGGAGATATTCCGCGCAAGACGAGAGAGAGAAAACGGAACAAATGAAAAAATGAGGTAACCACCTGGGAATCGAACCCGGGATCTTCCGATTGCCGGTCAGACGCGATACCATTACACCATGGACCTCACTCTTCCAAATGCCGTAATTCTTCTACATACTCGCAGAAACCAATGCCCCAAGGGGGCACTCCCGCATGCCGTAACATTATTACATTCAACTGCAAAGAACACGCGTCGTTCTTTACGTTATTTATACTGCTGTTCTTTGCAGTTGAATGTATATAATGTTACGGCATGCGGAAGGTGCCCCCTTGGGCATTGGTTTCTGCGAGTATGTAGAAGAATT